>OX596073.1:49631028-49949439 GCA_951394005.1 Protophormia terraenovae
TCAGCAACTAAATACAGGGTGATAAACTTATGATGACAAAATTTTTTGGTTTTTGAAATTTTTTTAGTTTTTTGGGCGTGGTCTGTGCGCCCCTTAACCGAATACAAAATTTGGGATTAGGATTGATACTTGTTGTAATTGTACGTATTTTGTGCTATATCACGTTGGTGTGCCCGAAATAGTCAACGTAGTAGATAATCTCAAAGTTTGGAAAACAAGACCGAATATTTTTCAAAAAGTCAGTTCTTCGCGAGGCACATTCACATTTAATTATGAAATTGCTTGGATTACTGCATGAACTTAGTTTTTTTTTGTCATTTTACATAACTAAATCGGAGGGGCATTGAAAATAAATTTAATACAAAAATTTTATGGACTCTTTGAAAATTATGCAAAAATTGGACTTTTTGTTTTTGTATTTTTATACAGAAAACTGCAATTTAAACAAATACTGGATATATAGATATACGAGTGGCGATAAGTATAATTGATTGGGATTAAAAATTTAACTGAACTGTCGTTGTTAAAAGAAAACGGAACACTTTTGTCAAAATATATTTCGCAAAGGCACATCGTGTGGACAGCATGAAATTTACTATAATCGACACAATTAGAAAGTTGTTGTTATGCTTAATGAAAATTCGGAGGCGCATCAAAGAATTTTCAGAGATAAATATTTTATGAACTAAAAAATATTTACTTGGGTTAAAAAAGGATCACAATATTAAAATGCATTTCTACGTAATAAATTCTAACAAAATATATTTTTAACCAATATATAGAGAAATGAAAGAAAATTTTTAAAATTTTACTTGGAAACCCCAAAATATGCTGCACTAATACCATCAAACATTGAACATATCATAAATATTATTTAAATAACTCAGTAGGTTTTGATATTATGTGTAATTTTGACCAGAATTGAATCAAATCAGAATTCAATCAAAAAATTTTGATAATTTCTTGTGATATATGTAAAAGATCACAGAATTTTGTTTCTCTCTAGCCTTTAGATTTCTTATAGAATAAAATTTTGCTTTTCGATAAAAATAGCTTTTTTTTTTTTTTTTTGACACGGTTATTGTGAAACCAAATTGTCGTTCATTTGGCTCACTACTATTAAGTTTTCTTTTTTTTTTTTTACTTTTATGAAAGATATACTTTCATTTAGCAAGATAATCAACTTTTTGAAAAAAGGCAACATAGATTTTTCTCTTTTTTTCACCTTTTACAGATTTTTGCATAATAATTTGTTAAAATATTTTATATGCAACACAAAAGTTCATACCATTACACTATTATGGACGCCAGAAATTAATAAGTAAATTAGAAAACACCACTTTCCGAACAATTTTTCCTATATAAAAACTGATGAAAATACTGCCTCAGTGGTGGAGGGTATATAAGATTCGGCATGGCCGAATATAATTTTTCGCTTGTTTTTTTTTTTTTTTGTTATTTGAGTTCATTGAAAATATTTTTAAATGCCAATGTATGAGTTTTAAAAAGCTTTTAAAATAGATTTTTAAATATTTCTTATAGTACGGAAAAACAAAACTCTTTTAAAATACAGTTGACTTTAACAAAAATAGAATTTTAAATTTCTTTTGTGGTTAGGCTGTTTATGTTTATATGATTCAACTTTTTCTATAATTATGTTACATTTCGATAAATTTAGAAATAAATAACAACAACCAACAAACAATATTTAAATGTTGAAGAATTCTTTGCAGTTTTATTTGAATTTGTAACTTTTTGTTTAATTTTGTTTACATTTCAATGTATAATTTAATTATTTCTTTACTTTATAAAATAAGAAACTTTTGTAATAAATATAATTTTGTATAAAAATTATTCTAAAATAAACTTTTTTCTTAAAAAAAAAATATAGGAAACTTACAAGATTTTTATATTTTTTAATTTGCTTGTTACCTGCCACATTATGTACCCCAATATACTTAGAACAACACAACTAACCACCCAACTTATTTAACACAGTCAACA
Source organism: Protophormia terraenovae (assembly GCA_951394005.1). Lineage (NCBI taxonomy): Eukaryota > Metazoa > Arthropoda > Insecta > Diptera > Calliphoridae > Protophormia > Protophormia terraenovae. The sequence continues at coordinate 49,633,033 of OX596073.1, forward strand.
ACTATAATTTCGCTCTAAAGAAAACAAAATACAGAATTACTACGTTTCCACAATCTAAAAGGTAAGTGTACTTTTATATATTTTTTGAAAAGCTTTTTATTTTCTTCTCCTCTGGCTGTTTGTATCAGCAAAACTAAAAGAAAAGTTTTTGTTACTCCAACTTAAATATAAAGCACAACAACAAACCAGCAGTAAAATGGCCAAAGAAAAAGTTACAAAATTACAGAAAACTGAAAAAAAAAACCAGAACACAAAACACAAAACACGCCCATTAACAAAGTAAACAATCTAAGACATTTTGTCATTCATTGTTTTCTTTTCTTCTTTGACGGGCTTATTAAAGCTTGATGGGTCAATGGAAATCTGACCTAAGTAGGCCAAAATAAATTTGAATTTAAATATACATAGATTAATTAATTATGCACTAAATTTTAAAAGTTCCATTGTGATTTTTTTTATAAGGTTATCATTAATCATTCGACTTTTTTTTTTAACATGTGAAGAAATGCTTAATGGATTTAATGAAGAAAGAAAATTTTTTTGACATTGTGAAAATAAAGTTTTAAACAGAAACATCCAGCAAGCAAAATATTTTTCAAAATTGAATAAAATTAACATAAATTATATGTACCTATATTATGACTATATTTATGACATATTCCTTGTCTGGATGGTCAGTTCTGTCAATTTGGTTTAGTTGGTCTCTCCATTTAAGCACTAATATTATCCCCCGTAAGATTCGTTTTGGTTTATCAACGTTGTATTGGATTGTAGTGGTTACCTAACAAGACAAGATTTTTCGGATATGTTACACTGCGTGTTGCCCTGCTAAAGGTACATTCATACGTAGCCTAAAAATTATGATTGTAGCACTTTCCATTTTCCGTAGCTTCGGAAACATCTTCATAAAATATAACTTTGTGTTAGATGTGGATATATCCATAAAAGTCTGGAATGTCCCTATTTAAAAACAGGCATCAGTGCAAGAAAGTGTAGCAATTGTGGTCGGAATCACATAGCAAACTACCGTGGTTGCCCAGTGTATATTCAAATTAAAGGGACTTCAAAGGCAAGAAGACCTGTATATGCTCAGTATCAGGATTCTAATTTTCCAAGCCTCCCTAATGGACCTAATTCTAGTGCACAACATAGAAATCGGCAATTGTCGTATGCTCATACGGAAAAAGAAGGTTCCACTGCACAAATGAAGGAAATGCTTAATTTCCAAATACTTTCAATAAGGGTTCAGTAATTCCCAACCAAATTCATAAGAATAATGAAAATAATGCTCCATTATTTTCATATGCTCACGCTTTAAAAGAGGGTTCAGTAATTCCCAACATAAATTCTCAAAGCTCTATTGAGAAGCTAATTGAAACCATGAACAGTTTCATGTCAAATATGCAGAATATGTTACAACAATTAATGCAAAATTAAATCATGCTCATGCAGATTTTACTAAGCAAAAAATTAATTCCTTAAGAATATGTTACTGGAATACTAACGGCCTTAGCCAACATAAACACGAAGTTCAACAATTTTTACAGTTGCAAGATATTGATTTGCTATTGGTATCTGAAACTCACTTTACTCAAAAGAACTGTCTAAGAATAAATGGCTACTACACCTATGACACAAAGCAGCCTACTGTAGGGCATGCAGAGGGTCAACAATATTAGTTCGTAAAGATATAAAGCATTTTCCAATGCCAGTATACAGAACAGATCACATTTAGGCCACTTCAATAAATATTTCCTCTAACAATATCCTCTATATATTGTACTTCAAGATATTTTATTAATCGTGATAATTTTCTTAATTATTTTGCAACTTTGGGCCCAAGATTTATAGCAGCCGGAGACTATAACACAACCTTTTGGGGCTCTCGTCTAACAACTCCCAGAGGTAGGCAATTATTTGAAGCAATATAATCCAGCAAATTAGATTCCATATCTTGTGACAAACCTACTTACTGGCCTACAGAGCTCAATAAGATTCACGATCTTTTCGACTTCGCTGTAATTAGAAATGGTAAAACGTGAATGTATATCAGTAATTCCTTCACTGGATATTTCGTCAGACCATACACCAACGATACTTACATTATAAACCTCTTTAGAGAGCATGGATACATATAGATCTTGTTTTCCAAACAAGAAAACTAATTGGCTAAAGTACAAAATATATTAGTTCACACTTGTCTTCAAACATCTCACTAAAAAATTAACATGAGATTCAAACTGCAATTGATAAATTTACCGATATTCTTACTAATTCCGCTATAATTTCTACACCTACAGGTTTCTCGATAAAGAAAAAATACATGAAATGTCCTAAAGATATTGAGGATCTTATAAGGGAAAAAAGAAATCTTAAACGCCAATGGCAGGAGTTCAGATCTTCTGGCTTAAAGTTCAATTTAGGCAGTGCCGGAGAATGTAGCTTTGAAAAACCAATAAGAATCCGAACTTAAGAACTATCTGCGAAACTTAGACCCTACTAAGAAAACAGATTACAGCATATGGTCTCTGGATTAGAAATAATACTGAAAAAGTCGAGGCGTTCGCCACTCACTTAGAGATTGTTTTCACTCCAAATAAGTAGCACGAACTCTTGCATCTTCCCTACTTTTATTAATGAAATGGTACCCCATCCATTAAAATTTCGACTGTCAGCCGTGAAGGTAGCAATTAAAAGTATTAATTAAGAAAAATCTCCCGGCGCTGACAATATCACTACAACTATGATTACCAACTTACCTAACTCAGCCCTAAGACTTACTCTATTTATTTTCAACACCATATTACGAACCGGATATTTTCCAATCTCTTGGAAATTATCTGAAATTGTAATGATACCAAAACCAGGTAAAGATGTCAGCCAAGTAACCTCATTCCGCCCAATTAGCTTGTTACCAATTTTGTCAAAATTGTTTGAAAAAATGCTTCTCCAGAAACTTTTACTATTCCTTGATAATAACTGAATTATAACTAACAATTGGTTTCAGAAGGAAACCAGTCGAAACTCTTGAGGATAATAACAGGAGCTCCATGGTATATCAGGAATAATAATATCTATAAGGATCTCAACATTCCCACAATTAGAGAGGATATCAAATACCGCAGCATAACTTATATGACAAAACTAAGTGAACACCCAAACCCCCTTGCAAGGGATTTGCTAACATTTGACGGTCACAGGCGCCTAAGAAGGATCGATATACTAGATATACATAGTTAGATAAATATACTAATTCACACTTTTTATTGTATATTGCAGTGGCAATAATAATATTAATAAAATTTTAGGTTAAGATTTGAATACTCATTGTAAGTTTCTAAAAAGAAAGATTCAATAAAACAAAATAAATGAAAAAAAAGCAATAATAAAATATTATTGACATTTGATTAATTTTCTCTAATTTAAAAACTCAGCAAGCACTTCCAAAAAGAAAAAATAGTTGCATATGAAAATAAATATTTTTTTTTTTTTTTTTGCAGGAAAAAAAGTAAATAATAAATAATTTTTAAGATAATTTAAATTTAAAAAAAAAAAAAAAAACTTTAAATTCAGAGATTTCTAAATCCAATTTAATTTTAAAACTTATTGAAAAAATTTTATAGAAAAAACATCATTACAGAATGTCCACATAAATAAGGAATATATAACTTTAATCAATTCATATTTTTATATATATATTTTATTTATTTATTTTTTTTTTTTTTTTTCATAAAAATAAGTACAACTAATTTATTGTTTTCATATTTTATCAAAAATTTATTAGTCGTCATAAACTACATATAATATAATAAATATTTTGTAACTGAGACCTATTAACTTTTTCATAAATACTTTCAAGTAAATCTCAAAAAATAATATTACTAGTATTTAAATAGACTGCATGCTATGCTAATATCAATATGATATTCTATGACATATTAGTAATTGCAAGATGAAAAAAAAAAAGATAATCGTAATTGTAAGATTTTTAAAAAAAAAAAACTATATAAATAATGTTTATACCCTACACCACCATAGGTCGTTGGGGTATTATGCGTTTGTGCTGATGTTTGTAACGCATAAAAAAAACATCAGACCACCACCTTAAAATATACCATTCGACTCAGAATCACTTCCTGAGTCGATTTAACGATGTCCGTCCGTCTGACCGTCTGTCTATGTAAACCTTGTAATCAAACTATAGGTCGCAATTTAAAAGATAAGTTAATGAAATTTAGCACACGATCTTTTATTAGGCCAAGCACGAACCCTATTGAAACTGGTTATGATCGGTTCATTATTTCACCTAGCCCCCATACAAATGGCCTCCCGGAAAAGGGTTTAACGATCACAAATCCATTAAATATAGCAATATTTTAATGAAATTTGGCACATATAATTTACTTATAAGTTTACATGTGTGAATTTCAGGAAGATCGGTTCATAATTGACCATTGCTCCCTTATAAACACCTCTTCCAAAAATCACTTTAAAGAGCATAAATCCCAGAAATGAGTTTTATATAAATGTAAATGATAGTGTCAAATTTTACGAATATCAGTCCATAATTTACAATAGCTCCCATATAAGGTCCTTTTTCGGGAGTCACCCAAAAATTACTAAATTAATATAAATGTTAGTATCGACGCTATATTCTGTATTCGTATGTTTTATTTTACACTTAATAAGAATATCGGTCCACAATTGGCCCAAGCCTAATAAAACCCCCTGTCCGAATTTTGATGTACACAATGGTGTAATGTATCATATGGTCGGGCTTGACCGACTATATCTCCCTCTCTCGTTTTTCCTTGTTTAAATTTTTGGAATTTTTGAAATTTTTTATATAAGTTTAGTAAACAGTTCTAGGAAGTCATTCGAGAACCATTAATTTATTCTCAGAAGTGATGTAGAAGTCATACAGAATTAGTTCTTAAGCACTAGTTCTCTAAAGCATTCCTTAAAAAGAATTTAGAATTACAATAAAATTCTACTCCATTAGTGTCAGAATTGGTTGTGATACCACTAGTTCTGAGGATGTTATTAAAGAATTTGAAGTGGTTCTGGTGTAATCAGAGCTAATAATTTTAGAACATATTCTAAAATTTTTCCTGGGCTTTTTTATTTATTTATTGAATCTGCCTATTTTTTAGGTTCACAATAAGTATTTAAATCTTGAAAAAAGATAATCATAATAAATAAGTTAAAATCCATTTGATTTCTAACGAGCTTCAAAATGGAAAATGAACCTGACATAAACGGGGTGGGAAGTCGGCTTTACGAAGCGTAAATTTTTTTTTGAATTGAGCAAGAAGTCTCTATAAATTGAGAATATATTTTTCCCTGAGTTTGTTAAACTTTGTCTTAAATTTTTTTTTACCATCAAAAAGATGGATGGTATATTGATTTTGTAATTCCGTGTGTAACATGTGGAAGGAATCATTTAAGACCCAAGGATAGGGCTCGAAGAGGACAACGCAGTGGGACGAAATTTGGCACAAACATTTATCTTATATAAGGTTTGTTTGGTGTGGAAAAAGGGCAAAATCGGTTAATAAACAAAAAGTTATTGGCTAAAAACTAAAAACACAGGGTGTCCATTTCATCCTTTTCTGCTGATATTTCTTAAACAAAAGCATGTACGACAACGAAATTTTATATAAATAGTTTAAGGATCGATATAAACTTAGAAAACAAAAATGCGCCTACTTTAACGCCCACTTCTCATATAAGGTGAAACTTCAAAGATATTGTGTTCAAATAGTTTAACGCATTTCTTTGTGAATTGTGATCCTAGCTATTTTAGTCTTCGAGATATCGGGTGTTGCGAAAACGCATCAATGGTCAATTAGGGGTATGTTGTTTCGCTCATATAAGAAGTAGACGTTTAAACAAATTGTATGGTAAAATTAGTTTTATTTGTCATTTAAATTTAACAATGTTACATAAATCGATTCTGGTATTCTGGCGAAATATTCCCGAATTTGTAAAATCGTAAATTCTGGTAATGTACCAAATGCACTGGCTCATAATATGATGCATTCCAATTGAAATGGGATTTGAAAATTGGGATAATGTACCAATTTTCTAATGACTAAGAAAAAAATTTGTTTGCTTTCATTTATCCGTGCACATATATTCACAGATTTTTCATTTAGTATACCTTGAATTTTCTGGAGATTATATTTTGTTTATATTTTGATATCCTCTTAATCTCGTTTATTGAAAACCCAAAATGAACTATCACTTTGAGTAGAGAGCCTTTTATAGAAAAATGCTGTTTCGAAAATGATGAAATTTTACCTATTAACATTTGTTTTTAAAATTTTGTAATACTTTGAATATAAAATGATAATAAAATTTTCTTTAGCAAATTTTATGACCTTGAAGAAAATTTATTATCCTTTTTTTAAGACAATTGAAAAAATTTAGCAACAAATTACATAATTTTATTGGTTTCATTCGTCAGTTTTCGAAATTTTTCAGGTAGCTCCGTGAACTTTTGTGATCATATTCAATATAATAGCATCCTTTAAAAAATACACTTCATATTCACACGCAGAGAAAAAACATGGCTACAGCATGATCATCACAACTATTCAATGATTATATAGCCGTTTTTCATTGATTTAAATATACTGTGTTCATGATAGCAACGTTTATGATTCTGTTTAATCATTTAATGATTATCCACAATCAAAATTTTAATATGGTTCACTGAATTATAATATGTATTTAAATATGTTTATATGAAATCATATTTATGAATAAATCCAATCATTTAGTCAATTCCACAACAATTTAGTTAATTACATAACCATTCATTTCATTTTACAAATTTGGTTAATTCTACAACCATTAAGCCATTAACTTTTTATGCATTTTGAATACACATTTTTGTGTATCAGTCCAGTAGTTATAATTCTCATTTAGTTTATATATGAACATATATAAACTGACAAGTTTTGTTTTTATTCAGTATGATGAATGTACCACATATCGTGGTACAAGTGAATATAAATATGAATATATGGGATCATATATATGATAACATGGGATTATATATATGATTAAATTAGGTCATGTATATGATTAAATTAGTTCATATATATGACAAAATGGAATTATATATATGATAACATGGGATTATATATATGATAAAATGGAATTATACTTATGATGGAATTAGTTCTTATATATGATAGAATGGAATAATATAAATGATAAAATGGAATTATATATATGAAGAAATTAGTTTATATATATGATAAGAATTATTAAATGTTAAAAACATGATGAAATTGAAAGCAATACTTAAGAAAAGATTATAAAACTTACTAAAAGTTATTAATAAGGTTATGAAAATTACTAATAAATTATAAATTGGAATCATAATAATGATTACGTACAAATATACTTATTGTAACCTGGAATTATATATTACAATCATAATATGTTGCTCTTATTTTATGGTCATAGGAACCATATTTTTTCTTTGCGTGCAGGTAGTGTCAATCATTTGGAAATTCCTTTTATTACGTTTGTTCTCAACGATTGTAAAATATTGCTGACAATTGCTTATTTTTTTACTACATAAGTCATAAATAATGTAGAATAGAACTTTTATAAGGCTGGAGTAAAAAAATTATATTACACATGAAGTCTTAATTCAAAAAATTCTGTATTCGTTTATCTATAAAGGTTTTCTTAATTATTTTGCATAATTTTAACATACTATACTACCTTAAAAATGTTCACATTTCAGTACGCCACCCTGCGTAGTGTAGCTGAATCACACTACCCCTAATTGACCATTTATGCGTTTTCGCATCACCAATTTTTGGGAGCTTGGTGTTTCTATCTCCCTAAATTATTTGTCAATAAGTGAATAGTTTCATATTTTTTGATATCTTGACTATCGTTTGAAAGGTTATTCAAGATTTTTTATAAAATTTTTCGAATAAATTTTTAAATTTAAAAAAAGGTCTATTTTATAGACCTTTTTTTGATCCGCTCTACCGGGGGTAAAAATTCGTCGGAATTAATTTTTTCCCTCAATTTACTTAGTTAACATTCCAAGCTAAATGTACATATATAAAACATTATCATTAATTTTAAACTAAATTAGTTAAGCTATAGGTAAAGTTACTAATGCGAAAACGCAACAGTGGTTGGAAATGGGTTAAGGACCAATGTATAACGTAAAATGTGAAAAAGTTGGTGGTGGGTATTTAGATTCAGCCGAGCCGAATATAGCATTGGCGCTTGTTTTATTTTTTAAACACCTTGGTTCTAAGATTTTTTGATTGTGCTCTCTGTATAACATCAACCCTTGTATTACTGGCGGTTCACCATAATTGGATGCAAAATGTCTAAATTGGTTTTAAAGCGATAAACCAGCGACGACTTCATATGAAGACTCTTGGTCTTCATATCACATTATATCACTACTAATGTATGTGATATAATGTGATTGAGGTGTACGTGTAACAGGACAGTTTCCTCTTCTTAGGGCAAATGTAACATAGATACTTTTTAATTCATTGAAAAACTGGCGAATATGAGTAGGAATCTTAATGTAGATACAAGTTTAGCAAACCCGACGGTATTCTGGGCAACGATCTCCCCACATATAATTTTTCCACAATTTGTTTATAAAATTCTCAAATCGTAAAGCTGGGATCAAACAAAAATTATGTTAATAATATACAACGACGGAGTGACCATTTGAATGAAGTGGGAGTATTTTAGAAAAAGAAGTGGGAGTATTTTTAATTCTCTAAATTAAAGGCGGATCCGTATTATGTTAAAATTTCATCTGAATATTTTTACTCGTTTCAATTAAATGAGGGAATTAAAAATACTTTGTTTCAAAATTCCCAACCCGGAAAAAAACGAGTTTTGTCTTTAATTGAATAAGCTTTAGCTTTCTCAAGAACATTTAATATATGTTAAGAAATCTCATAAATTTTAAAGAATCGAGGCTAAATCCCAAGCTCATATTTTTAATTTTATTCATAATCTTCACATATATTATAAGCAGTGTTGCCAGGACTTGAGAAAAAAAGAAGCTAAATTGGAGTTTAAAAAAGGTCAGAAAAGGCTAAATGCCCCAAAAATAAAGCCAGAAAAAAAGCTAACATATTGTTTTATTTAAAAAAGCATTAATCTGTTTGTTCTCATTAGATTTTGGCATTAATTAAATATATTTTAGTGAATTTGTAAATATATCGTCATTAGTTCATTAAAGGTAATAAAGTTTGTCAAACAATAATTGTAATATTTTTGTAGAATGGTGCGCCGCAGGCAAAATTTTTATTAAATATAAATAATATCGATATTTTTGTACGAATTAATATACATAAATGATTAAATAGATGATTTTATATAAATAAAATTTCTTAAATTTTAGCCTTTTTAAAGCTATGTTAAAAATAAAAAAGGCTAACAAAAAAGCTAGAGGCTAAAACGAAAATTTGGAGGCTAAAATCAAAATAAAAAGGCTAAACTGGCAACACTGATTATAAGTCTAGTGAAAGGTTTTTAAAAAAATTTTAAACACATTATAGTTTTTAAAATTGAATTTAGCTTATGGATTTGAGAACATATAGATTAAAATGTTAGTATAAAATAGGTAAAATTCCGAAAGAACTAAACTTTTCCTTATTTAAAATTATGTATGTATGTATGTATGTATGTATGTATGGGCTATAACCATATTTTGGTCCGTCGCGTGGTACGGCGAAAGTTGTGTTATTAAAAAAAAAAAAAAAAAATTGTCATTTTGGAATAAATAAAACTTATCCACAAAAATGATTTTTAAAATCTCCAAAAAAATATATTCATTTTAAACCAAAAAAAAAAAAAAAAATATATATATATAAAAAACAATTTTATTAATAAAGTAAAAAAATGTTGATTAATTACATATTAAAATACATAAACTTCAAATTTAATATGCGTATTGTTATGCATAATTTATAAATGTTCTGTACTACTTTAGCACCACGATGTTTCATTGGGTTTATTGAAGCTTTTTAACCCACTGTCTTTTAAAACATGCACGTCCGTTCTTAAATCGTATTAAAGATTGTTCTAAACAATTTTCAGAATTTTTGTATTTCATTAAATATTGAGATAACCGCGATTTAAATGGAAATTTTTTTCAGATTTTTTGTGAAGTTTACACAAGAAGAGTCGTAATTGCCATATATAGCAGTCTAATTTTTTATATAAATTTTTAAATACTTTATAATTTTTTACATTCAATATTAAATATTATATCCATAAATCGACCAAACACAAGTATTGAATAAATTGGCTTAAAAAATTCCATTAAAAAACACTTAAGTGATTTGTCTGTTATGCCTATTTTTTATACATTTCACGCCAAAAAAGAAAAAAACAAAACGAGAGAGAAACTATAGTCGGCCAAGGCCGACCATATGATACCCTACACCATTGTGAATGAAAAAAATGACCTGTAGCCAACTGTAGACCAACACTTTTACAAAGTGTAAAATAGAATATACAAATACAGAACAATGCATTGAGACTAACATCTATATGATTTTATGCACTTTAGGGGGATTCCCGGAAGTGGGAGCTATGATAAATTATGGACCGATTCTCATTAAATTTGGCAATGTTGTTTCTAGTTATATAAAACTTATTTGAGTCGAATATTAACTTGATACTATCATTCGTATGAGATTTATGCACATTAATGTAATTTCCGGCAGAGAGGTTTATATGGGAACTATGGTCAATTATTGGCCGATCTTAATGAAATTTGACACTAAGATTAATACTTATACAAAACTTCTTTGTGCCGTTTTTTTGTCCTCTTTTCAAATATATATAAAAATTTTTACAATACGGATATTTGTTAAAGACTTTTTGCAAAAAACACTGAGAAAGGATGGATTTGTGATTTTTTGCATATTGTTCATTTTTAATTATACAATAAAATTCTTGTTAGTTAATAGTTTTGAATGATATTTTGCACCTAAGTAGATTTTTTGATGCTTAATTCCAAGCGCTATTCACTTTTTTAGATTTGTCTACGAAAATCTCGCAATTCATAAAAAAATTTCCAAAAATGGAATTTTTTACTTATTTTGCTATATCTTTCCAACCGATATCGGGGAGCAAAAATTTCTATTACAAAAAAGTTTAAAACACTTTAGACTATATAAAAGGTTCAACTTCTTTTTTTTGATTTCTGCTTTACGATTTGAGAAAATAAGGCGAAAATTCGAAATAAGTTGGAAAAATAGTCAAACTTGGGAAACCGTGGTTCTCGCAAAAATCGATTTTTAAAAACTTTTTTCCTTTGAAGTATTTTATGTTTAGTTATCTTTCAAAAAAATATTAATACTATATAAGGACTGCGTACGAAAAAATCCGTGCATGCTCTTGGGCTTATAACTTGATGTGGTGAAAATTAAATAATTCTGTTAACTGGTTTACATTTGTCAGTATGCTAACTAGCTATATGCTAAGTTTCATGATTATGGCGAAACTAGTTTTCCTTAACCCTTTGACGGACACTGACGTCTATAGACGTCATAACAAGGGTTTCTGGGGGGACATGACGTGTATACACGTCATAAATTGTTTCCTTCATAAAATCATTATAAAGAAGCTAATGCCCCTAAAAATTGGTTAAAATCAATAATATATCTGTTTTCTTTATAACGATATGTATATAAACATTGTTGCGGATAAAATACGGATACAAAGCTTACAAATATTGCAACATGCCAAATTTTTAATTTGGAACTTCCCCTGGTAACATGACGTGTATAGACGTCATACTTGTATTAAAACTTAATCAGTCGTGTAAAGTGTGTATTTCTGAATAGACACATTAAAAAAGAAAGATAAGTGTATTTATTAACTTTTAAGAGTGCTGTTTTCTTTAAATTTAAAGGTGATTATTTTTATTACAAGTGAAAATTATTCATGTGTTATGCATATATCACATATAAACTTATATATTATTCAATATTTTAAGCTTTTACTATGTCATACGAAAAACAAAACATTTCAAATAATGCTTGAAATGGTCTACATGTACCATGACATGTATATACGTCATGACGTCTATAAACGTCATGACGTTTTGTATCAAATAAAATATATAAGGAGACTCATGACGTCAATAAACGTCAAATATTAAAACCCATTTTTATGTTTTATATAGATTATATTTTCAATTTCCAGAAGTTTGGTGTTGTCGAAATTTTCGTATCTTGCCAAATAACGGAGATACAGCAAGTGTCCCACGGAAAGACCTCCTAAAATTTTGGTGTCCGTCAAAGGGTTAAGGTGGAAATTGAACAAAAAATACCAAAAAAACACATAATTGAAATTTTTCATGAAATCTTACATCGGTCATATAAAACAATTGCTACGAAGGCAGTTGTGTCAAAAATACATTTGCTTGGGTCATTATATTATACAAAGAAGTCATGGTCACTGAATGGAAATCAATGAAATGAAATGAAAAATAGTATCTTCACGCTGTAGGACTCAGACAAAATAGTAAGGATTTTCAGAGAAATTCCCCTCATCTCTGGAAGAAAAGTGCCACAAAAAGTTTATTGCTTTGAATTTTTATTAAAAGAGTTAAAAAAAAAAAAAATCAGCCTGAAGTCGTATAAAGTACAAAAAAATCCTAATAGAAATGCAAAGCAAGAATTTGAAGGTGAAAAAATAACGTGAAAGTTCTTCAGAAGAATTTTTCCATAATTATGATCAGGGTATAATAGACGATGAAACGTTCGTACAGTCTAACATTTTTCAACTTCCTAGCAAGGAATTCTATGTTGCAGATGCTAGAGAGAATACGGCAGAAATGTATCACTTATCAAAGAAATCAAAATTCCCAAGAAAGTTTTTGTTTTGGGAAGCAGTAGAAGTACTTCATTCATAAAAAGTGGTTCCATTAACACAGAAATATGCGTGAATGAGTGCCTTTGGAAAAGACTTCTCCTTTTCCTAAGAAAATACAGTGTATCCACTTTTCTCTGACCTGTTCCCGCTTCTTCTCCTTACAGCAACAAAACAATGAAGTGGTAATAAAGAATTTGTTAGCGTTTGTACCGAAAGATGCTAATCCATAAAATTGTCCGGAACTCCGAGCAAATAAAAAATATTGGGCTCTAGTAAAAAATAATTTAAAGAACATTAAAAGTCCAGCTTAAAATGAAACGGAGTTTAAAAATAAATGGACTTATTCGAGCAAAAAAGTGTCCGAACACAATAAAACTTTGTGAGGGCTATATTTTCATTAAAATTGTTCGTTAGTTTTAAAATACTTAACTGTACCAAAGTCAATAAAACATTTAAGATTTTTGAGTATGAATGGTTGGTACAGGAGATTTATACAAGACTACTCAACTTTAACGTTTCGTTTGACTGAACTGTTGACTAAAAAGAAGACTTTTGTTTGGACGGACCAAGCTCAAGCAGCTTTTGACGAACTTAAGACAAAACTGACTTCTGCTCCATTACTCATTCACCCAGATTATACTAAACCTTTTATATTACAATGTGACGCTAGCATTTATGGGGTGGGTGCAGTACTGGCGCAGAAAGACGAGGACGGGACTCAAAGAAACTACACACAGAAAAAATATTGATAGGAAAATGGTGAAAATAACAAAAATTTAATAATTATAACAATAATTCTATTGTATTTACATTAAATTTCAAAACATAACAGTTTTTTCATATTTTTGGCAGATAAATTATATTTGTAATGGAATTTAACTTCCTATAATAAATTATTTGGAAATTAGAACCAATTTGTATATTTTTTAAAATTGTTTAGCAAACACTATTAAAGCAACTGAATTTAATTTACTGCATAAAATGCTATAACCAAATAAAGATAGTAACAAATTCAAATTCGATGTTCTTAATCGAAAGTTGATTGTAATTGATTTTCCTAATATTTCGAAATAAACTGATATTGGAAAATGTACATATACATGTACATATACATGCATTGTCAAAGAAAAATCATAAAAACTAAAAATAAATTGAATATTTTTGGAAAATAAATATAATTGGACGAAAAAAAATCCTGTAAGAAACAAGTATTTTATATTGAACCTAAAACCAATAGGATTTGGAGTGTAATAGGTATGGTGTTTCTGTATCTTAGTTTATTATGCAAGTTTTATAGCTTAATAAATATTGAGTTTATCATAGACACCCCAAAATGTTGACCAGGAATGGGCAAGAAATATAGAACAAACTGCTAAAATATTTTCCAATGGGATGGCTGAAAATTCATTATAATGATTTTAAAACATAGAAGTTCATAGAAGTTTAGAAAATACTTTAATAAAAATATGCATGACTTTTGCCAGGTATAAATGGCTGTTTCTATCTCAGTAGCTGTTCCTTTACGCAAGTGGAAGGAAATCCATAAACAAAGGCTTTCTGTTGTCGACTATATACTGAAAGTTTTGGGTTTGCTACAACTTTCGGTGACCATTCTTCTGATTTATTTTTATGTTACGCTCTCATCACAGTTTTTATATTGAAACATGCTCATCAAGATTAATTTACCACCGAAATAACTTCATATGTAAGATATAAAATATATTTTTACTCTTATCAATGCACAAATGTATAATTTTCAATTTTAAATAAACTGAAACGAAAAAACAAATGGGTATCTATATTTTTATAATTCACAATAGTCACTTTAAATGTCAATAACCTTTTACCGAATTATTATTATTTTTTTTTTTATTCAGTTGATAGTATCGAATTATTCGTTTGAAATTCAGTACTTACAAACGAATTATAAGAAAATACATGCAACCGAAAAAATTCGATTGGCAAAAAATTCGGTTGCCATAATGAAAATGTTTTCTCTGTGTACACAATTACCGAAATTAAAAGATGACATACAAAATTCAGAGTTGACTGACTTCAAAATTCTGGACGGTTATATTTATAAAAGGACAGAATTCTCATCTGGGGAGAAGGACGAATCGAATTTGTGGAAATTATTAGTACCAACAGAATTAAGACGAGACGTAATATATTCGTCATATGACACACCAACATCAGCACATAGTGGAATCGGTAAGACAGTAGAAAGAATTATAAGGTATTTTTATTGGCCTCGACTAGTAACTGACGTAAAGGACTATATTCTAAATTGTAAACTTTGTAAAACTTCTAAGAGATAGGGCATGAAAAAGCTTGAACCGTTACAACCTTTAATTGGAAGAATTTTGGAAAATATCAGATATTTTCTTAAAAACCAACAAAAATAATTTATTTTTTTATGTTTAGAACTTGAACATAAAAGTCATTAATAAAAAAATATAATTTAAAAAAATTCGCCCATTGGTTTAGTTTTTATAAGCAGATTTGCATTCACGATTTTTTTCGTGCGCAGACCTTATGTTACTTAAGAAAATTTTTATATAACAGAAAAACAATGCTACCACTCTTTTGTCAAAAAAGCGGGAGGAAATCAACTTTTTTTGAAAGTTTAAATTTAATTGCTTGTAACTTTTGACTCCGTAAATATTTTTTCAAAATTCTTTCTTTACATACCTTTTCTATTTGTTTTTAATAAAATAAGAAAATTCTTTAAAAAAAGGGGTTAAAATTGGACCCGATAAGGTAATATACGACGATGTTTTTTTTATAGGTATCGACTAGCAGAAGCCTCCCATATAAAAATCTTTGAAATCGGTTCAGATATAAGGAATCAGGATCGTTTTTAATAAATTTTATACCCGAGGTGTCCAACTTTGGGACCCTGTGGACTCGCCCCCTGTAGGTCTATATGGTCCAAGCTCAAAACTTAAACTCGCCTACACCTCTACTATCACCACGTGAAACTTTATGGAAATCAGAACAGCCGTTCCAACTTCCTATGCTGGTGTAGGGTATAAAGAAAAAAGTAAATAATAACTATGTATATGTGTGTATTTTTCTACTTTTTTGTGCCTTATAAACACTTTCAATGGTTTAATTGTTCAACGATCTCATAATGAATTAAAAATCAACAAAAAACTTAATTCAAGCACCAAGCAATTTTATCTGAAAATCTCAAAAACCATTTTATACGAAAATTAAATGGGAATTGATAATGGAAACTCTCTTACACACACACACACCAATAAAACAAAAACCATTTCAAGTGTTTACACAGAAAAAATTATGGCTAAATTTTTTCTTAACAAATCATTATTTGGATTTAAATTCAATTTAATAAAAAATATTATTTGGTTTTAATATATTATTTTATTGGTTGTTAATATTTTTCAACTGAATATAAAAAAACAAAAACAATTTGTACTATATATTAATTGGTTGAAGGTAATCTCAATTCGATATATATTCTATTTTCTAGGGTTTCTAAGAAGAATTAACTGAGTTTCTAAAAATTGGTAAAACAAAGTACGTCCTACAATTATTGACTGAAAGTCCCTCCCATTTGAATATATTTTTGAGTCAACAGTTCTGCGAACTGCGGCCCTTCAAGATATTTTATAATTTATCAGGTACAGTTATTCAGTTATTTAAATACACTAAATGGTTTGCAATGTGTTTCGAAAATATTTCTAACGCACAGTTTGTCGGATACACACTGTAAAGAGCAGCATTCGACTGGGAAAGAATTTCTTACTTAATGTAGTGATGTCCGTACGCCTTTCTAGCATAGGAACAAAGAATCGGTCGCAAAGTGAAGTTAAGAACACAATTGAATCCGTCCGTAATCCAGTTTATATGTAAAAATTTTCCGGTAAGTTTTCAGCTTATGTCTTAAGTATCTAAATATTTATTGCATTAAATAACTCTATCCAATTTTATAGGTGTCGGTCCGTTGTAGAACAATTGGATGTATCTATTTTAACTATGTTTATTAAAACTATTTATTTATCTTTTAATAAAATCTGTCGTTATTTTGAACTATATTTTTCAAGAAAAAAAAAAAAAATAATAATAAAAACATTATTTGCTTCAATAAAATTACTTGTTTGGATATTTTTTTAAATTCAAACAATATTTTTTTAAATCCTAACAATTTAATTGTTTGAAATTTTTATAGATTTTTAAATATTATATTTTATAAATAGTATATTATTTTAATAAAGAAAATTTTAAAATTTTTTCAATAAAAAATTTACGAATTAGAGTTTTTGTTTTTACGAATTTCGTTATAGGTCCTCTTTCAGTAAAAAAAATTATTGACTTTATCAATTTTATTATTGAATTTGAAATTTAGTTTTTTCTGTGTACATATACACAAAAACTCCCACATATACATACAAGAACAAGATAAACGTTAAATCCTTGTATAACGATAGGAAATTGTTGTTAGCCATGTTATTTTCGTATATTGGTGGAAATATTTTGCTCAAAGAACTGATTTCTATTTGTAATTTATAGTGCGGTGAACTGTGTATGTTTGTATGTGTGAGCGTGAGGGCAAATGGTCATTGATAAATGTAAATTAGAAAAGGAAACGCATTAATTGTTATTGGTATAAATTAATACGATTTTAGTAATTTTAATGAGTATTTGCGTTAAGCTTGAATAAGGAATATTGAATATAATAGATTTAAGTTATTTGGAAGTTATTATAAGAATTTTATAATTTTGCCAATAAGCATGTAAGTTGTTAGGATTATTAAAATTTAGTTAGAAGTAAGTAATTGTTAATTGCTTTTATTAATTAATTGGGTTAATATTTTCGTCTCATGGTAATTTGTAATTTCATACTTATTTTAAACACATTCAGAATGAATCGTTCCGAGTAATAAATATAGTTACATTTATCTTAAGATACCTTTACAAATATAAATATATTATTGTAAAGAGTATGTTTACTTTGAATATCTATATAAATGAATTGTGTTTGCTTGTACATTATAGACTATAAGTGTTAAACCGCTGCACATTGGGGTAAAAGGGGTCGAAAATGGCGCTTAATTCAGGGAAAGGTGATATCAATATTTTAATGATTATTAGTTAAAGAAATTCAGTTTTAGAATTTTAAGATTCTTTTTTTTAGTAGAACGGTAATGTCTGTCCGTCCGTCTATACATTCGAGTTAAATGGGTAGAAAATTATGCATAATTCAGAGAAGGGTGGTGTTTTTATTAATCACGCTTAACTTTTCTATTTATTAGTAATTAAAAAATGTATTTTTAGAATTATAAGATGTTTTTTGGCTGAATGGTAATGTCCGTCCTTCCGTCTATACATTTGGGTTAAATGGGAAGAAAATGACGCTTAATTTAGGAAAAGGTGATTTTTAAATTTTGATGGTCATATTAAATTTTTACTATTTATTAGTAAGTAAAAAAAATGCAATTTTAGAGTTATAAGATGTTTTTTGGCTGAATGGTAATGTCCGTCCTTCTATACATTTGGGTTAAATGGGTCGAAAATGCCACTTAATTCAGGAAAAGGTGATATCGAAATTCTAATACCTTCATTTGGTTTTTATATTAATCAGAAAGTAGAAGCAACTTATTTTCGAATTTTAATATTTTTTGAAAGATTTCTAATGTCCGTCCATCTGTCCGTATGCTTGTTAATTTTTTCAAATTTTCCAATACAAAATCGTTTAACTTTTTAATCGTTTAAAAGATAACGACTCAAAATTTTCTTTGTTTTATAGATAATTTTGCTTTTTAACCAACTACATAAAATTTTGTAAAATCGGTTGAAAATATATGGCTATATATGGAAAAATCTTAACCAAGATCTTGTAAAATTGAGATTTTTGAAATTTCAAATGTACATAAATCGAAAAATATATACTGTGTCTCACTAAAGTATTTGAATTTTTTAAATTAATAATTAACACGGTTTAATTACGTGATTTAAAAAAATTAATTCTAGATTTATTAACTAAATTGTATTTATCTATTTGTTAACTTTATAATGCAAAAAACTGCAATCAAAAATATTTCATTGTATCCAAGTTATTCCAGAAAGAGTATGAAAATTCATCGAATTTACCTCACAAAAGTATTTGAATTTTTATCACCTTTGTATTTAAAATGTCAAACAAAATACAAATTGGAGAAATTCATGTATTTTTTTTTATTAATAATTGGTCACAGGTATAACAATTAAATGTTTACTAATTTATTTCCCCAATTTGGAGTAAAATTTTGGGGGATTTTTGGTCCAATTTTATATTTAATGGATTTAGAAGGTTGATTTCGAAAGAACACGCCTATTTTATCTTTATAACTGGCCAAAACAATAATTTTTTTGTCATTATAGTAAAAAAATAATAAGGTTTTATTTCCTTATGAGTTTTTTTGTTAAAACCCCATATACGAAGGGTCCAAGTCGATAATTATGAGGCATGGCACCATTAAAAATAGAATACCTTAAATATCAAGCCCATTTTGGTTCCCTACGTATTAAAAATTTATTTCAAAATGTTGGGGAATATCTTCCCGATATATAGCCAATTATAAATTTGAAGGCTAAAATACCTGACTTTATGATATAGCTCCAATATATACCCCGACATAATTGTACTTGGGTTTATTTTTCTAATTACTTAGCCATATTATTTTTGGATCAATAACTTGCAGTCCAGAAATGTTGGACCGAAAAATGTTTAACTTTATTTTCATCAACATAAGTAATATTAACAGAATAGTAAACTTTTTCGGGTATTTTTACCTTTTTATATTTTCCCGTATACCTTGAAAGTCATATAGTTATGTAACTTAAAATATGTCTTTTGTCGTGTTTTATACTATGGCTCCAATTTCTTTGCATTTTTGTAGCCGGTATCCAAATCTCCCATTTAATAACAGTTAATACCTACAGAAACACAATCTGAAAGTTTTGTTAAAATATGTGGACTAATACTTCAGTAAAATAGGCTTAATGTTGAAGATTTTTTAATTTTTAACAACATAATGAAACTACGTACCTCGCTTGGAATGTCAATATTTAGAACTTTTGCAGTAAAATTTATTTTTCGATGACATGATATAGTCCATTTATATTTCCGAATAAAACAAATTAAATTTAAGAAATAACTTAGGAAAAATTACCCGATTATTTCAATTTTCCCTTTTGTAAGATACATGTAAAGAAACTTCGCTTAATTTCTCTAAAATTTTACCCCCAAATTTATAAAAAGAATTAGTAAACGCTTAAGACTAATACTTAATAACAATTAATATAAAAACATATATTTTTTTTTTGCTTTTTTGTATTTTGAGTATCTTCAAATATAAAAAAATTAAAAAATTCAAATACTTTTGTGAGGTACCTGAAATTACTGCACGTGTTATTTTTCTCAATTTCTCGGAAACGATTCAACATTTGTGCTACTTTTTGCAGCATTTGGTAGAAGACAACTCAGGCAAAAAAAATCCCATTCATAAAAAAAAATATTATTTTTTATTTACCTAATTTTATAACTAATGAAATTGAAAAAAGATTCGGCTGTGCCGAATCTTTGATACCCTTCACCATATTACCATATTACCACCTTACTATCTTATCGACATCATATTACCATATTACCGACAAATAATAAAATTTTCGCCTTAACGTATGCTTTCATATTTTCACATATATAAATCTAAATTTTTTTCAAACTACGAAAATTTGAATATGAAAAAAAAAAAACAATCATAGCAGGCTTTGCTTTTAAAAAATAAACAACAACAATTCCATATTTATTTATTTTTTTATGTGTGTATATACAAACTGGCTGCATATACAAAGAACAACAACAACACTGTTATTCATTATATTATTTCTGTTGCTAACTAAACTACTTGTCTTACAAGCAAAAACGTCACTAATAGTCATTACAATGCTTAATATACATGTTTGTGTATGTATTTATGTATATTCTTAACAGATATGTTTTAGTTTTAAAAAATAAACAACAATTCCATATCTATTTATTTTTGTACAGACTGCATATACAAAGAACAACAACAACACTGTTATTCATTATATTACTGCTGTTTCTAACTAAACTACTTGTCTATACAAAAAACAAAAAACGTCACTAATAGTCATTACAATACTTAATATACATGTTTGTATGTGTATTTATATTCTTAACAGATTTGTTTTTGGACCATAACTCTGTTGATTATAAACGAATTTAGTTTATTAAAAAAAACGAAATTTTATAAAAACATTTATGACTGATCTATATAAAAATAAAAATCTGTAGCTTGAACAAGGGCTTCAAAAATAAATTTCTCCGATATCTCAGTTATTACTGAACCGATTTATTTTATTTTTTCAGAACAAAAATTCAGAAAATAATTTCCGAGCCCCCTTTAAAAATTCCAAGTCCCTGGTATATGCAGAGGCTTCAGAAACAAAAAAAACGGTTTCAAAAACCGGTTTTAAAGCATATCTCCGCCATTTATAAACCGATCCTGCTGAATTTTATAAAAATATTTGTGACCGATTTGTATAAAAATAAAAATCTATAGCTTAAACCAGGGCTTTAAAAAATAAAAAATGCGTTTTGTCCGATATCTCAGTTATTATTGAACCGATTTATTTCATTTTTTCAGAACAAAAATTCAGAAAAAAATGTCCGAGACTTCTTTGTAAAAACGAAGTCCCTAGTATATACAGAGGCTTCAGAAACTGGAAAACCGGTTCTAAAAACCGGTTTTCTTAACATATCTCCGCATTGTATGAACCGATCTTACTGAATTCCAATAGCAAAATTCTCGAAAGCATTTCCGATCGTTTGATATATATATTATATATGTCAATTATCGGTGGGCTTCATAAACGCCATTTCAACCGACACACGGACGGACGGACGGATGGACGGACATGGTCCTATCGTCATAATTTCTTACAAGGATCCCGAAAATGTAAACTTTTTTGCTCTCCGACGAAAATTGTGGGAATTACAAACGGAATGACAAACTTATATATACCCTTTACACCTGTGGTGAAGGGTATAAAAATAACTAATTTTTTTATTTAAAAACTAAAATTCACTAACTTATGTGAGACACTGTATAAGATAAGCAGTACATGTGAGCATGGGTTTATCAAGGACTTTAAGGCGATAAAAAAATTTGGAAATCCGGTAAGGATAAAAAATTCGCTAGTAGTTAAATATTTTCCATGACACTAGTACTCTGTTTTGAACCCCTATAGTTCCGCTTTTGATGCGCTTCCAAACTCAAAATACTACTGTCCTCTGCTACAACTATGTGAAATTTCATGTAAATCCAACCAGCCGATTAGAAGTTACAGATTTCTTTCAATTCTGCCCCACTGTTCAATGTTTGATGGAGCAAAGAAAATATAGGCACCTAAGTTGTTTTTTGTATGAAATCTACTGGAATTTTTTTTTTTTTTTTGAAAAAAAAAAAAATATATATATATATATCGTCCATTCCATTAAAGAACGCCCAAAAATATACCAAGTGTCCTCCGATTTTTATAAAATTTTATACGTATAAGGTCTATGGGTGTCTATATATATTCCCGTTTTCAGATTCGCTAAATTCAGAAAATTCGCGATTTTATTTCGCTTTTTTACTTTTGAAAAAATTTAAAAAATCTCCAAAGTATACAACTTTAAATACAAATATTTCTGGGAAGGCTTTGCAGAAATTTGTGATTTAAACGGCGTTTGAATTGTAATTATGTTAGCTTAAACATGAATATTTTATAAATAAAAAATATTTTTTAAAAATGCATTTTAATGCAATTGCATTTTTTAAATTTTTCTTTAAATATGCTATTCAAATATGTTAATTTTTTAACATAAATGAAAAGTTTGGAATCTTTACATTAAAATAAAAATCTCAAATTTTTGGGACACATGTACTGTGCATAATTTCCCCTTTTCTTCAACTAGTTTAAATTTTTTCATATAAAAATTTTATTTTTCTGGTATTATGAATATTTTGTAGGGTGATCGATTTTTCGACTTTTTTGAGAAACCGGTTTTCGAATAGTTCGAATAGTTGGTATTTTAAAAAAACCGGTTGCACTTTTTGAAATTCAGAAAAAACCGGTTAACCGGTTTTTTGCAGAAGTTAATATTTATATCAAAAAACTACATTTCTTTAAAAAAATCAATTCTTATAATTAAGTTAAAATTTATTAAATACAAACGTAAAAGCATTACAATGTCAGGAAAAATAATATAATAATGAAAGTACGCACAAACAAATCCGAAAATTAAAAGAAAAAAATATGAACAACATTTAGACACCTTCCTCTCCCTAATCGAAGTCAATTATTTGAAGCCGTTCAAATTTATTGGAATTATATTGATTAAAGTTTTAAATTCGTAAACCTTTCAAAATAAAAAAAATCGCCGTAAATGCGCTCCCTGGCCGAAATACAGAATCAATTTTTTATAGGATTTGGAGAGCAAACAATAAGTATACCAACTCAAAAGTTCTTATTACCAAAACAGAATTTTTGGTCCCAGATAGAAACATCTGGCACTGTTAGAATTTGTTGAACGAATAGTTTTATAAGTATGCCGATTTTTTGTTTCTTACGTCGTCTGGGTCTTCACAAAGCTCTGGAAAGGAAACATTGCTTAGGAAAGATATATTTAAATCCATGTATATAGATACACGTATTTTCGCTCCCTGATAGAGATTTTAAGCTGAATTTTAATTTTCTATGTCTTCTGGAAGCTTTAGAAAGCTCTGGAAAGAGAAAAAATTCTTAGAAGAAGACACACAAATCCTCTTATATCCGCTCCCTGATAAAAATTTCAAAATATGGCTCCATTAGGATTTGTTGGACAAAAAGTTTTATAATTAAGCCAAATTTTAATTTTCTACGTCATTTGGTAGCTTCAGAAAGCTCTGGAAAGAGAAAAAATGCTAAGCAAATTATATATCTAGATGACTAGAAGATAATTATGTTTCAAAATTGTAGAAAAAATCATCTAAATTTTAGTTAGCATAAACAGAAACCATGGCTTAATATGGAAGCCTGTCTCAATTGAAACGATTCTGCAGGTGAAACTTTTTTAACAACAACACCTTTAAAAAATAAAGGAAATATTGGATCAAAAAAATTAAATTGGGTCATACAGGATAATTATTAATTATTTATTTGTTTAATATTACAGAATAAATTCCAATTTAGACTTGAACTATATTTTAAAAACATAAGAAATCAGTCTTTATGAATATTTAAAAAATTGTTCCTAAATTTTCAAATATCACTATCACAATTATTACATGTTTTCTGAAATAAAATGCTATTTTTAAAACCGGTTTTTTGTGTTTAAAAAAACCGGTTTATTCGACATTCGAAAAATGAACATATTGAAAAAACCGACAGCACATTGACTGAAAAAACCGGTTTTAAAACCGGTTGGAAAACCGCGTCGATCACCCTAGTATTTTGTTAAAAAAAAATTATTTTGTTATTTTTTTAAAAATCCTGAAAAATAGTAAAACTTTATGTATCAGACTATTTATTATTTTAAGTTATAATAAACAAAGCATTTTTAAATACACTTTCGAAAAATTAAAATTTAATAAATTCGCAACTAACAAAAATGCATCTAAAAACTGCATTTATATTTTTAAAATATTATGAATCGAAGACGTGGTTTTTGAAATGCTGACTAAATTACACAAAAAATATACAATGGCCTTTTAAATTCTTTTTAAATTACAGAAATCCATCAATGACTTCAAGAGATATGGACATTTAAAATTGCATACTTTTTATATTTTGTTAACTTTTATAAAAATTTTAAAGAAAATTTCAAAAACAAGAAAAAATTTTAATTTTGTATGAAAAATTTGAAACATGTTTTTATAAAAATTGGATTATGCATATAAGATTTTCGCGTCCAAAAAATTTGACACTTTTATTTTAATGTAAAGATTCCAAACTTTTCATTTATGTTAAAAAATTAAAAAATTTGAATAGCATATTTAAAGAAAAATGCATTTGAAAAATGCAATTGCATTAAAAAGCATTTTTAAAAAATATTGCTATTCAAAGTTACATACTTTTGAAATTTTTTTGGTTTTTGATAAAATGAAAAAGCGAAATTAAACCGCGAGTTTTTGCAATTTCACAAAACTGAAAACTGAAATTGATAAAAGGCTTAATGGAGTTTATGTATACAAATTTTTATCGAAATTGAAAGCCATCAAGTAAAAAAATATACTTTTTCGGGCGTTCTTTCCTGGAATGGTCGATATATATTTTGTCAAATCGGGCTATATATCCGCACGTTTTTTTTTTTTTTTCAAAATATTAAAGTGGACAATATGTACTATTTTTCAGAAAATTTTCAGAACAAACATCCTGTAACATTTTAAGTTGCATTCCATGAGCAGTAAAACAACATTGTAATAATTTAGAATACAATAAATATAAGAAAAAGCTTTTGTAAAGTTATTTCAACTTAATACTTAAGAATTTAGAATATGTAATGTGATGAAGTCACGTATTATAATTCTTCAAAAGTGTGAGTTAAATGAAAGATCTTTACGATTAGTACTAAAAGGCACAATGGATGCTGACGAAGATCGTAGCGGATCAGAAAATGCATTCCATCCTGCTAGTGTCTAATAAATATTTTTCTGTATTCTAGAAAAATTATTACAATAATGAATTTGAGCCTGAATAAATATTCAAAAATTGATTTTTCAAAAATGTTAAAAAATGTTTAACTTTGAAAGCTCTTATAAAAAAACAACACAACTTAGCATAATGATTTTAATTGATATTGATACATAATCTTGTCTATTTTCATTCGCTACCCAACTTTATTACAAACCAGCGTAACTGTTAAGAATTTTTAAAAAGTGTCCAAAAAAGGGGATTTCAAAATAAAAATTCGCCAAAAAAGGGGATTTTTTTAAAAAAAGGGGCCAACTGCTTGAAAACCTATAAATAACTCATTAAAATTTGTTTATTTGATAACAACAAAAACAATAAATTTTGTTTTATAAGAAAAGCTACAAAATTCAGTTTTATTAATAACAAAATAATTTATTATTATTTTACAATAATTTGAATTAAAGCAAAAATAAAGATTTATTCACAAAACTAGTTAACATAATCTTTTAATTAATTAAACTTCTGTACTTTTGCTCGAGTTCTTCACTCGTACTCAAGTCTTTCAAATACAGTCGGAAAAATTTAAAACGGATCGCGTGGATCCACAATTATTATTTTAAATCTGTTAGATAAACTATTTTTTCTTATTGATAATCTTGTTAAAAAAAATCACGTTCTCGCGAGGAATCGCTATAAGGAGTGTAAAAATATAAATTTTGATATAAGTATTCATCGTTTTTTTTTATTTATTTCAATCCAGTTCAAAAAGATTCGGCATATGACGATATAAATAGCTGTTCATAAACTTTATTAATATTTTTAGTTACTAACAGTTCAGTTTGTTTATAATTATTCCGCGGTTTTTTATATCACTATACTGTGAAATAATCTCAAAATGATTAATTTATTTGCTGAAATTAATATATAATGGTTCGATATATTTCAAACAACTTAGCTTCTCGTCATTTAGCACAGAGTCTTAAAAAGTCGCCAATTAGTCGCCATTTGAAAAAGGGGCCAAAAAAGTAGCCAGGTGGCTGAAAAAGGGGCAAATGGCGACTAAGTCGCCAAACAGTAACACTGTTACAAACATTTTAATGTCACTTTTGACACATTTTACCCCAACGTGCACTGGTGGGAAAAAAATATGTTTTACATCTTAAAAAATAGGTGGATTAGATGGAATTCAATGTGCTAAACAAAAATCTGCATATAGATTTATTTTTATGGGCATGACTACTATCCCGCTTTTAGGTAGTCACACTTGTATAACTCGAGAACGGTTTCTCTAATTTAAATAAATTAAACTTCAATAGCTTCCAATTCAAATTGTTTTTGAGCTTTATCCACATAAATTTTTTTTAATATTTCCGTAGTTATTCGAAAATATGTATCGAAAAAAAAAATAAAAAAATAAAGAAAAATAATTATGAAAAATCGGGAAAATTTTGATGCTTAACTTTGAAATTATTGAGCGAATAAAAAATAATGTTGACCTGGCTTAAAGATAATTTAAAATGGTTCTTGAGATATAGTTTAAATTCTACAAACCTTTCTCGAGTTTTAATATTGTGACCGCTGAATTAGTAAGTGATAAAAAAACAGTGTAAGAAGATTCTTGTTTAGATCGTCAAATTCCATCTAGTCCCTTTATTTTTGGTCTATATCATAGATTAATATTTAACTACAACGAAAACCAACTTTTTTAAATAACAAAGTTTTTTAATGAACAGTAGTTTAAGTATGCTATTCACAGAAAAAACTAAATTTCATATTCTATCACTAAATTATTAAAATCATTCATTTTTTTTACTGAAATCGGACCTATCATTGAATTTGTAATATCAAACATTCAAATTCGAAAAAGTTTTATTGAAAAAAAAAAAAAAGAATTTTTTCTTATTAAAATATTTTTACTATTTATAAAATATATTATTTGAAAATATTTTCAAATTTCTAAAATAGATTTTAATAAAACAATGAAAGTAGTTATTAAGTTTAAAGAAATATTCAAACAATTTTTATTTTAAATTCAATAAAAGTATTTATAAAACTTCTGTTTAATGTTAATAAAAACATACATAATTTTTTACTAATTTTATAAAACGCGTTTTACAGCGATAAAAGTTAAATTTATTGTAGTAAATTTATGTAATAAGATAATATTAAAGTAATATATATATACATACATTACAATGGCCCGAGGAAACCCTTTTTTGAGATTTCGATGTAAGAATACCCCTCAAACGATGCGTAAAAATTTACTGAATACGAAAAATTTATTAAAAAAATTTTAAAATTAGTCTTCAGTCCCCTACCAACGATTGAAAACTCATAGGCCTCATACATCTTGGTAAAAAAACATTTGATTTTTTAAACGAAATGGCTATCAAAAAAAAAATCGAAACTTGATGCAGATTATGAAAAAATATTTATAAAATTTTGACATAGGATTTTTTTTTCGCAAGAATAATTTTGAAGGTATTTTGATGAAAATTTTTTTGGAAAATTGTGTATTATCAACAGTACTTACTACAAGGCAAATTTATAATATTTTGGCGATAAAAGGAACAAACTTTTAACATTTTCATCCATTTTCAAGAAAGTATCAACAATTTTTTTTTTCCAAGATATACTAAATCACGGTTTATGGACCAAAAATTTTGCGAAAATTCTTTAAAATATTTGTTTTTTTTTTTTATAATTGGCTAAAAATAAGAAATTTTTTGATACCCATTTAATGACAAAGCTCAATAATATATTTTGGAATAAATATTCTAGACCCATGACTTTCAATCGCTGGTAGGAAACTAAAGATTAATTAAAAAATTTTGTTAATATTTTTCCAATATAAAGCTAATTTTCATGCATCATTTTAGGTGTCTTCTTACAAATTTTTTTCTCTAAGGACACTGGAATATACATTTTGATGGAAGTAGAATAAATTATAAATATATACAATTATATACATAAAACTTAATTTTAATGTAATATTATTTACCATTATTGCAATTAATATATACACGAATATATTATCTTGAATATTACTTTTATTTAAAATGACAAAAAATAACCTAAAGGATAGAACAAATCAAATATGATAAAAAATTTTAATTATTTTATTAAATTTTAATGTTATTTACCTCTTGCCATGTAAAAACAATGGTGTGACTTCATATGGGCAATAAACGGGAAATCGAATAGTGAAACATAAAATTTGGCCAATATTGATATTAATTAATTTCCGTCCATGTAATTGTTACTTCCTTCTTGGTATGTTTTTTATTACAAAATATCGCCCTTGTCTCCTGTGTTTGATGAAACAGCAGATTATATTCGTGCCTTAAAAAAATTAAGGTATTGCAAAAAACATCATCGAAGAAATATGAATCGTTTTGGAAATATAAAAATATTTCATACCGAACACTGCTCCAATGTCACTAGAATTAGGCTTTGGTTGAAACACATCGCCAAAATAATTTTCGTTTTTCCGTAAGCAGTCTTCCCGATCCTTGTCACCGCTTTTCTCTTATGGATGTTGAATTTTACTATAAACCTTAGTAACTGACATATCGTTCCAAAAAGGTACCCATTTTCATTAAATCCATCATTTTAAAACATCCTGCAACAGGAACGAATATTGCATTTAGGAAATCTCTATTAAATGTACATAACTTACCTCTGGCAGACTTAAAACTATAAAAAAATGTGTATAATTTATTTTTTATTTTTGTTTCGACTGTCAAAACTCAAAATTGTTTTTGTTTTTTTCATTGGTTCACAAATTATATTCAATCAATAAATTTAAATATTAGAATCAAACAATTTATTTTATAGAATTTAATTTTGAGCCCAATAATGATTTATTAGAAAAAAATTTTGTCATAATTTTTTCTGTGTTTGCTTAGAAAGCGTTTTTCTGTATAGAATATGTTCATCGGTAATGACCTCTAATTTTTTTATGAAAATTCCTTTATAAATGCATAAAATTGTCGTTAGTGAGACATCCTTTTTGTTCTCTATTTAAAGTACTGGACCAATAATCGGACAGGAATTAAAGCATTCGGAAAAAATTTCAATCACGTTATCCATGCTTAGTAGAAAATGATTAAGAGACAAATCTATTCGCTACTGTGATAAAATTCTTAAACACGATCGTATTTACTTAATTTTTAATTAAATTAAGCCATTTGATTTAATTTTAATGGAAGAAGACTACACCCAAAAGATTATGTAGGTAAATTCAACAGAAAAACTTTAGAAACAAATATAATTTCATTTAAAAAACGGGTCGCTTACATTTCATTTGAATCAAATGTGTTTTTCTATTATTTTTAAATGTTAATTTTTTAACTTACAAGTTCTCTAATAATAAATGATTTTTAATTTTTTTAACTAACAAATTTTTTAACCCTTCGTCTTACAAACTTGTCTGGCCAGGCCAATTGCAGATTTAAACGTTGTTTTCATATATTTATAATTTAATTCGTAACTAATACAGTATGGCTGGAATACGGAATTTTCCGTTCGATTTATATTGTATATTATTTTATTACATCCTTTTAAACTGTAATCTTATAAGTCTACACACATTATTTTATAATTTTCCACGTTTTTGTTCATATTTTGTCTTATTAGAGCAATACCTATAAAACACCAAATGTTTGAAAAGATATATTGTATGCGTTTTTAGATCCAAAATAGGAAGAAAAACATAAAGTGTATCGATGGGAAAAAGTTATATATATATATATATATATATATATATATATATATATATATATATATATATATATATATATATATATATATATATATATATATATATATATATATATATATATATATATATATATATATATATATATATATATATAATAACTGTATATAATAATTACTGTTATATCATTTGTTGTGCATCATAAGCACTTAACCCCAAAAAAACTCAAATCAAAGTTATATATCGTCCATTCCATAAGAGATTTATAAAAAAATGCCATTTTTTTTACGGAGGGTGATCCGATTTTGTTCATATTTGATACGCATATAATCTATGGAGCCATTTTTTTTTTTTTTTTTTTTATTCACGATTTTAGTTTTCCGAAGAGTAAAAAAAAATCGGAAAAGTGTGTAACTTTAAACATCAATAACTCTAAAAGTTTGTTAACGGATTTTAGTGATTTAAAATGCATGTAGAAGATATGCCCTCTTTTATTGTAGTTATTTCGAAATAATATTGCAATTTAAAAATGCATTCATAATGCAATTTTAGGATGCATTTTTGAAAAATTTCTACCCTTTAGATTTTGATTTTTTTTAATATATTAAAAAGCAATATCTTTACTATAAAATGCAAAAATAACTGTTCTGGGACAATAGTCTACTATTTTTAAACTAGTATAAAGTTTATTACGATAAATATTGTAATTATATTGTATGAGTCAAAAATATATATATATATATATATATATATATATATATATATATATATATATATATATATATATATATATATATTTTTTTTTTTTTTTTGCTAATGATGCATTCACAAAAAGAATGCAATTTTCGGATGCATTTTTAATAAATTTCTACCCTTTCGATTTTAAATGTTTTTGTTTAATATTAAAAATAAATATGTTTATTATATAAAACATTAGCACTTAATCTGGGACAAATAGGTTTTCTACCACAAATAACAAATTATGAAATATTATGATTAAAATTAATTTTAAAATAAGCTCACAAAAGTTAAAAAATACAAAAATTAAAAAAAAATAAAAATAAAAATTTATGGAAAAATTTGAAGAAATATTTAAAAAAAAAAAATTAAATAGTGCATCATTTTGTCCCTGACAATTTATATTGCAATTTTTAGCAAACATAAGAATGTTTTTTATATCAAAAGAAGGGTAGACATTTTTCTAAAATGAATGCTTCAATTGCATTATGAATGCATTTTTAAATGATATTAAAATATTATTTTTAAATGACTTCATTTATAGTAAACATATGTAGACATACACTATCGGACAAAATAAAGTGCGGTTTTTTACACTTGATATTTACTTTATAATAATTGTCTTCTAGGTTTATTATGGGCTACTTTTTTGATGTCAAGGTATTTGTCGTTTTATATTCTTTAATTTAATAAACAAAAGAAGTTTTTATGTATTTCGAGTTTGGGGTAAAAGTGTTGTCTTGGTCATGGATTTTCGACAAAATAAAGTGACACTTAACTTAATTTCTTAAATTTGGCTCCCAATTTTCGATTTTTTTAAACAAAATTGAAGACATATGCTTAAAATGGGCTCAGTTTTAATATTATGTTAACTAAATTATATTCCAATTACTATTACGAAAAGTCTTCGACCACAATCCGGAAAAATTTCTTGACTCCAGATAAGAGAAATGAAGAAAAATTAATGTATTTGTCTTTAAAGTACAATCTGAGGCTAAAATAATCATTTCGTTATAGAAAATAACAATTCAAATTGAAATTTAGAAGAAATTGAGGGGGCAGAAACCCTAAGACTACGAATTAAAATCGTAACGATATCAATATTCTCGCCAAAGAAGAATGAGTTTCATCATCTAAAGCTATAAAGAAAGAAGTAATTATAACTATAATAGCTTTTACAGCCAGGAAAAAGCTAAAATATATGAGTTTTAGAAGTACCTATTCTAAGTAGGAGTAACATAATTTTTGTGCTAATATAACAAAGCGACCCGTAATAGAAAAATAATCGTTAAAGTCACAGAACCATTCTAAAATACAGTTATTTGGATGAATAAACAAAAATCTTATTAAAACTTTAAAAAAACTGAGAAAATTTTTGAAACTGCCATGGAAAAGTCTGAGGTTTTAAATTTTTTCTTTGTGTAAAAAATTTTTTCTTAACTTTGGTACATATGAAATCAATTTCTTTGAACCTTGTCTGGACAGTTAAAATTACCTCCTTTTTATCTATCCGCTTAGAAAAATGAGATTCTTTTTGGCGAGAATTGCGATATAGCTACGATTTTATTCCGCAGTATTAGGGTTTTTGACCCCTTAATTTCTTCTAATTTTCATTCTAAATTGGAATTTTGTATAATGGAATTGTTCTTTTAACATCAGATTTTAAAAAGCTACACTTTAAAGACAATTACATTAATCTTACTTCATTTTCTCTATCTATAATCAAAAAATTTTACAGGATTGTGACCGAAGACTTTCCGATAATATGTCCGGATCTATCCTTATTTTTCAAATGTAATAATAAGTTGAATAGAGTTTAATGAATAGAATATTAAAGTTTAGCACTTTTTAATCATGTGCCTTCCATTTTCATCCATTTTCCAAATTTAAGAAATTAAGTAAAGTGTCACTTTATTTTGTCGCACAAAATCCATGACCAACTCAACACTTTAACCCCAAACTCGAAATACATATAATTTAAACCGCACCTTTGTCCGACAGTGTATCATAAATAAGCAATTTAAATCATTAAAATCCGTTAACAACTTTTAGAGATACTGGTGTTTAAAGTTAGACACTTTTGCGATTTTTTTGACTTTTCGAAAAATCAAAATCGCGAATAAATTCGCGAATTTTTCACAATTCAAAAAAATAAAAA
Source organism: Protophormia terraenovae (assembly GCA_951394005.1). Lineage (NCBI taxonomy): Eukaryota > Metazoa > Arthropoda > Insecta > Diptera > Calliphoridae > Protophormia > Protophormia terraenovae. The sequence continues at coordinate 49,666,233 of OX596073.1, forward strand.
TGGAGATATTTAAATGGCTCCATAGGATATGCGAATGCCAAATATTATTAAAATCGGAAGACATAAAAAATATTCTTGGTCGTTCTTTCATGGAATTATTTTACAATATTGCAAAATATTTAAATAATTTAGAATGTTAATAATTAGATTATAAGTTTCATACATAAACACTTAAATCTTAGATATAAAAATAAATACATATGATAATATATAAATTCTTAGTGAGATGTATACCTTCGTATTTTCGAATTTTGGATAAAAATATATTTTATTACAATTTTATTTGACATTAAAACATTTACATTTTTTACAAAATATTTTCAACAAAAAAAAAAAAAAGAAATTTTATATAAGAAAATAACTGATAATATTAACTCCATCAAAATTTATTTTTTTATGGTAGTTTGTTTTTTTTTAAAACGTGTAGAAAAAGTTAAAAAATAATTTTGTTTGTAAAATAACTATATTCTCAATAATTTTTAACATGACTGAAAACTATTTAAACAAACTATAACCAGTTAATGTAAAACTTTTTTAAGTGAAGCATTAAAATACTTAGTTGCCTTGATATGTAATAATCTAATATACTAATTCAATGCATCTAAGTTGTTTAATAAAAAATATTTCCACGAAGTTTTAAGACTTTTACTATAATAGTTGGGCAGATACTAATGAGTCCCTATAGGCTTAAAGAATTTTATTTTTCTTCCAACTATGAAAACCGAGAGTGCTTTTAACGTAATGCTCTCTTTGATTCTAAAGAACTACAACTTAAATTTTTCCAATTCCAGTACCACTGATCGCAAATATAAGTAGAATAGGTAAACATTTTATTTCAATGTTTTTATCGGAAAACCCAGGCAACGCCGGGTAATAGCAGCTAGTCGAAAATAAATTTTCCAAATACTTATTTGTAAATTAAAATAGACAATTATCTGTGATCATTGTATATCCCTGCTTTGACAATTTATTTATATATAATGTAATCATCCATATTCTTATGCATTTTAAAAACAACGTCATTACATTTCCTTACATTTTCATAAACATTTTATGGACATGTTTATGAAAATATATATAAATATAAAACGCAATATATTTATTTATTTTTTATTTTTTTTTTTGTCTAAGACTAAGTTAAGAAAAAAAATTTAACTTTCTGAAAAAATAGAATCAATGTTTTGTACAGTACATTGTAATCTTAATGCGTAAATCAAAGTAAAAGCTTCATTAAATATCAAACAAACTAACAACGCAAAAAACGTACACACTAAATTCGTTCAATAGACAAAAACAACGGAGAACTTCCCCACATTTAACAAATAAATATTGACAATTCCTTTGACTACTACTAAGTTGAAATAAGAAAAAAATCGCAATAGAAATAAGAAACCAGAGTGAAATTGCAATCTTATGACTGGCATCGACATCAACATCTTACTGCTGTTGCTATTGCTTTACTGTTGTTGTCATTTAAGACATATAATTTCGTTAGTGTATTAGTGGTGGTAATGCGAGGGTTGGCAACCAGCTGCTACTTAAATAAAATAATACGTAACCAAAAGCTTATATTCAAAGGAAGATATTTGCGCTTGACTCTGGAATTAGTCTTTATTTACACTGGATCTGGAATTAAATGGTATTTAATAATTTATTCATAAAAAAAAAATTAATTTTTGTAGGATCGGACCATAATTGAAAATGAAGATAGACCTTTAACTGAACATAGTACCGATTATGGCCTTCTCTCGATTATTACATTAATGCCCATGCATAATATAGTGTTATGTATCATTGAATCGGACCATAGACCTGCTATAACTTTTTTTTTATAATCTTTGTAGTGGCTATATGACGACAAACGATTTAAACGATAATGTGCTGAAAGTTGTAATTTAAAAAGAAAAGTCACAAATAATCACAAATATACAGCTAAAAACTGCTACAAAATGGAATGGTAAAAAAGTAAATTTTCCTTAACAGAAAATAAATGACAATAATGTCATAATAAAAACAAAATGCTTTAAATGAAACATAGAAACAAAGCAAAAAGTAAGAAATACTCCTTAAATTGTACTAATGCAAAGGAAATATAAAAAGCTAAATATAAGCTAAATAAATAAAAGGAAAAGAATTGTAAGAAATTGACTTGAATTTAAGTGAAATTGAAGTGAGCGCTACAATATGAAGTTAGTATCAAAGTATATTATAATTTTTATCTTCTTCGCTACTCAAAAATAATGGGGTGTATTAAGTTTGTTCTATGATATGTAGCAGTTTTTACTTTAAGATCAAAGTATATTTAGCCCAGATAATACTAAAATTTAATCAAAATTCATATAAATGAAAGGAGAATGAATTATGATGAATCACTCAATATATGTATGCAAAACATTTCTAACGAATGTTGTAAAGTTTTCATAAACCTCAACGCGAATGAAGGCCACTAAAATTATATTTCTAACTAAATTGGAACAATTACTCTTAGGTTTATGTGTAACTTTTTAATATACAAAAGTAGACTTCAACTTTATAATTTTTAGTATTTATGGTAGTAGTCTTATGCCTAATAATCCTGAGGAGAAATCTTGAGAATAGGAATGAAATATTTTATTTCCTCTAAGAAAGTTTCAATTAAAACAACAGATTAATCTTGGTATAATAAGACGTGAAAAAAATTCTGTGAGACATAAAAAGCAAAGCATTTAAAATCTTGTAGGTAATTCCTATGTAAAGATGCTAAGTAAGGAATGAGTACGTTTGAGCAGGGTCTGTGGTCGTTCTGCATTTTGTAACGTTATTTGTGTATTTATGTAGAAATACTATATGATTGAATATTTGAAGTCTAACAAATTTCTAAGCGATCGTCAGTAGAGTTTATTCAATTTTGAAAAATCAATTTGATAATTGATTGGAACTAAACAACTAAATACACCGTTTTAAATTTAAAGAACTTATAAAGAGCAATATTTTTGAATTTACGTGAAATTTTTTTATTTACTTCTTTTTTTTCTTTTGCCACAAATTACTGAAACTATTGAGCGGATTAAAAAAATTTACACTGTATGCAGTTAGAAAACACTTGGTGTGTAGCATAGTGTAGATTGTAGATATGACACTGTGTTATATGGGAGATGGGTAGTAAAGTGGGCGGTCCACGTCCATTTTTGGTTTCCAAGTTTATATAGACCCTCAAACTATCTGTACAAAATTTCGTTGTCGTACATACTTTTGTTTAAGAGATATCAGCAGAAAAGTATGAAATCAAGCTAAAACGAACACCCTGTGTTTCTAGTTTTAGCCCATAACTTTTTTGTTTATTATTTGCCCATTTTCAATACCAAACAAACCATATATAAAATAAATATCTGGGACAAATTTCGTACCCCTAGGTTGTCCCATTCGAGCCCTATCCTGCTCTCAGACAGACGGACGGACATAGCTAGATCGACTCAGAATCTAACCAGAACCCTCAAAGCCGGTAAGACTACGAGTAAAATAGGCAACATATCTTCAAAATTTAATTTGTGGCTTTAAATTAAATTTTTATCTCGAATACCTTTTAACTAATTTAAGTTTTTTAAACTGTTTTTAAATTGGTCAACATGTGTTTAAGATAAACAATTTTAAAGCCGCGAAATCCAAAAAATTAGGTTTTGGATATAAGAGAGGGAAATATCGAAAATTCTAATAATGGTATAATAACCATACCTCCAAACTAAAATATGTTACATTTCAAGTGAAATCAACTTTTAATGTTTTATAGCATCGCACAGTGATTCGTTTCATAAGCAAAAATAACAAGCGAGAATGTTATATTCGGCCTGGCCGAATCTATATACCCACCATCAACTTTTTCAAATTTTTCGTTATATGAAAGGTGAGCGGTAAAGTGGGCGGACCACGCCCATTTTTGGTTTCCGAGTTTACATTGATCCTTGAACTATCTGTACAAAATTTCGTTGTCGTACATGCTTTTCTTAAAGAGATATCAGCAGAAGAAACTACAACAGACATCCTGTGTTTCTAGTATTTTGTCCATAACTTGTTTGTTTATTGACCGATTTTGCCCAATCCCAAACAAACCTTATATAAGATAAATACTTGAGCCAAATTTTGTCTCCCTAGGTTGTCCCGTCTCTCTCCTGCTTTCAATAGATGGACAGACGGACAGACGAACGGACATAGCTATATCGACTCAAAAGAAAATATATACTTTATGGGGTCTTAAATGATTTTTTCGACATGGTACACACGGAATGACAAAACCAATAAACCCCCAATCTTTTTGATGGTGGTTATAAAAAAATAAGAATGTTTTGAAACTAGGTTTGTTGAAAGCGAATAACATGTACTAATGTTAAAAAAAAAAAAATTGGTAAAAAAATGTTGAACTGTTATAGAGGCCATCCGAGAGCCCTAAGATCATCATATCGTAGTAAGTTTTGTATATACTGGTTTTGATGACAAGTCGGTTTATAAGGTTCTTAAATGCGGAAAAGGTACACAGAAAAAAGTCACAAATCACCAAATATACTAGTAAATATTTCAATTAAAAACTTTCTTAAATTTGCTTCTCTCACCAAAATGATTATGCCAATTACTAAAGATTTAAAAAAATTAATAACAGAACAATTTTTTAAATTAAAAAATGTATTAAATTAATCAAGTTCATGATTGAATGAATTAAAAATTTAAAAGAGAAATAAAATCTTACTTAAATGTTATTTTTGCTTGAATATATTAAGCTTTGATGCAAATGAAAGAACTGTGTTAATTGAACAATATACGGTAATAATTTTTACTGTATATTAATACAATTTTCAGATTTCTAAATCTTATTATTATTTTTTTTTTTGTAATTCAGTATTTAATAAAAATAAAATATTTACTAATATTTACCAAATATGTTTCCTTTACAAAGACATTTAATTGTTAGGAAATAAAGCTTTTTTTATGAGAAAATGGAAGAAAACTGTAAAAGTTTTTCTAAATTTTTAACTTTATTTTTATTTCTGGAGTTCAATAAATACTATATTCGAGAAAAATGCTATTTTGGAAATAGGATTTCTTTAAAAATAAAATAATTCTTAAAAATCGATAGAGAAAATGGTATTATTTATTTTTATTTTTTTTTAATATTTAAGTTTATTTTCATTACTGGAACTCAGTAAAAGGTAATTAAAAGAAAACGGCTATCATTTTTTTGTTTGTTATCATTTAGAGAAATCGCTTTTGCAGAGGTAATTTTTTGTTAGAAAATCAAGTTGTTCTATATAAATTTTCTAAAAAACCCAAAAAATATGGAAATGTGTTAGATTATTTTTAAATTATTATTTCAACTAAAGAATAAAAACTGCTGCCATTTTCGTACTATATTTTTAGAAAATTGAGTTATTCTATACAAATTTTCAAAAAGAGACAAATTGTCCTTGAAAATTTCGTTGATGTTTCACTTTATATGGGAGGTGGGTAAAGTAAGCGGAACACGCCCACTTTTTATTTTTTGGTTTTATATCGATCCACGAATTATCTGTACAAAATTTTGTTGTCGTCCATGCTTCTGTTAAGACATATCAGACAAAAAGTATGAACACAGAATGACAAACTCAATACACCCCTATTTTTTTGATAGTGGGTCTACAAAGAGGAAAATGTTTTAAAATTTTTTGAAAACTTTAAAAATTAATTAAATGAGCAACAGTTGAAAAATATTTTTAAACTCGTAAATTGAAAAAAAAAAATTCATATGCAAAAAAAATTTCATATTTTTGTAACTTTTGATTTAATAAACCAAGTTCAATGAAACATGGTGCGAAAGTTCATGCTACTAAAAGGTACTGATGAGCAAAATTATATGAAATTAATTTTGTCAGATTTACACAAGTTTGAAACAACAAAAAAAAAAAAAAAAAAATATGTGGCTAGTACAAGTGTTCTTGTACAGAGTATATAGACCAATTTCAGAATATATGATATATATCGACTTTTTCAAACTTCCGTTATTTCTTAATTTTTTCATTTTTAATAAGTCTAGAATAACTCCTTCTATTTTTGCTGATTTTTTAATGGAAATGAAGCGCTGGAATTAGTTTTTATAAAATATTGTATTATATTATACGATGAAGCTTTAACCACTTTCTGTTGAAACAAGCGTGTTCAAATCAGAGAACCAAGCCGATGCGAAATTGTCGGTGGCGGCTGCACGGCATATTTTGGTCGGCGGCGGCGGCTTACACAAGACAGTACCGGCGGCGGCTTATATGTCGGCTTGCCGTTTTTTCCTAGAAAAACCAACATTTTTTTGGGCGCAAAAAATAAAAAAAATTTAGTGCGGTAAACATACGTATAGGTGACAGTATTGTATTCACTTTTTTATAAAAAACAGAAAAGTAAAGTGTGTTCTAAAAGGACATTACGCCGAAAAATACGTTTTCTTGAATATATTATGCAGAAAAAAAATAAAATTTAAGTAAAAAATGGGTCTGAAGTCCAAAAGTACAGAAAATTAGTTATAAAATAGTATTTTTTATCTTTGGCGCAGCCGATTGTATCGGCGGCTTACCTTGAGCAGGCTCAGCCGTTTAAGCCGATACATGTCGGCGGCGGCCACGGCTTGAAAAATTTTAGTGCGATAAACATACGTATAGGTGACAGTAGTGTATTCACTTTTTTTATAAAAAACAGAAAAGTAAAGTGTGTTCTAAAAGGACATTACGCCGAAAAATACGTTTTCTTGAATATATTATGCAGAAAAAAATAAAATTTAAGTAAAAAATGGGTTTGAAGTCCAAAAGTACAGAAAATTAATTATAAAATAGTATTTTTTATCTTTGGCGCAGCCGATTGTATCGGCGGCTTACCTTGAGCCGGCTCAGCCGTTTAAGCCGATACATGTCGGCGGCGGCCACGGCTTGAAACATTTTAGTGTGGTAAACATACGTATAGGTGGCAGTAGTGTATTCACTTTTTTATAAAAAACAGAAAAGTAAAGTGTGTTCTAAAAGGACATTACGCCGAAAAATACGTTTTCTTGAATATATTATGCAGAAAAAAATAAAATTTAAGTAAAAAATGGGTCTGAAGTCCAAAAGTACAGAAAATTAATTATAACATAGTATTTTTTATCTTTGGCGCAGCCGATTGTATCGGCGGCTTACCTTGAGCCGGCTCAGCCGTTTAAGCCGATATATGTCGGCGGCGGCCACGGCTTGAAAAATTAAGCGGTGGCTGCTAGCCGCCATATTTATGCCTAATATTTGCTATACAGTCGAATACGGTTATAACGAATACCAGTTATAACGAACTATAGCGAACACTTTTCATCGGTCCCATTGATTTTACACAAATTGATTTTACAAATAAATACGCTTGTAACGAACACGGTTATAACGAGCTTTTTTTTTTTTTTTTTTTTTTTAAAGAACACATTTTTATGGTCCCAAAAAGAATATTTCATACAAAAGACTACGTTTATAACGAACTCCCACTAATAAAAATTTTAGATAAATAAAATTTCACATTTCAAAACGTTTTAAAAATGTAAAAACTAACTTTTATTTATTTCAATTTAAATTATTCGACAAATGGAAATAAGTTTCATTAATTTCAATTCAAATTATCGGACAAATAAAGGAAATTTATTTTTATAGATTTTTAACATAACGCATACATATTAATGAAAATAGCTAAAAATAAAACTGAAATTAAAAGAGGATTACAAATTAAAATATTAGAAAACCGTTATTCCTCAAAGAGTAAAGATCTCAAAACATGCCAATGTCAAAACCTCGGTAATAAAAGAAAACGTTGAATGAGTATAAATAAATATAATTAATCTCAGTTTCTTCTTGGACAATGACTGATGAATTCAAAACAATATTCTTCCTGATATGTATATTAAAATCATTGATATTTAAAACATATATACAGCCCATTTTAAAAGGAAAGAAATACTCTTTAATTACAAATATTAGTATCGTAATCAAATACGTACCTATATTTTGTTAACAAATATTTTTTATGGAATTTTAAGGATATAACGAACTACGTTTATAACGAACTAAATTTGTCGGTCCCTTCGAATTCGTTATAATCGTGTTCGACTGTATTATATAACTTGTATTTATGTTTTTTTATATATACAATCATCACAGAGAAATATCTTAATTAGTAAATATTTTGGTGAAATTAACTTTAGTTTATTCAACTAAATTGTCGTAAATTTATTGACTTAAAAACTCCTATTGATCTACTGTAGCGTACCTACATTAAACATAACTAAAGAAAGAAATTCAAAATCATTAAGTTATAGTAAAATGTTCATTACGATAAGCTTCTGCCAAATGTTAAAACAATATCCTGTATATTATATGTACAGACAAACAGAAATACATACCATACGCTATTTGTCGTATGTATTTATGTGTCTGAGTGCAAAAAAAAAAAATAAAATAAATAAATAAACATAAATTTCAAAATGAATAAAAATAATGAACAAATATTTTCTTCTTATACTTAGTTAAAACAACAAATACATTGCGTGTGGTTTATAATACATAAAAATTTACTACATAAACTTATATACATACATATATATAATGCAAAAATAATCATAACAACAAAAAGGAAGCAAATGTACAAATCTATAAATAAACTTTCTAAATGAATAAAAGAGATTGTCTTTATTATCGCTCAGCAGTTAGTTGTTTTATATAGTATTTATATATATTCTTAAGCTTGTTGGTATGAAGTGAAAAAGCAAAAATTGCCAAAGTAATATTGCTTAATGATTTTGTATTGTTTTGTGTTATATTAGTGATTTTTCTACTTGATTCCTACCATCATTATTTAGCCCTTAGTTTATCATTATTATTTGTTGGCTTTAAATTTATGTCTATTCATGGTGTAATATAATGGTCATTAGACAACATGAAATTACGATAAGACAAATAAATACATAGTATTGTTGTTAATGTTTCTATTTTTTATATTTTCTTTTCATTATATTCGTATTTGTATTTTTTTTTTGCTCGTGGTAATTTAAATGAAATTGTTAAATGCAATAAACAAATAAAATTTTAATGATAACACTTCCTTATATTTGTTTATAAGAAAATTACAATAAAATATTATTTTCTTTATCCATATTAGACAGTTGTAATAAATTTTGTCTTTATTATTTTATAGATAATTTAAGAAAAGTATAAATTACATACATATGTATGTACATACACATATGACCAAATATTAAAGTGGCGATAACTTTGGAAAATTCTTCAGAAATACTCCGAATATTTTTGATCTGACAATGCCACTTCAATGAAATATATTTGAAATACATGCATCAAATTGATTACGTATGTATATGTTTTCGATTTAAATACCAAACATTTTTGCTCTTAATATTGTATATACCCAGCAAAACTTGGTAATGGCATGTAGTTACGGATGTGGTTACCTTTCAATGACAACAACATACTGTTTGCATTACATAGATATAGTTTAGTAACAATTTATTTATAACCCGGTATGTAATAACTTATTTATGATTTAGTTTTCAAATTCATTAATTAAAAGCGGATATGAAAAAGCAAAATTTGTATGCATGTGTGTATATTATGTTGATGATTACAGAAGAATTCTTCAAAACTGTTTATCTCCAATATTTGTGTCATATTAGGAAAAAAATGTATGTATATATGTATGTATGTAACCTCCTATGTATGTATATAAAATTAATAAAAAAAAAACTAACATTTCAAAATAAGTCAAAAACAAAAGTAATATGAATTCAAAATAATTTGTCAAAAAAAAAAAAAAAATAAAATAAAATAATAATAAATAAATAAATAAATAAATAAAAAGTATGTGAGTCATTCCATTTAAAATTACAATTTTTGACATTACCTCTCCGAATTTAATGATATTTGGTCCAATCATTATTCCTGTCAAAACTAAGACTAATTCAAAACTTTAAATAATTTTATCAAGTGGTTCGCGAAAAATGCGATTTGAAAGTGTAAAATAGCTGAAGATATGTATAAAGTTGTATACACAAAATTCAACATAAAAACATGTTTCAGGTATCATTTTAAAGGTAATTTAATTACCTTTAAATATTTGCCTCAATAAGCGTTGTAACGTAAATATTTCGGAAGATATCCGTATTTTTAAAAACACAATTTTTCACATTTTTGAGATATTATAAATAGCGAAATATCGCGGTAATCAAACATAAACTCGGCATTTGCGTTACCAGCGTCAATATTAATACTCTTACCAAATTTCATTAAATTCTGATGATTTTTGGAAGAAATTGGCGATTTTTCTATTTTACTATAAACAAAACAATTCAAATTGCAATAAATATTTTGTATTTATTATGATATTTGTTGTAATAACTCGTAAAATATTGTAAGTCGCAGAATGCCACTTTCAGCGGTTATAGAAAATATTTTCATCATTAACATGTATTTTTTTACAATTTTTAAAAAGACCGCTTTTCGAGATATTTACCCGCGAACGAAAAATCGCGAGATATGGACCATTTTGATGTTGAGAAAAAAGTCATGTTAAATACGTCATATTAAAGGTAATTTTGATACCTTTAATATGACATCTCAATAAATCTTATACATTTTTGTACATATCTTCAGCTATTTTACACTTTCAAATCGCGATATTTCGCGATGAAATCATCTAAAATTTTGAATTAGTCTTAGTTTTGACAAGAATAATGATTGTACCAAATATTATCAAATTCGGAAGAGGTGAAAAAATTAGCTGGTTGGTTTTAAATGGAATGACTCATGTATAAAAAATACAAATTTCGCGTGTAAACTTCCGTAACCTTCTAAGAATTTCAGAAAGTTTATCATCTGGTGAGCAGTCAAGTATCTTCTCCAAAAGTTCGCCATTTTTGGAAAAAGGACATTCAACCAATAAGACCAATAAAAATAGTAAGAAAAACGTTACAAAAGGATCATTTAGGTGGGTCTGATTTCTCATAGTAATGACTAGAGTTAAATAATGTCTTTTCCACTTTTAGACGTGCTAGTCTAATACATACAATGGCTCCTATTCAAGATCCTGTTGTATCTAACGCTGTAGTTTGTGAATATTATTTCTTAAAAGGGTTCAATAATACTTTGAGAAAACATCGATCTCAGGGATGTCTTAGCGTCATTGTCTGCAATTATATTACCCTGAATTCCAATGTTGAAGGAAGGGATGAAGGGATGTCTTAGCGTCATTGTCTGCAATTATATTACCCTGAATTCCAATGTATGAAGGAATCCAGAAAATTTTAAATATATTTAGTATTTCTATTATGATAAATCATGCCATCATAAAAATTGATAGGTTTTTTGAAAAGAGCTCCAGACGCACTGAGGCTATCAGTATAAATTAACACTCTTACAGCTTGTTCAGTTGACAATATACGAGTATGCACCAATATAATCAGGTAATCATGAACAGCGTCAGAATTCGAAAATACAATTTGTCTTACTACTACTCACATCTACATATATAAAAGTAATGTTAGGTGAGTAGGAAGAAATTTTTTCCATCAGCATTTTCTTAAAACATAATGGATTGATATATGTCTTTTTGTAGATACTACAAATATACTACATTCAATAGTGACAACAGTGTCCACGCTATTATTTTCGATTGGTCTTTGAGGAATAGAGATGTTATTATATTAAAATCAATGAGTTATTGAACAGCTTGGAAGTAATTAGTTCTCGTACTGACAACTGGGTAATGACTTCGTAAAATGCCTTCTTGTAATAATAAAGGGTAAATATTTACCTCTAATGTCACCACCGTGTTAAAATAGTGAATTATTCAGCTAATGTGTAAGTAGTGAAGAGCCATTGTCCCAGCAAAAACTTCGCCTACTAAATAACGTGATTTGTAAGCGAAATCGGTATGAAAAACAGCTTCCATTTTTAGTGCTATAACTGATGAATTTTGTTCGAGATGTCCAAAATTAAATAAGTTCTTATTTGGGTTCCAAAAGAGTTGTTTTGGATGATGATTTTTTTTACGCACAAAAAAAAAAAAAAAAAAAAAAAAATTTCGCTCGTTTGAGATTTGAACCCACGCATCGGCATACTGGTTGTGTTTGTTATTCTGCCGTCTTACTCGATACACCACAACCGACTTATGTTTTTATGTGCTAAAATGTGGTTTTCATATAGGGAAATAAATAAACTAAATTTATATATAAAAAAAAATAAATAAATATTTTTGCCTCAAGTGGGGGTTAAACTCTCTATGAATTTAAGTACGCTTTTTTATAGTTAGGCGCTCTAGACAACTGAGCCACGTAAAAATCAAATTACTTTCATATTTACTAAATACTAGTTATTGAAGTACTATTAGGTAATGCTGCGGGTGGCGAATAAGGCTACATTGTAATGTATACATGAAGCTGTTGCTTTTCAAAATAGAAGCTAAGTTTTTGCTGGGGTGTTAGCTTCTTAACTCATTACATGGCAACCAAAGTTTTTGCTGGGTAGTTAATTAATTTTTTATTTTTTTCATATTAAGTCGAATTTTACTGTCTTTTTTTGATTGTTTTTACGTAATAGAATAAGAACAGTTGCATTTAAGTTTGAAAATATTACAAAGAAATAGTATTCTGACACAGAAAATTGGAAAAAATCATTATACCAAAAAGGAGAGAAAAATGGTTAAAAACAAGAGAAAACTGGAAAGTCGTTGCTTGAAATGGCAAATATTGAATTAGAAAGATATCTAAAAAATTGCTATAAAAGTTCCATCAATGCATATACAAAATTTGAAGATACGTTAAAACTTTTTTGGAAACGACTACCAAAGTAGTGTCCACCGCACTACCGGGAAGAAATTACACGTTAAATTCACAAAAATTACTGTTTAACAAGGAGGTGAGGACATAAAGGTTTGGAAATGCTTTTAATGGAATTTTGTTGGTTCTATTTATCGTACTGATAAATACAGTGAACATTGAAAGTTACGAATAGATGTACAATATATTAGTTTTTAATTTACGTTTTTTATTTTAAATGTATCTTTCTTGCATAGTATTATAATTATGAAATTAACGTATAATCCAATATAATTTATGACTTATTTAGTTTTATTTGTTCATTTTTAATTGGTAAAAATAAGTATGGACTGATTTTTAATTTTTAATAAACGAAAACATGCGTTTTTTCTTCCTTATATAAAGCGAACTTAGGTGTATATAAAAAATGATATTTAGATATCATGACAAAATATATATATATATGTATATATATATATATATATATATATATATATATATATATATATATATATATATATATATATATATATATATATATATATATATATATATATATATCCTAATATATATTATAAAAATGAGGTGTAAGTTTGTTTGTTTGTTTGTTTGTTTGTGCGTCAATCACGTCTAAACGACTGAACCGATTTTCACGAAATTTGACACACAGATAATACCAGTGCCAGAGGTGGTTATAGGCTATATAAGATTTCGATTGGATGCCACGCCCACATTTTACGCCCACTTTTTATAACTTCCAAACGGTTGGACCGATTTTCACGAAATTTGACACACAGATAGTATCAGTGCCGCTGATCATTATAGGCTATGTAAGATTTCGATTGGATGACACGCCCTTATTTTACGCCCACTTTTTATAACTTCCAAACGGTTGGATCGATTTTCACGAAATTTGACACACAGATAGTATTAGTGCCGCTCATCATTATAGGCTATGTACGAACTGGATTGGATGCCACGCCCACATTTTACGCCCACTTTTTATAACTTCCAAACGGTTGCACCGATTTTCACGAAATTTGACACACAGATAGTATCAGGGCCACTGATCATTATAGGCTATGTATGAACTGTGTTGGATGCCACGCCCACATTTTACGCCCACTTTTTATAACTCTTAAATGGTTGTACCGATTTTCACGAAATTTGACACACAGATAGTATCATTTCCGGTGGTCATTATAGGCTATGTATAAACTTGGTTGGATGCCACGCCCACATTTTACGCCCACTTTTTAAAACTCTTAAACTGTTACACCTATGTTCACCAAATTTGACACACAGATAGTACCATTACCGCTGGACATTATAGGCTATGTATGAACTGGGTTGTATGCCACGCCCACTTTTAATAACTCTCAAACGCCTGTACCGATTTTTAAGAAATTTAACACACAGATAGCACCAGTAACGGTGGTCGTTTAAGGCTATGTAAGAACTGGGTTCACGCCCATATTTTACGCCCACTTTTTAAAACCCCTAAACAGTAGCAATTGTTTTATATTCCCTATTAGGGGGTAGCGAAGCGCACCGGGTTACGCTCGTATATATATATATATATATATATATGTATATAATTTATACTTTTGAGTCATTCCATTTAAAACCAACCAGCTGATTTCCTCACCTTTTCCAAATTTAATAATATTTGGTACAATCATTATTCTTGTCAAAACTAACTATTTGATGAAATTATCTGAAATTTCTAATTAGTCTTAGTTTTGACAAGAATAATGATTGTACCAAATATTATTAAATTCGAAGAGGTAAAGTCCAAAATTGTAATTTTTCGTGTTGATTTTAAATGGTATGACTCTTATGTATATTGTTTTCTTTTTAGCTAAATATGTATTTAATATGAAAATTGCATTTGATTTATTAAACATATTGTTAAAACCTGCCAGCGTTTACTTAATATTTTACTGTTTGTTAATCATACGCCTACGGGAATTTATGTTCTAATAATATTCTTTGTACGTTAGAGTGTCCCGAGAGACTGCTTTTTGTGACTTCGATTTTGGAAGAACTCACAAACTTTGCTTATTGACAAGTTGAGCACAGGAAATTTTAAAATTTATATTAAATTCCCTACCAGCGCACAGTGGGTTGAACCATAGCGAAAAAGGGGATTAATTCGTGGAAGCTTTAATTTAAAAAATATACATTTTTTATTAATGGATATTCATAAATACCTAAAAGACTACAATTTAAAATAAAAATATCTTGTAAAACAATTTTTTGACATTTTTATGGCTACTTGAGTTTTTCAGGGAAAATGGGCTTTATTTAGACATTTTGTTGTAACTTTTGAACTAAAAGCTAAAAATTAATAAACTAAACTATAAATTAAATATAACTTATTATAATATAAGATAATTATAAAAAAAAACAAATGCGTTTTATATCAGAATTTATGTTATCGAAAGTATTAAAAGTAAAGGCAATTTTTATAGTGAACGGAAAAATAATGCAGAAATTTAAGAAATTGTGATTTATTTAATTTAAAATATATTTTAGGCAATTAACAGACCCAAACTTACGAGAAATTAAGTAAAAGAGTTTTTATTACACTTTTAATGGCAACAGTTGATAAAATATTCATTTTGAACTTCCTCTGGTATTGTAATATATTGTGATTTTTGCTTAATTTCAACTAATTTATTTTATTATAAAATTAAATATTTTTCGTTTAGGCATATATTGGCAAAATGTTTTTCTTTAACATCTTATAGTTTATCACTATATAAATTTTTTTTACCCAATTGTACCCAATAATTTTTTAAAAATCTACATATATCTCGAAAATACCCCATTTTGTTGGTAGTTTTTGCAAAATTATTAAAAATATTTATATAACATATATCTGAATAAATTTTATTTTAGAATATATTTCACTATCTGAACTTAATTCTTCTGTTTAAAAAAATAATTATCGTTTTACAACAACTAACAAAAATCACACTTGGAATTTTGAAATATAAATTTTTGTTACTATAAGATTATTTATTGAAAATTATTGATATCTTGAGTGTATCAAAAAAAGTAAACAACATAAAAAAATAAATTTCAGTGATTATGATAACTCAATTTATTTTCTATTACCGGTAGAAAAAATTAATTACAATATCCGCACTTTATTTTTTTTATTCGTCCTCGTTTTGAGTACTGTTCAATCCAATGTGCAGCGATTAAAAATCTCATGTCGAAATTTTCGAAAAATTTAATTATTCCCCATAAGATTTTGTTCTTAGAGGGGAATTTTAGTTCAATTTGACTATAAAACTTATTTTCAATATTTTACTTAAAAGAAACAAAATTAAGACATTTTTATCCATTTTTCGAAAAAAAAAAAAAATATATGGTGCATTAAAATGACTGCTTATGGACTGTTATTGCTGGGTAAATCTTATTTTTGTTATTTTTTAAGTTTTTTCCATAATAAGTTCCAAATTAAGATTTTTTTTTATGCTCATTTAGAAATTAAACTTGAATTTTTTTCTAGGCAAAATGTACTAGATCCTTAAGATCTATATGTATTAGAGCTGAAGATCTATTTCAAAAAACCTTCTAATATTTTTCCGGAATTTTGCGCATCAATATGCATCGTTTGAATGGTCTTCGTACAAAATTATTATTAACGGGACACTCTATTGTACTTACATACAATGTATTAAGTGTAACTAAAATATTTTTGCTATTTTAGTTTAATTTGTTAACACGTGCAGTATTTATTCATTATATATTTAGATGAACATCTCATATACATATCATTTTTGATTAACTTTATAAGAGTAAATATCCAAAAGCAATTATATTTTAGTGTTTTGTTACACGAAAGCGAGCTAGGTACTGTGGGAAATGCTAGAGTACGAGCTGATCACAAATATTTTTGAACATTTTTATTTTACTTTCCCAATTCACAAAGTATGTATATTATTTTATTTTTTTTTTTACAAAATGTTTCACCAAAAAAAAAAAAAAAAAAAAATTACACAAAAAAATAAAAATTTTCATCAGAAATCCAAAAATTTCATCAATAATTTCAACATTTATTACGATCTGATTTTTTTACTAAAAGTTTGATTTTCCACTAAAAAATTCAAATTCATTAAAAATCAAATATATTAATAGAAAATTAATTTTATAATAAAAAAAACATAATTTTCACTTAAATTCGATTTTCACTAAAAATTAAAAAAATGATTTAAATGAAAACAAGTCAAAAAATAATAGTCGGTCAAGTCCTACAACATTGTGTTTGAGGCTCAAAAGGATTTTCGAGTTTTTGGAAATGGTATTATATGTGACCAAAGGCCAATTAAATGTAGACCTATCTTTATGAATCCTTGATACCATGATTTCTGCTAACATTAAACTTATTAATGTCAAACATTATCTCAATACTGTCACTTATGTGGTTTTTACGCGAGTTAAAGCAATTTTCGGGTCTTATATAAGCAATTCTCATTTTACGTTTACCTTTATGAAACCGACCTTCAACCTCAAATATTTTTTTAACTTCTGATTTTTTAAATGACTTTTGATGCAATTATGCTAACAACACTTGATGGTGTAACAGAACGAAAATTCAAGACCTAAAACGGTTCTATGTGTTGCCGGCAAGCACTCAGTCAGAAACTCTAAAAAAAGTGTTTATAACCAGTGTTGCTAGGACTTGAGAAAAAAAGAAGCTAAATTAGTCTTTAAAAAAAAGTCAGAAAATAAAGCCAGCAAAAAGCTAATATATTGTTTTATTAAAAAACGCATTTATTTTTTTGTTCTTATTAGTTTTTGGTATTTCTTAAAGATATTTTAGAGAATTTATAAATATAATCTAAATAGTATCTATGGGTAATAAAGTTTGTTAAAAAATAATTAAAATATTTTTTGTGGAACGATGCGCCGCAGGCAAAAATTTTCGTTAAATATAAATAATTTCGATTTTTTCTGCGAATTAATATACAAAAATGCTTAAATATATGATTCTGTTAAAATAAATTTAGTAAGCTTTTAGCCTTTTTAAGGCTATATTTAAAATCAAAAAAGGCTAGAAAAAAGCTAGAAGCTAAATCGAATATTTTGAGGCTAAAAGCAAAATAAAAAGGCTAGATTTAGCCTTAAAAAGGCTAAAATGGCAACACTGTTTATAACTAACAAGTTATTTTTCTTTATTTTGAATGATGTAATCGCGGATTTTACCATAAGTGTCTAATTCTTCTAATGTAGGCTATAAACACTTATAGAAAAAGACCAGCATGGATTTAAAAAAATTTTAAATTTGCAATTTTTTCACTAGGAATTTTACGCTATTTCGGTTATTGCAAAATTCATAATGAACCGTAATAGCTCTTGAAATTTTACATCATTTGACATGGCTCCAAGAAGTGCCTTTCTGTGAGGCATACTCGCAACGTTTTTGTTGTTTTATATTCTTTAATTTTATAAATAAAATAAGTTTTTGAAATATTTGCATTTCGAGTTTGGGATAAAAGTGTTGTGTTGGTCATGGATTTTGTGCGACAAAATAATTTCTTAAATTTGGCTTCCAATTTTCGAATTTTTTGATACAAAATGGAAGGCATATGCTTAAAATGTTCTCAGTTTTAATATTATATTAATTAAATTATATTATAATTATTATTAAGTTTAGAATATAAGGATATTATCGGAAAAGCAAAATTTAGCAGCTTTTGAAAAACTCCAACTGCTATCAAGTTTTTTGGATTGGCTTAAAATACAGCTACTGAAAATTGTCAGTAGTGGTAGCCATAACAATTATAATTTTTTGTAGTCTAACACTTTCTTTGGCTACTGCTATTTGCAAGAAAATAAAACTAAAAAACACATAGTTAAAATGAAGCAGTAGTTTTAAAAACAAAATAATTGACTGCCACTCCATTTGTAGTCTAATTTTTATTACTACTTCCCTTATAATATTTTTTTATTTTTACTGCTATCTTCAATGTGTAGTTAATACTTAAAGAAGAGGTAGCAGTAAACTACCAGAGAAGGTAGTCAATAGTTAGCAGAAAAAGTAGTTTTAGGAGCAGCAATAAACAAAGTACAACAAGAAAACATAATGAAACATAAGCACAATGCGTTGTTTTTGTAATAAGACTTAAAACATAAGCTTTTACTTGTGTTTTTATTTTACAAGGTTGCCATTTTTATAAAATGTGTGTGTATTATTTAATTTGTAAAATTTTCTTTGTAGTTTAAAGGATTTTTCTACTTTGTATTGCATTTAAGTGCGTTTTTGTTTTCTTTATATATTTATAAAATTTGAGTTTTGGATTATATGGCTTACGTGGGTGATTGGCACATTATGTGTTAGTGCATAAGAAAAAGATACCAATAGGCTCAGGATAATATTCTGAGTAGATTTATCGTCCGTCTGCTCTGCAGTCACTGTAAAGTTTGTGCGCAAAATACAGATCGCAATTTTGGAGACAATTTGATGAAATTTGCTACATATCATAATTTTTACACAAAGACAAAGCCTATTGAATTTGATCCTCTATAATATAGTTTTAGCACTAAAACAAATGCTTAAAAATAGGAATATTTTAATGAAATTTGGAACAAATATGTTTAAATATGTTAACTAAATTTTACGAAGATCGGTTCATATAAAAATATTAGTATCATGTTAATATTTTACAAATACATATAAAACTTTTAAAATTTATTTACAATATTTAAAATTTTATAAATCAGACTGGAAATTATATAAATTAAAAACAAAAACATCCTTTTTTGTGTTTGTTTTCCGGCAAAGAATATAATGCTTTACAAATGAAATTTACTACATTTTGTAAGTAAAGAACAAAATCCCGTATTTATTTTATTTGGTAACACATATGACTCTAAAATATTTGTAAAATGGAGGGCAATGTACAAATGTTTATAAAAGCGCAGAGAAGAAATAAATAATATATTTTTTACATTACTTTTAATTTTGATATTTTAAACTACTCCGTTTTTTATTAAACTACTTCAACTGCTACCTTTACTGCTACCTCTGCTGCTACCTCTGCTTCTCCTTCTGCTTTCTATTTACTACTTTTAAAACTAAACAAATAATGTTGCAGTTTTCTTTTGTGAATTTAGATAAAACTATAAATACTTATATGTGAAAGTAGCAGCAGTAATAAAATTGTGAAAACTACAGTACTTTCAGAATTTAAGTTTTTGACTACAACTAAAAATACTGCTACCAAAAAGTGAAGGTAGCTGTAGTTTAAGCAAATAAACGACTACAAGTTTTAAACATTTCTTAAACTCCAATTTTAGTTATATTTTGTTGCTACAACTACTTGGAGTCTAATTTTTCAAACGCTGAAATTTTGAGATAAAAAATAAAAAATAAAAAAAAATAAAAAAAATGAACAAAAACGCTTATACGCTCATAGCATTATTTTCGAATCTTATACTTAGTGAAATATAATTTATATCGTTTTATATGAAGAACTTTGCGTAGATTTTAGTCATACATTTTAAAAATAGTAGAACTGCGGTTAGAGTTTCGAATTTGTTGCTCTTTTTATAATAATTAAACATGTGATTCATATTAAAATTAATATAATTTAAACTTATGTAATCAAATAACAATAAATTTAAAATTCATAAAGAGTTTGCTAAGTAATTTGCAAATGGGTTTAGTTCATATAAACTGATATTATGGAATATTTTTCAGATTTCAAACATTTTTTTTTTTTTTTTTTGTATGAAATTTTGATAACTTATTGTCTAAAAATAAAATGTTACAGACTTATGATCAGTAAATGACAACAATTTTACCACTGTGCTACGATTACTTACTTAAAAGGCAATCATACATACTTATTTTATTTCATTCTCCTTATTTTCTATAACGAAAAATAATTTCTTATGCGCTAGAAAATACTTACAAAAAATTAAATGTGAACTCATAAAAAAATCATTTTTGATGCGAATATTCCTGGAATATTATACGTGGCAAAGATATAGTCTGATCATAATTTGATTGAAATGAATTCAAAAATAAAATTATTCACTTAGTTAAAATAATGAAATCTTTGTCAGCTGAATAATTTAAAGATTTATTTTTTTACTTTACTTTACTTTAAAGTTGAGTTTTATCTTAATTGTTTATGATTTGGTATGGAGACTGTAGTCAATTTATAAATTCTTAGAGATAATATTTACATTTTTGTTATATTTACTAAGGAGTGCGTTCGAAAACATCGTAATACATATAATATTGAATAACTTAGAAACGGTTGATCTTAAGGTTTTCATTTTTTTTTTATTTAATTGATTAAATAAAAAATAAAATTTTTTAAAATAGAACTTTTGTAGTTCTAACCACTACTTGTGAAGTTGTGAACCATTTTTGGTAACCCTTCCATTAGAGATTTGATAGTTGCTTCAGTCAATTTTTTGGAACAGTGTGCACATATTCTTTTAAAATGGACGGTATTTCGAGACACCTTTTTTGTGCTTTTCAATTCACTTTTCACAAGAGCTCAATATCTATCCACTGGTCTAAGCTATGGACAATTTTGAAAATTAACATCTTTTGGTACAAAAACTATGTTATTATTTTGGTACCACTCCAGAGCTTTCTTACTGTAGTGGCATAATACCAAATGGGTCCAAAAATGTGTGGACACGTTGTGCTCTTTTACGAAAGGAAGAAGTCTTTTTTGCAAATATTCCGTTATGCATACTTATTTTGGTATTTATAGATCTGAATTTATGAAATGACTTAACTGTTTTGCCGCAACTGCAAATAGCTTGTTATACCAGGAATTTTGTAGGAAATTTTTTCTGCTTTTGGGTCCTTATCTTTATCATTGCCTCGAGTATAAACAGAAAAAGTTTTTGACATACAGTGTCTCACATAAGTTAGTGAATTTAAATTTTTAAATAAAAAAATTAGTTATTTTTATTTATTAAATTAGGTAAATAAAAAATAATATCTTTTATATGAATGGGATTTTTTTGCCTGAGTTGTCTTCTACCAAATACTGCAAAAAGTAGCACAAAATGTTAAAACGTTTCCGAGAAATTGAGAAAAATAACACGTGCAGTCATTTCAGGTACCTCACAAAAGTATTTGAATTTTTTAATTTTTTATATTTGAAGATACTCAAAATACAAAAAAGGCAAGAAAAAGATATGTTTTATATTATTAATTGTTATTAAGTAATAGTGTTAAACGTTTAGTAATTCGTTTTATAAATTTTGGGGTAAAATTTTAGGGAAATTAAGCGAAGTTTCTTTACATGTATCTTTCAAAAGGGAAAATTGGAATAATCGGGTAATTTTTCCTAAATTATGTCTTAAATTTAATTTGTTTTATTTCGAAATATAAACTGACTTTGTCATGTCTTCGAAAAACAATTTATACTGAAAAATATCTAAATAATGACATTCCAAGCGGCGTACATATTTTCATTATGTTGTTAAAAATTAAAAATCTTCAACATTGAGCCTATTTTACTGAAGTATTGGTCCACATATTTTAAAAAAACTTTCAGATTGTGTTTCTTTAGGTATTAGCTATTATTTAATGGAAGATTTGGATACCGGCTACAAAAATGCAAAGAAATTGGAGCCATAGTATAAAACACGACAAAAGGCATATTTTAAGTTACATAACTATATGACTTTCAAGGTATACGGGAAACTATAAAAAGGTAAAAATACCCGAAAAAGTTTACTATTCTGTTAATATTACTTATGATGATGAAAATAAAGTTGAACATTTTTCGCTCCATTTCTGAACAGTAAGTTATTGATTCAAAAAATAATATGGCTAAGTAAATAGAAAAATAAACCCAAGTACAATTATATCGGGGTATATTTTGGAGCTATATCATAAAGTCAAGTATTTTAGTCTCCAAATTTATAATTGGCTATATATCGGGAAGATATTCCCCAACATTTTGAAATAAATTTTTGATACGTGGGGTACCAAAATGGGCTTGATATTTAAGGTATTCTATTTTTAATGGTGCCATGCCTCATATTTATCGACTTGGACCCTTTGTATATGGGGTTTTAACAAAAAACTCACAAGAAACTTAAACCTTATAATATTTTTTACTATAGTAACAAAAAAATTATTGTTTTTGTCATTTATAGAGGAAAAATAGCCGTGTTCTTCCTAAATCAATCTTCTAAGTCCATTAAATATAAAATTGGACCAAAAATCCCCCAAAATTTTACTCCAAATTGGGAAAATAAATTAGTAAACATTTAATTGTGATACCTATGATCTATTATTAATAAAAAATACATGAATTTCTCCAATTTGTATTTTGTTTGACATTTTTAAAAACAAAGGTGATAAAAATTCAAATACTTTTGTGAGGTAAATTCGATGAATTTTCATACTCTTTCTGGAATAACTTAGATACAATGAAATATTTTTTATTGCAATTTTTTGCATTATAAAGTTAACAAATAGACAAACACAATTCAGTTAATAAATCTAGAATTAATTATTTTAAATCACCTAATTAAACCGTTTTAATTATTAATTAAAAAAATTCAAATACTTTAGTGAGACACTGTATAAGCTGAGAAAATTCTGCCAGCACATAAGTTTCTTCGTCAATTATACAACTTGAGTACTTTTGTATGAAATTTGGTTTTAATTTCCGTGTCCTATTTTTGGCCTCTAATTTTTTTGCAGCATTCCAGTCTGGAACTTTTTGTTCTCTATATGTTCTTATCTCCGGATTAGCTTTAACTTTTCGCACCAAATAGTCATAGCTCTGAGTTAACCGGGCTCCTAACAAATGTGTTTGGAGTTCCTTTCAATATGCTTTCGATTTTCTCGGCCTTACCGATATCATGTGGACCATTTTTCTTCCCGAACCATGTTTCCTATCAAATTCTCCTGATACTGTTTAATAACATTAGAAACAGTTTGACCACAGAAATTTAATTTTGTGGCCAATTAATTGTATTTGGATTTTTTTTAAATTTTTTAATAATTTGTAGCACGTAAATCTTTTTCGTCACTCATTTTGATGAAAATCACCACAAATCAACATGGTTGTTATTAAAAATAATAACTGATGTTTTTTTCCATTATAACTAGATCAAAAAAAAATTCAATATTGATTTCGAAAAAAGTTATGGGGCAAAATGTGTGTTAAGATTTTTTCGATCGCACTCCTTATATTTAAAGTTTATTTACCAATAAAACATATAAAATACATTAAGTCACATTTTTACTCATATTTCCAATTATTTCTCTAGCAACAACAAAACCAAAAGTTTATGATTTTGAAAATCTTGTACCACAAAGACATGATTTGCAAATGCATTTTTCTGATAAATAAACTTCAATATTCTTCTTTTATAAAAGTCAAACAAAAAACTAAAACAATTTATGAATTGAAACGTTATTGCTTAAAAAATATATAGTAAAATAAATACTGAATTGTAAAAAAGAAAGCAGAAAAACTATACTACGCTTTTTATGTAGGTATGTGTGTTTTTAAATAATAAATATTCTTTTGTTATCCCCTTAGTAACCCCACAGTTATAAAACCGCATACAAGTCTGTAAACGAAACATAATTTACATTGCAAAAAATCAACTGAGCAATAAAAAAATACTCCTTATTTTTTTCAATACCATACAAACAAACAACTGTAAATAATCTATACAAACATACATTTTACTATTATTTTTCATTTCTTTTGTTGGCTTTTTTTTATATATTTTATACTTCTTTTTATTGTATTGGTTAGTATTGGGAAAGAAATGAATAATGACACCCAGAGCATCGTTTGTTACATGTACTCTAACATAAGCAAATACACGGGCTTACTCATATAAGCGAAACAAACACAAAGTAATATTCAATTGAATACAATTCACAGAAAAAAAAAATAATATGCAAAAAAAATATTCAAGAGAAAAAAATAAAATATTGTATATATGTATGTAATATTTTTAACAAAATATAAATCCGCAAACGTTTTGGATGCGTTATAACTGTAAAAATAATAATAAAAAATTTTATCTATATTTATATGGGTAGTTTTGTATTGAAATGCTATTTCTATTTAATGGTTAATATAAAACTTTATTATGAGAGGTCTGAAATATTTAAACCGTTTTTTGATGTCTAAATTTGGTTGGAATTAATAAGGTACAATGAGAACTTTACTGTCAGAGGATTTTTTTTAAAGAAAAGTATTATGAATAACAATAGACTTGACAACAAATTTAAAGCGATTAACGATGTTCCATTTACAGTAAATTTTTTTTCCTATAAAAATAAAGTAACACAATTTCATTCCAACGAAAGATATTCGGACGGATATGAAAATATCATCATAACTTTCTATAATAACACTGGTCGGTAAGAACAATCCTCCCTTATAGACGAATAGTTGGACTTAATGGATTGTGATGTGCTAAATACGAATCTGCTTTTCTTCCATGAGTTGTGAATTTTTTTTTGGGGGGTTGTCTAATATTTCGCCAATAATAAGACCGTTATACGAGCATCTTTCATCAAAACTCAAGAACGGTGTTTTTTATGTGTTCAGTAGTTTAGGAGTTATTTCGAAATTAATTTCCGACAAAAAAATTTTTCATGCAAAAATTAAGAGAGTAATTCTATATCAAAACGGACAAAAAACAGTAATTTTTGATTTTTTTATTATCGATTTCAATAAAATTCGCTATAGTTATTACCTATTGCAAGTGTTGCTCAAATCACAAACTTTCAGACTAGTTTTTATTTCATTTAATAGAAAAAGGTATTGACTTTAAAATGACGTGTATAAAATTTATTTACTTCGAAAGTTCAAAGGTCAAAATCGATGATATAAAGATCAAAGCTGAATATCTCAAAAAAACGGTATTTTAAAATTCTTATGAAGCAAAATATGGGAAATAGCTATTTTTTTAATGTTAAAATTTTAAATATTTTAAAAAAATAAAAAGGCTAAATTTAGCTTTTTTATTTTGCTTTTAGCCTCAAATTTTTCGTTTTAGCTTATAGCTTTTTTTCTCTAAACAGATTCATCAATTTAAGAATTTTGTGAATTAATTCGAACAAAAAAATTATTATAATTAAGGAAAATTTTCGTTTGGTTTTTGAGAATAAAATCAAAACATTTTCGAAATTTAAAAATATAACAAGTGCTAATGTTATATTCGGCTCGGCCGAATATATATACCCACCATCAATTTTTCGTTACATGGGAGATAGCCGGTAAAGTGGGCGGACCACGCCCTTTTTTTGCTTTCGAGTTTACATTGGTCCTTAAACTATTTGTATAAAATTTTGTTGATTTTCACTTTATATGGGAGATGGGCGGTAAAGTAGGCAGACCACTCCCATTTTTAGTTTCCAAGTTTATATCGACCCCCGAACTATCCGTACAAAATTTTGTTGTCGTACATGCTTTTATTTAAGAGATACCAGCAGAAAAGAATGAAATGATGCTACAACGGAAACCAATACAATACAAAACAAATCTTATATAAAATAAATGTTTGAGACAAATTTCGTCCCCTACGTTGTCCCGTTCGCACCCTATCCTGCTTTCAATAGACAGACAGATGGAAGGACATAGCTTGATCGACTCAGAATCGAACCAGGACCCAGAAAATATATACTTTATGGGGTCTTAAACGATTTCTTCGATATGTTATACACGGAATGACAAATATACCCCCCATTTTTTTGATGGTGGGTATAAAAATACACATCTCCATCTTACCACATTGTGTAAATGTACTTAATTTGCAGATAATAATAGAAGAAAATTATTTTTTTTATTAAATTTTTCACAGAATTTCATGACATATCAGAATATATGTATTTGTTACCCTAGAGGAAAGAAAATCTGTTTATTTTACATGGAGTTGTCATTGGAGGTGGCTAATTAGCACCTTGGGATAGACCATAGAACTGGTCTAAGAGGACATGTTCAGTATCGATTAATACAATAAAAAAATACAAATTGGGTAATTGTTTTATTAACTTATATTTTTTTTTATTTTGTAATTGTTCGTTAATGTCGATGGCGGCACACTGAATCGAACCCAAGTTATTCTTACGTATTACAGTCTTCAAGGC
Source organism: Protophormia terraenovae (assembly GCA_951394005.1). Lineage (NCBI taxonomy): Eukaryota > Metazoa > Arthropoda > Insecta > Diptera > Calliphoridae > Protophormia > Protophormia terraenovae. The sequence continues at coordinate 49,693,175 of OX596073.1, forward strand.
TTACAACTCAACCACAGATTGTTCTTACGCGCGAGTTGCTAATTGTTCAATTAAGTGTCAATTGGTACTTAACAGTTACTAGGGGACCGGTCCATTGCATGATAATTACTCAAAAGCTGATCTTATTCTCATAGTAAGAATTTATTAATATATGACGGTCATTATAGTGAATCGGGTTCATTCGTAAAATATATAATACACATATAGACCAATTCATACAACTATAACTAAAACTCCCCTGTTAATGATAGGAAATAAAAATATTCTTTCCACAGACAGTTGTAACGGTATGTAAGTTGTAAAAAAATCTATATATGTATGTATATAAATAATTGTATATTTTTCGCTATGTTGCTTTTTTATTTATTTATATTTTTCATTAAAGACCATTATATTCTGTTTTACATGCCACACCAGGCTATGCCAATGAGTTAAGTTTTTGGCCAAGCCGTACAAGGCAAGTCAGGCAGCAATTCCAATCTATGATATATGTATGTACATTAGGTGTATAACTTTTTACAATTTTTGCAATTATCAAAATTCACAGGGTATAGCGTTATAGGGCATGAAAAACGATTAAGAAACGCGATATTAAAAAAGTTTCCGCACCAAACGTGTTGAAATTTTGAATTTAAAATTTTTTAAATTTGTTCTTATAATGCATTATTTTTATTTGAAACCAAATTATATTATCTCACTACTGCCGTTGACTTCAAAAAGTTTTTTTATTTTTTATAAAAATCGATATCTTTGCAAAAATGTCTAATATTTTTTTGTATAGTTTTTAAATCTTTAATCTTTAAATATGATATTAAATAAATGTTTTAAGGCTCCATTACTCTACCGTAAATGTAAATGTAGCGAATCAGCTGACACGTTTTGCTTATGAGTGTTATGTATGTATGTGTACTAAAAAACGTAAATGTTACGTAGCAACCTAATCAAATTAGGTCGCTCTACGTGACAGCTGTAACAACAGTGTTGACAGCTTTTTATTTCATTATACTTAATCTGCGTAAAAATCGCTGTAAAAGGTTTATCAATTGGACAATTAGTTTTGCTGTTTTCTTCACTAAAAAATTGTTGAAATAAGACGTAGGACGAATATTTAATTTAAAGTTCAAAATTTTTGTCATAAAAGCACAAATTTCGTTTTGTATACAAATCTCTGAAATACAAACCAATAAATTTAGCGATTTTCAATTTGAATTTGATCCACTGGAAATATGTGTAATTGACATCACCGATGTTCATGTGTACAAAACAACAACAAAGTACTAGCTACATTTACGTTTTTAGAGTAATCATCCACTTACGTTTCCCTTTACATTTACGTTTTTACATTTACATTTACGGTAGAGTAATGGAGCCTTTAGTAAATATTAATATTAAAAAGCATTTTAAATTATTTATTCGTCATACTTGGCGATTAAAACACTGATTTTTATAAATATTTTGAAGTAAACAAAAGCTACAAAAATTGTGATAAAATTACCATTTTTTTTAAGAAAAAATTAATAATCATTTGGTACTAAGCAAACTGACAAATAATAAAATTTTCCCCTTAACGTATGCTTTCATACTTTCACATTTGAGTCATTCCAAAAAGAAAGATTACAATTTTTGACTTTACCTCTCTGAATTGTATGATATTTGGTACAATCATTATTCGGGTCAAAACTAAGACTTATTCAAAATTTCAGATAATTTCATCAAGTGGTTCGCGAAATATTGCGATTTGAAAGCGTATTTTCGTTCGCGGATAAATATCTCAAAAAATGGTATTTTTAAAAATTTAAAAAAAATATATGTTAATGTTGAAAATGTTTTCTATAACCATGGTAAGTAGTATTCTGGGAATAGCAATATTTTAGGAGTTATTACAACAAATGTCATAATAAATACGAAATATTTATCTCTATTTGTATTGTTTTGTTTGTAATAAAATATAAAAATGTTCAATTTCTTCCAAAAATCATCGGAATGTAATAAAATTTGGCAAGGATATCAAAATTAACGCTGGCAACGCAAATGCTAAGTTTAAGTTTGATTACCGCGATAGTTCGCGACTTATAATATCTCAAAAATGAAGAAAATAGTCTTTTTAAAAATACGAATATTTTCCAAAATATTTACGTTACAACGTAAATTTTAGAAATTTTAGAAAAATAAAAGCTTATATAGGATCTTAAAAAGTCTAAAAATACGTTTTGGTCGATATCTCGGATACTAAGAAGCGATTTTTTTTTTTTTTTTTTTTTCATTTATTCAGCAAAAAAAAAAAATAAATTTTAAAAAAGATTTTTAATTTCTCATGCAAAAATGAAGTCGCTAGATTATATTGGAGCCTAGAAATGCCGACAAAAAATACGATTTTTGGGAGTATTTTCGGTTTTTTTTTTTTTTTTGCCGATATCTCAGTTATTTATTAACCGAGTTTGCTCATTTTTGTTTGAGCTCTTCTAAGGAATATTCTTTAAAATTTGATGTTTAAAGCATATATATCCGATAACTGGCTTTCAAAAAACTGATTTCAACAGACAAATGGACAGACGGGTATCTTTATATCGACTCCCCTATGGATAAGGATTCATAATATATATACTTTTTGTGGTCTTATATGAATATTGTAGAAATTACAAACGGATGACAAACTTATATATACCATTTACACCTATGATAAAGGGTATAAAAAATCTCAAATGATTTTTGAAATTGTTTTCGGTGCGGAAGGTTTTTTCATCGAAATAACTTGAAAATTTGTAAAAGAAAAGTTATACCTCTAATGTACATATATGTATAATTTAACGAGTGTATATATTTCTATGTGTAACTCTCTTTATGTATGCAGCTACATTGTAAATGATTTCTCTATAGGTTTTTAATGTAGTTGTATTCAATAGCAAAAATATTAATAAAGAAAATGTGCAATTATGCGTTTGAAATGTGTCTTATTTTTTCATTTAAAATATTTGGTTATTACTGTGAAAGTTAAAGACAACTTTAGTGAACTATTATAGAAACCAATCTTACCAAAATATATTGCAATATTTGAAACAGAAAATAAATGGCGATAAGATATAAAAATGCTATAGCCTCTTGCGAAATAAAAAAAGTTTTTCCTCTGGTCCAATCCGCGCTATTGTCAACTCAAAAGCGAAATGTGGGAAAATTATTTCTACAAAATGCTAAGTTTTTCACCGGGGAGTTATCACCCCCCTAGTTCTAGCCGCCATTTTTTTTTTCTTTTTTTATCACAATTATGAAAATTATAGTTAAGAAAGTTATTATTTTAAAATATTCAGACTTTCCTTGTATTACTTCTTTAAATGTGCAATAATTAATTTTTACTTTATAAAGCAGCCAATTTGAATCTTAGAAATAAAAGTATGATGCTGTGAAAATTTCAAAAAACTGGTCCAGAAGTTTAAATGTTTTAGGGAATATAAGACACAGATTCACTTTTTTAAAAATTTTTAAGTTTTACTCCAAACTTTATAAAACTTACCCCTAGTGCAAATGAATGATTTTATTAATAAATAAATAAAAACTAACGATGAAAATAAATATAAAATGATTGTGATTTTTGTTTTAACTTAATACATGTACATTAAAGTTAGTGTTGCTTGTTAAATATATTTGAATATATCTCTATACAAACTTTTTTTTAACAATCTTTTTATTATTATTTCTTTTTTTTTTGCAATTTCAAAGGGGCAATTAAAAGTGCATGTACGGCGTCAGGATAATAACAATGACGACGGCAACTGTAAAGGTTAAAATAAAACAGCAAAGAGTAAAAAACAAATTATTAAAATTCATTACATTTTTTTCTACTGCAACAAACACATTTTTTATGCCACCAATTTCATATGTTCATTTTGGCATTAAATGCAGTGAAATAAATATAGAACAAGTGGACATAAAAAGAAATTAAATTCAATTTCAGACTGTTTAGGGATTTATTTAAACAATTTGTTTTAATAGTTTTTTTTTTTTTTACATATAAACTCTATCTTTATGCAATGCTAAAGTTGTTTTGTTTTTTAAGCAAAAGTATTTTAATAGCATTTCTTTTATTTCATATAATTTTATAGTGTTACTGGGCGTATGTGGAATATTTTAAATCTGCTTGTAATGACCTTTTTAGTTTCCATTATTTTCTTCCATTTCCGTTAAAAAAATGGCAAGTAAGCACTGCCATTTTCATTTCTATGGAATTTTTATCAATAACATTGTTTTGTCCTTCTTTTATTTTTTCTTTCTTTTTTTTACAGATTCTTGTATTTATTTAAATAAAATGTTAATACAGAATACACATAGAAAAAATAAATTAAAAATTCCTTACATATCATTAAAAAATATATGTGTATATGTATGTATTTTTATGTGTTTGTAAAAAGAAATTGAACACATGCCATTTAAATATATACAATAAAACTACACTTATATTTATTGAGTTTTTTTTTTAATTTTTATTTTTTATTTTTTTTTATTTTTTTTTTTTTTTTTTGTACGAAAAAGTTTTAAATCTTTTTTATAGCTTTTTTGCATAGGAAATAAATGTAAGTATAGTTTTACAATTTAAAATTGCATTTCTTTATATTTTTATTACTTTCAAAAGAAGACTGTAAGTACATAACTGATTTGAAGGACAATATGAAAGAAATTGGTAAAGGTATACTAAATTATATTATGTAACATTATTGAGTGGATATTGGAAATTGTCATTTTAGGAAAATTAATGACAAAAGTAAACTGAATCTTAAAATGTTATATCTACACTATTACTATACCCACTTATAAGCTTAAAGTTTTTATGATATATCAAAATTTACGAGATAACTTTATAATTGAAGCAGATGCATTCTTGAAAAATAAAAAATCATTTTAATTACCCAAATAATTCGTTAAAAAAAAAAAAAAAATTGTGTGCCTCTCAGCAAAATAGTTACATAAAGTAAAAAAAACATACTTCAACTGTTTTTCACTTAAATACTTTTTTTTAATTAAAAAAATAATTTGAATAATAGTTAATTTTAAACAATCTGTTAATTAAATAAAGCAAAATTGGAAAAAAGATAATATTTCAATTACATCAATCAAGCAGATGATTGAATTAATCAAAATGTTTATTGAAAAAAAAGATATATGTAATTATGTATATTCTTTTGTTTTTACAATTTCTTATATTTTTGCAATATTTTGTATCTATTTTTAAAATTTTATATCTATTTTTATACCCTACACCACCATAGTTAGTTGGGGTAATATCGGTTTATGTTGATGTTAGTAATGTACAGAAATAATCGTCGAACCCTTAAAAAAAAACAAAACAACACATATTTCGCTAACGGTTCATATTTTATGGACCTCTAAAGTGGGACCCCTCGGCAATTTTTGACAAAAAGAACAAAATTTTATGTTTAATAACTAATGTAATGTATGGAAGAACTAATATTCCCCTTTAATATATAATCATAAAATTTACACATCCTCCTCCAAATTTTTTAAAGTTTCCGAAACACATTAAGAGACCTTTAAACCACCGCACTATGGTTTCAATGACCACTTTTTTTGGCCAAAATTACCAAATTGAAAAAAAAAACATGTTGTCTTGTTTGAAATATGATTTTGGTGAAAATCAAAGCAATTTAATGTATTTTTTTTGTATTTAAGAAAATGAATTAATTTTTACATTTTTTACGTGTCAGAAGTAAAGTCATTACAAAGGAAATTTTAGCATACTTCACTTATAATTCAACCCAAAGTCGTAAATTTTCTTTAGCAGCATTGGTTTTGATACATAATTATGTTTTAGTAATATCTGCTATTTTATTTTTTAATCTTGACTTTTTTTATTCATTGGTTAAACCTTTGGATAAGAATTTCCAATGCTAACTTATGCGGTGTTGCGAATTTTTTTCTTCTTCTTTTCCTTCAAAATATTTTTACAAATTTTTTTTTTTTTTTTTTTTTTTAAATAAGTTTGCAAAGAATAATTAAATTATTGTTATTATTTAATTTTAGTATTGATTGATTTCTATATAACTGGTCACCTTATACACTACATTACAAATTTACATATGTTTCATCTTAAAGTAAATTTGGTAGCACTTTTCTTATCACTAGCTTCTGAATAGCTTAAAAAAGGTATGTGATAGCAATTGAATGTGATTTACAGAATTTCCTGTTTGATTCATAAGTCACAATCAAGGTCTTAAGATAATAGAAAATCACTGGTAGAACAAGTGCATCACGTGTAATAAAATAATCAAAAATAATTTCTGAAATCCTTCAAGCTCTTAAAATTTACCTTAACCTAAAGTTTCAATATTCTTAAAACGCTAATGGTAAACCATAAAATTTCTTTTAAGAAGTATATATATATATATATATATATATATATATATATATATATATATATATATATATATATATATATATATATATATATATATATATATATATATATATATATATATATATATATATATATATATATATATATTTTTTTTTTTTTGAGAGAAAAGTACTTCACTCAGGTGCCACATATATGAAATAAGGTAAAACATGATTAAAATCGATAAAATTAGCAAAGTGTCAATTAATTATTAATAATGGTCAAATATTTCAGGAAAGTTTTAATCTCAACATCAATTAAATCTTACTAAAGCGTAGGTGAAAAATTTGTATAATACACCATCGATAAATAAGAACTTTACATGAGGTATAATAAAATGAATTTTACCTAAAGAATTGTTTTTATAAAATTCACATTTAAATTTAATTATTTTATTTCACTTAGAACTGTAAATTTCCTACCGGGTACAATCTACACGTTTACTAATTGTTTTACGCATCATAAAGAAAAAAAAAACAACTACAAGCCATGGTATCAATCTCATTGATAATTTCTATTTCTTTGCCATTCATATTTTCTTTAATAATTCATTCATACTATTAATTTGGAGTAAAATTGCAGACAAAAAAAAAAAAAAAAAAAAAAAGAGAAAGTCTCCAAAAATATTATTATCTGTTTTTATGAATGAAGTGATCAGCAGAGAGCAGCTAAAAGAAGAATACAAAAAAAAAAAAAAGTGACAAGAACACCTTATTTACTATTTTTATAAATTTCTTTAGTCAGAAGCTTTTGTTTATTCAAAAAAATTACATAAAAAAAAAGAATAAACAAAAACCCTGTTGTCCCACCTTTGGGTCAAATAACATAAATTTGAGGTAAAGCAAATTATAAATAGTGATAAAATTTTTAATACTCAAGGTATTAAACACAATTTTGGATTATACTTATTATTTATTGTTATTTAATGCAAAACAAATTCCAGAAGAAATCTAAGACTAATCTTCGTCATGACTCGCTGAATGGCCATTGCATCGATCATCATGAACAACCAGCAATCATAAAATAACAACAAATCATATAATCACCTTTAAAAATAAAATGTGAGTAAATTTTATCACAGTATTATAGTATATTTAGCTTCATCTAAAATTTTTTCCTACTAAAACTAAAAAAAAAAAAAAAATTAATTACCCTAGTAACTATATCAAAGAATTGTTAATTAAAATATATATATTTTTGGTTCTAATTATGTATTTAATATATTAAATTATTTACTCTATTTTTTTTTTTTTTTTCTTAAACTATGAATTGCTAAGCTTATAAATAAAGGGAATGCATCTAAAATGGATTAAAATGAATTAGCACTTGTTATTTTAAAAGGGGCAATTTTATTCAAAATTATAGGGTGTTGAAATTGCCATAAGAGTGTCACAGTCGTAATTTTAGGGTAGGGAACAATTCACCCTCAGAGAGAAAAACATCACTCTCCAGTAGTTTTGTTAGAAAACCTTTTGCTCTGATTTTTATTAAGGCATGTATTTGCTATGATTGCACGTATCCATTGGGGTGCAGAACAACGCCTTGGACCGTCTGAGCTGGTCGTTTTACCTCTTATTACATGCCAAAAGTACTCAGCTTTGGATAAGTTCATTAGAACTAAGCGTGCAACATAGATGGCGCCCAACGAAAAAGGCCAACATAGATACTTTCGATTACTAATCGTAGTTTAGTTACTAGATTTTGGCCAACACAAAGAACAATGTTTCGTTTGTTCTTGTGTAGTTTTCTTATTAACAAAGCAAAAACAATTTTTGGTAGATTCACGTATAGTTAAATATTTTTTTTTACATCTAATAACTTTTGTTCATTTAATAGTCTTATATACTGGAAACAAAGTATTTCTTTCATTATAACAGCATTACATGTTAAGAGTTATTTCAACAACTATACTGTTCTTAACTCTCTTTCAATTAGTCCCAAATTATTAGTTGAACTTCGATAGTTGCGTTGCAATTGATAAGATTGAGAACATATTTTTTTTAAATTTTCTATTCGTCCATTCATTTTAGTTGTTTCGTGTGAAATATAAATATGCAATAGGGAATTATTAAGAAGAGAATCTATCATTTTTTTTATATAAAGCAAAAACAGTCCGAATAAAAAGGTACAGAAAAAAAAAAAACATAAAACTTATTCGTAGCTTGTTTTTGTATATGATAGTAACAAGTAATAATTTATTTTTGATTCAGTTGAGTTTGCATTCCCTGAATATTAAATTCAATTCAGTTAACAAATAAAAAAATAAAATAATCTATATACCTATTTTTTTTTGTTTGTTCATATAAAATTATAACTAAATGATACTATAATTTAAATTATTAACTCTACTTTAAATATGAATACTAGAAATTCAAAATCAAATCAAACACCACAGACAAATGTCGAAGACCTCGTAGTATTACTCCTTCTAGGAATGTACTTCCAATAAATTTAAATAGTTCAATCCCAACCTCTAATCAAGGAAAAGTGACTCATAGCTCTCCCAGACCATCCTTGTCTGTTCAAAATTTGTCATATGAAAACCGTAGATCTCAAAGTGAGCAAGATTTAAATCAATCAACATTGAATACATCAAATCCCTTGCACTCGTCTCAGTCCGCAAACTTTAATCCTTCGGCACATCAAACCCAAAATACACAGTATCAGGATTTAGCGCAAGCATTGCGCTAATCCTGATACTGTGTACATATCCCTAGCAATTCTGCTAATATGCATGAATCAAGTAGTCTTTCCATGGATTCATTAATAAATCTTTTCCAACAAACATTGAGAAATACTCAAGAAGAGTTTCGTAGAGAATTTGAATCTCTTAAGAGCAGTATTAGAAATGACGCTCCTGAAAACTCAAGAACTCATGAACCAGTTAGTTTCAGACTACCTTATCCTTCCAATTCTCAAGCTCCTACAAATGTTGATTCAAACATTCGCTTACAAGAATGGAAAATTTCCTATGATGGTACTACACCAGTTTCTGATTTTTTATTTAAAATTGAGACTCTTTGCGAGCGTACAAAATGTTCATATAATCATATCATGGCAAACTTTCACATATTTCTTAGTGGTAAAGCTGAAACTTGGTTCTGGCTGTTTACAAAACAGAACAGAAATGCAAATTATTCACTGCTTAAGTATTCTTTAACTAAAGAATTTGGGAATCTTGAAAGCGACCATGATATCATTCTTAAAATATCTTTAAGAAAGCAGCATAACAAAGAGTGTTACGATGATTTTCACTCTACTATAATCTCCATGAATTCAAGGTTGAAGGAACCAATACCTGAAAAGTCATTAATAGACATATTAAAGAAAAATGTCAATACGAATTTAAAATTTATGTTATTTAACTCACAACCAAAAACGCTTGACGAATTGAGGGACATGGCAAGAAAAGGAGAGGAAGTTCTAAGGGACAGTAGAAGTTACCCAATTTATTCTTCGATTAGACACGTAAGTGAAATAAAGTATAATGAAAATTCTGATGAGGAAATAGAGGACGATCCTCAAATAGAAGCATTGCAGTTACCTAGACGCAAACTTGATTACTCGAAAATACAGTGCTGGAACTGTTTAGAATTTGGCCATTCTTATATTTACTGCCCTGACCAAGTAAGAAATATTTTTTGTTATAAATGTGGTTTTAAAGGTGTTGTAACACCTAAATGTCCAAACGACCACCAGAAAAACTTGAAATACAGCGAGATGAGTACCGGGACATCTCGCAAAGACCAACAGAATCCGGCTCTGGACAGAAAACAGAATTAAAATGTATTAATTTTAAAAATTCAACCCAAAATGAATCACATTTTGAACGACAAATTTGTAAGTCAGATTCATTTACTTCAAACACAAAAATTACAATAGAATCTAATTCACATCCATATATTAAAACTATTTCTGAACGTAACACTAATAATAACGAAGATCCAGTAAAATTAATGTCTAATGTTGAAAATCCATTAATTAAAATACCTTTGTCTCATAAAATTTTAAAATGCAGGGAAAGATTTAAACTTAGAAAACAAATTCGTAAGAAAGTAGAATCCACTGTATTAGCAGGTGGGGATGATCGTCCATTTGCAAAAATAACGATTCTTGGTGAATCATTTCTAGGATTGCTTGACTCTGGCGCGAATGTTTCGGTGTTAGGAAAAGACTGCTTGCAATTTATTTCACGAAACGAAATAAAAGTGAAAAAGTTTTCTTCTACCTTGTCCACTGCCAATGGTGATAAGCAACAGGTTCTGGGTTTTTGTACACTCCCTGTATATTTTAAAAATGTATTTAAAAATATTATTTTCTATTTAGTACCAAGTTTAAAACAGAGTGTATATCTAGGCGTGGATTTCTGGAAAGAATTTGCTCTCGCGCCAGATATTATACCAAGTATTTCTGAAATACAAAACCTTTCCGAAAATGATTCAAATTTTCATACATTAACACCTCAACAACAACTGAAATTAGATAATATAATTTTGGAATATCCTTCATTCGAGAAGATGGGGCTGGGTTGCACTGATCTTCTCGAACATCATATAGATACGGGTAATTCACCACCTATAAAAGCCAAACACTACCCTTTATCCCCTCCAAGACAAGCTGAAGCATTTCAAGAAATAGAACGTCTTTTGTCAATGGGTGTAATTGAAGAATCTAACTCTCCATGGTGCTCACCAGTGGTATTAGTCCGTAAACCTGGTAAAGTTAGATTATGTATTGGTTCACGACAACTCAATGCTGTAACTAAAAAGGATTAACATTAACGGACTCTTAAGTAGGCTAAAGGATACCCACTTTATCAGTGGAATAGATTTGAAGGACGCATTTCTTCAAATACGTTTGTCCGAGTCCTCAAAGGAAAAAACAGCGTTTGTCGTCCCAGGTAAACCCCTTTTTCATTACAAATTTATGCCATTTGGTCTATGCAATGGTCCGCAGACCATGAGTAGATTAATGGATAAAGTAATTCCATCAAGACTAAGAGAAAACGTTTTCATTTACCTGGACGACCTTTTGGTTTGTAGTGACAGTTTTGAATCCCACTGTAAAATTTTAAGTGAAGTTGCTGCGTGTTTGAGATCTGCTAAACTTACAATCAATGTAAGTAAGAGCAAATTTTGCCAGCGCGAAATTAAATATTTAGGGTACATCGTTGGCCACGGATGCCTAAAAGTTGATAATTCGAAAATTGAGTGCATTGTCAATTTCCCAATTCCAAAATCTCCACGTCAGGTTCGAAGATTTGTGAGTATGGCGAACTGGTATCGCGGTTTTATAAAAAATTTTGCAAATCTTAGACCATACATAGAAGGAAATTTAGACCATACATAGAAGGACTACCTTTTCGGATCGCTACAGACCATGCTAGCCTTAAATGGCTAATGCATCAAAAGGATTTGTCTGGCCGTTTGGCGCGCTGGAGCCTAAAGCTCCAGCGATTCGATTTTCAAATCGAACATCGCAAAGGTTCCCTTAATATAATCCCAGACACTCTCTCGCGTTTTGATATTGATGAGTTTTGAAAAAGAAATTGACCTTTGTAGCGATGATTTTAATAGTCCAGAATATGAAAATATTAGAAAAACTGTCCTTAAAAATAAAGAAAGTCTGCCAGATTTATGCGTGAAAGATAAGCTTGTTTTTAAAAGGGTAAAATTCAGGAGAGGATTACAGAACAATGAAGAGAATATATGGAGGCTTTGGCTACCAGGCTCATTAATACAAACAGCAATGAATTATGCACATAGTTCTGTTACGTCCTGTCATGGTGGATTTTCTAGATTAAGGGAAAAATATTTCTGGCCCACAATGGCTAAACACCTAAAGGAATACATTCAAAGTTGCGATGTATGCAAATCAGTGAAAAGTAATAACCAAATTTCTAGACCACCAATGGGAGAGTCATTTCAAACGTTTCGACCATTTCAGAGGATGTTTTGTGATTTCTTAGGGTCTTATACTTGCTCAAAATCACAAAACTCATATCTATTTATATGTCTTGATCACTTAAGTAAATTCATTTTCTTAAAACCAATGCGAGCCGCAACCACTCAAAACGTATTTTATTTTTCCAGTCCGAAGTCTTTCCAACGTTTGGTGTACCAAAATTTATACACAGTGACAACGGAAAGCAGTTCATTTCAAAGGATATGAATGATTTTTTTTCTTTATATGGTATCTCTCATATAAAAACGGGTTTCTATTCGCCTCAGGCTAACGCATCTGAGCGCGTCAATAGGGAGATTATCACCAAACTACGATGCTTTTTAGAAAATGATAAAGAATATTCAAATTGGGATAAATATATCCCTCAAATTCACAGATCAATTGGATGCTCTCCGTACTACGCTCTCTTTGGACAAAATATGTGCCATCATGGTTCTGAATATAAATTATTAGAAAAAATCAATTGCCTTAATTATGACTTCTTTGACATTACAACAAATGCTGATAAGCTTCATAAAATAAAGGAGAACTTAGATGATGCTCATAGGAAAGCAAGCCAATATTATAACCTTAGATCTAGAAAAGTTAGTTTTGATGAAGGCCAAACCGTTTTTCGTAAAAATTATATTTTGAACAATCAGTCTAAAAAACTAAATTCAAAATTCATGCCAAAATATGTTAAATGCAAAATTAAATCCCGAGTTGGCAATTCCTTATACGACATTGAAGATCTTAAAGGCAAATATGTGGGACGATTTCATGGCTCAGACCTAAAAAAGTAAGATTAATTGCCCGGCTTTGTGGGTCGAGCCACACGATAAGGCCAACAACAATAATATAAAAATCGATTTACTGTTCGTTACATTAAATAATAATATAGATATGATATATATTTTTTTATAACGAAGCAGTTTTGTTGCGAATTTTTTTCTTCTTCTTTTCCTTCAAAATATTTTTACAAATTTTTTTTTTTTTTTTTTTTTTAAATAAGTTTGCAAAGAATAATTAAATTATTGTTATTATTTAATTTTAGTATTGATTGATTTCTATATAACTGGTCACCTTATACACTACATTACAAATTTACATATGTTTCATCTTAAAGTAAATTTGGTAGCACTTTTCTTATCACTAGCTTCTGAATAGCTTAAAAAAGGTATGTGATAGCAATTGAATGTGATTTACAGAATTTCCTGTTTGATTCATAAGTCACAATCAAGGTCTTAAGATAATAGAAAATCACTGGTAGAACAAGTGCATCACGTGTAATAAAATAATCAAAAATAATTTCCGAAATCCTTCAAGCTCTTAAAATTTATATTAACCTAAAGTTTCAATATTCTTAAAACGCTAATGGTAAACCATAAAATTTCTTTTAAGAAGTATATATATATATATATATATATATATATATATATATATTTTTTTTTTTTGAGAGAAAAGTACTTCACTCAGGTGCCACATATATGAAATAAGGTAAAACATGATTAAAATCGATAAAATTAGCAAAGTGTCAATTAATTATTAATAATGGTCAAATATTTCAGGAAAGTTTTAATCTCAACATCAATTAAATCTTACTAAAGCGTAGGTGAAAAATTTGTATAATACACCATCGATAAATAAGAACTTTACATGAGGTATAATAAAATGAATTTTACCTAAAGAATTGTTTTTATAAAATTCACATTTAAATTTAATTATTTTATTTCACTTAGAACTGTAAATTTCCTACCGGGTACAATCTACACGTTTACTAATTGTTTTACGCATCATAAAGAAAAAAAAAACAACTACAACCCATGGTATCAATCTCATTGATAATTTCTATTTCTTTGCCATTCATATTTTCTTTAATAATTCATTCATACTATTAATTTGGAGTAAAATTGCAGACAAAAAAAAAAAAAAAAAAAAAGAGAAAGTCTCCAAAAATATTATTATCTGTTTTTATGAATGAAGTGATCAGCAGAGAGCAGCTAAAAGAAGAATACAAAAAAAAAAAAAAGTGACAAGAACACCTTATTTACTATTTTTATAAATTTCTTTAGTCAGAAGCTTTTGTTTATTCAAAAAAATTACATAAAAAAAAAGAATAAACAAAAACCCTGTTGTCCCACCTTTGGGTCAAATAACATAAATTTGAGGTAAAGCAAATTATAAATAGTGATAAAATTTTTAATACTCAAGGTATTAAACACAATTTTGGATTATACTTATTATTTATTGTTATTTAATGCAAAACAAATTCCAGAAGAAATCTAAGACTAATCTTCGTCATGACTCGCTGAATGGCCATTGCATCGATCATCATGAACAACCAGCAATCATAAAATAACAACAAATCATATAATCACCTTTAAAAATAAAATGTGAGTAAATTTTATCACAGTATTATAGTATATTTAGCTTCATCTAAAATTTTTTCCTACTAAAACTAAAAAAAAAAAAAAATTAATTACCCTAGTAACTATATCAAAGAATTGTTAATTAAAATATATATATTTTTGGTTCTAATTATGTATTTAATATATTAAATTATTTACTCTATTTTTTTTTTTTTTTTTCTTAAACTATGAATTGCTAAGCTTATAAATAAAGGGAATGCATCTAAAATGGATTAAAATGAATTAGCACTTGTTATTTTAAAAGGGGCAATTTTATTCAAAATTATAGGGTGTTGAAATTGCCATAAGAGTGTCACAGTCGTAATTTTAGGGTAGGGAACAATTCACCCTCAGAGAGAAAAACATCACTCTCCAGTAGTTTTGTTAGAAAACCTTTTGCTCTGATTTTTATTAAGGCATGTATTTGCTATGATTGCACGTATCCATTGGGGTGCAGAACAACGCCTTGGACCGTCTGAGCTGGTCGTTCTACCTCTTATTACATGCCAAAAGTACTCAGCTTTGGATAAGTTCATTAGAACTAAGCGTGCAACAGCGGAAAAGATAGATTTTCTCGAAAATCGCCAAAAATCGCAAAACGAGACAATATGGAAAACATAGCTGTAACTTATGAATGAAATAAAAAATAAAAATACTTTTTATTTCATTTCTATTTCTTATTTCTAATTAAAAATATTTGTTAATCAATCTATTATCTTATGAATAAAAATATTAAAGATTTTTATTTATACTAAAACGATTGAATTTATTGTAAGTTTGTATCTGATTGAACAAAATAAATTAAAAATTAAAATATTTTATTTAACCAAAAGAAAAACAAATATATTTTTATAAGAAGATAATCAAAAGTTTTTTATTTGATTATTTTAAAGTTTAATAATATTCATATCTATTTTATTTAAATAAAAAAAGTTCAACAAATCTTTCTGATTTTTATTCAAAAACTTTATATTCAAATAGAAACATTTAAAATAAATATTTTTATTATTTTATTCAACAAAAACTCCAAAAAATAAAAATATTCAGCCTCAAGAGGCTTGAATAACAAAAAATTATAAAATTTTCTAATATTCAAGTATAAAAAAAATATTTTACTTATTTTTCTTTTTCAAAGTAAATTTAAAACTATTCAAACAAATTCATGTTGAATAAAAATATTCAAAAGTTTTCTATGAATAAAAAAAATTGAATGTTTTAAAACAGATATTATTTTATTTTTAAAATGGAAAATAAAATAAAGAACAATTGTATTCAAACTACAGAAATAAAATATATTTTAAAATTAGTTAAAGACTTAGGAATTTGATTTATATTTTATAAATTTATATTCGAATACTTTTGTGGAAATTTTATTTTATCTATTTTGTTAACAAATGGAATAATATTTAAATAATTTTTATTCAAATTAATTTCAAGTAACTGAAAATCATATTACAAAGAGTATAAAATAATTTTAAAGAAATTTATTTCTAAAAATATAAATGAAATATTAAAATAATTTATTTTTAACAAATATTGTGATTGAAAATATTTACAATGATCAGCTATGATGGAAAATATGGCCCAGATATATTTTTATTTATTTTCATTGAGTTTTTTTTTTTTTTTTAATGAAACGTAAAATTTCTTACGAATCCAATTTCATTTTTGGCTTTGTAAAACAAGCTGTATTTTTCTAAGATAACAAAAAATTTTTACTGATTTCATATCCAATTATAAAAGTACTTATCCTAAGATCTATTTTTCACAATGAACTTATTTAAAAAATTTTTGTACTCTATAATTTTAAAGTATTGAAAACTGTTGAAAAAAGCTACTTATTTTATACATATTTTAAATTTGCTTAAGAAACTGAACTTTGACCTATTGTATAATGAGGACAAAACAGTAAAAGTAGGAAAGGACTTCATTTTTTGGCGTTTTGAAGTGTTTACTGCAAAACTACGATAATTAAATCACAAATAGAAAATTTTACCAAAATTAGTTTTGGCCAAGAAAAGTGGTCGGCGAAACCATAGTGCACCGTAACCAAATTTTTAAAATCTGACCAATTTTTGTGAAGATTTTAAGGAAAATTTACTCTTATTTGATACATGGGGTAAGAAGTGCAAAATTTATTATTTCACCTATAATCCATAAAAATTTTTCCCCGAAATAGTAGTTTAACACATATAAATGTTTGAATACAACAGTATTTATGTATATAAATTTCAGCACACATAAGTTTATACAAGTATAGATCACTGTACCAAGTTTTATAAAGATCGGTCCATAATTGATCAAATCTTTCATATATGTAAGTTACACTATCTAACAATTACTTAAATATGTAAAAAATCTAACAGTATAAGTATACAGTGGGGAGCACAAATGAGTACATGTTTGTAATTTGTGCATTTGACATTGCATAAAAATTAAAATAATAAAGCAAATCCAAAAATGTTTTCTTTAGTTTATTTTATGTTTAGTATTTAATAAAATAATTTATAATTTAAAAACAAAAACATCAAACTATAAGAAAAAATCGAACAAAACGAAAACAACTCGCATGTACTCAGTTTTGCACCTGAGGGATTTTATAGTTTTTTTTAAATATTTTTTCCAACAATAAAAATATATTGGAATATAATAAAGTGTAGTTTATAGATATGGTTTAGTAGATTATTATACCATTTTTAGAATTTTAAATATACCTTTAAGATCGGAAGCTATATCCGAAAGACCGATTTTCAGGACTTCGCGGACTTAAAGTGTTATATATAGAATACCAGTTGACCAAATTAAGTTTTTTAAACTATATTAGAAAGACAAGAAATCATCCTTTTTAAAAAGTAACTTCATAGAACCTACAATTTTCATCCGATTTTATCAAACGATACCTTTTTGTTATTCCAATGAAGTATAGAATTAGATTATGTATTAAAAAGAGTGTGTCTTTTAATAAAGAGTGGGTCAAAAACATATGTAAATTCAAAATAATAGAAGAAAAAATTCAAAAACTGTATTTGTGTCTTAAATATCCAACATAGTTTTCTTTATTATATTCCAATATATTTTTATTGTTAGAAAAAATATTTTAAAAATACTATAAAATCCCTCAGGTGCAAAACTGAGTACATACGAGTTGTTTTCCTTTTGTTGGATTTTTGGTTATAGTTTGATCTTTTTGTGTTTAAATTATAAATTATTTTATTAAATACTAAACATCATAGCTGTTCATTGTGAATATTTTCAATCAAAATATTTGTTAAAAATAAATTACTTTAATATTTTATTTATATTTTTAGAAATAAATTTCTTTAAAATTATTTTATACTCTTTGTAATATGATTTTCAGTTACTTGAAATTAATTTGAATAAAAATTATTTAAATATTATTCCATTTGTTAATAAGTTAGATAAAATAATATTTCCACAAAAGTATTCGAATATAAATTTATAAAATATAAATCAAATTCTTAAGTCTTTAACTAATTTTAAAATATATTTTATTTCTTTAGTTTGAATACAATTCTTCTTTATTTTATTTTCCATTTTAAAAATAAAATAATATCTGTTTTAAAACATTCAATTTTTTTTATTCATAGAAAACTTTTGAATATTTTTATTCAACATGAATTTGTTTGAATAGTTTTAAATTTACTTTGAAAATGAAAAATAAGTAAAATATTTTTTTTATACTTGAATATTTGAAAAAATGTTATAATTTTTTGTTATTCAAGCCTTTTGAGGCTGAATATTTTTATTTTTTGGAGTTTTTGTTGAATAAAATAATAAAAATATTTATTTTAAATGTTTCTATTTGAATATAAAGTTTTTGAATAAAAATCAGAAAAATTTGTTGAACTTTTTTTATTTAAATAAAATACATATGAATATTATTAAACTTTAAAATAGTCAAATAAAAAACTTTTGATTATCTTCCTATAAAAATATATTTGTTTTTCTTTTGGTTAAATAAAATATTTTAATTTTTAATTTATTTTGTTCAATCAGGTACAAATTTATAATAAATTCAATTGTTTTAGTATAAATAGAAATCCTTAATATTTTTATTCAAAAGATAATAGATTGATTAACAAATATTTTTTAATTAGAAATAAGAACTAGAAATGAAATAAAAAGTATTTTTATTTTTTATTTCATTCATAAGTTACAGCTATGCTAAACATAAAATAAATTAAAGAAAACATTTTTGGATTTGCTTTATTATTTTAATTTTTATGCAATGTCAAATGCACTCATTTGTGCTCCCCACTGTATATATGGGCAATTATGAAAAATTTTTGATTTTAGCACTTCAAAAAAAATATTATTCTTTTTTTTGATGGCACATTAAAATCCTTTTGTATACATATAAAGTGACTCGAATGCATGTAGAATCAGTTCGCGTTAATCATTTCATGTGAGGGGCGCGAAAGTTATGGCGGTTTTAAGTTAAACATATAAAAATGTTTACAAACTAGAAGTTTATGTACAATTCTGGTCAAAATTACACATAATATTAAAACCTACTGAGTTATTCAAATAAAATTTATGATATTTTCAATGTTTGATGGTATTAGTGCAGCATATTTTAGGGTTTCCTAGTAAAATTTTAAAAATTTTCTTTTCAATAAAAATCGCGATTTTTAAAAATTTGGATCAACTAAGTTATTTCTCCATATATTTTATTATAGTTTTCTACAAAGAAATGCTATTTCATACAAATGCTATTTTTAACAAGTAAATATTTTCTGGTCCATAAAATGTTTATCTCTCAAAATTTTTTGACGCTCCTCCAAATTTTTATTAAGCATAACAAACATCTACTAATTATGTCAATTATAGTTAATTTCATGCTGTCCATACGCTGTCCTTAGCGAAACTGTCCCGTTTTCATCTATGAATAACATTTGACTTAAATTTATGAACCCAATCAATTACATTTATCGCCACTCTTATATCTATATATCTAATGTTTGTTTAAATTGCAATTTTCTATATAAAAATACAAAAACAAAAAGTGAAATTTTTGCATAATTTTCAAAAAGTCCATAAAATTCTTGTATTCAATTTATTTTTAATGCAAAATACGCACAATTACAACAAGTATCAATCCCTATCCAAAATTTTGTATTCGGTTGAAGGGCACACAGACCACACAGTGCTTTGTTCCAGAGACAAAAATCAAAATAAAAACATTATTCAAATTGAGTTGAAATATACGTTTTTGGAAAGGTAACAATATAGATCATATAATTTAAAAAGATTTTTTTTTAATAAAGTTATTTTTGTGGCTACTAGAGGGCGCTAAAGTCTGAGAATTTAAAGCCAGTATTAATGAACCAAAAAGCTGTTTTAAAAATGTTTTTAGAAAAAAATCGTCAAAACTTCATTTTCTTATGAAAAGTGTCGAACTTTTGTTTTTTCAATACCTCAGAACATTAGCAGATTAAAACTATAATTATATCTTAAATATAGTATTTCGAATATATACATTTTAATACTCAAATTCACACATATTTTTTACTTAAAACTTAAAAATTCTTTAAATTTGATGAAGGATATAAAAAAAATACAAAAAAGTATACAATTTTTTTTACGGTTTATGTAAGTTTTTATAGTTATTTAATAGATTAGAAAACAGTTAGAGCCTATTTTTTGCTCTAACTGTTCTTGCTCCGAATTTTTCAAAACATTGTACATAGTTTCTCTATGTCTAAAGTAATATATGTGCAAAGTTTCAATTTTCTGCGTCACTTTCTTCTATTTTTATAAAATTAAAAACGTTGTGTTAGCCAGAAATGCGTTTTACTCATTTCAGGATATATGGGAGGTAGGCGTGTTCTTGTTCCGATTTAAATAAAAATTGGCGGAATCATAAATAATCTATATTTAACTGCAATCACACTGCAATTTTGGTGGAATTCTGACCAGTATTCTCGCAGTAAAACCGTTTTTTATTTTCAGGATATATGGGAGGTGGGCGTGTCTTTGCTCCGACTAAAAAATAAATTAGAAGACTTATAAACAATCTATTTTAAATGGCTGGCACAAATTTTGTTAAAGTTCAGACCAGTATTTTAGAAAAAATTTAGTTTTTTAACTTTACGATATATGGGAGGTAGGCGTGTCTTTGCGCGAATTTTTTCAAAACTTCGTATTTATTCATCGAATGCCTAAAGTAATATGTGTACAAAGTTTCAATTTGCTACGACAACATCTTCTACTTTTGTCCTATCGTTGTATGGGATCAAAGCACTGTGGACCGCGCCCAAAAAAGTGAAAAATTTAAAAAATCAAAAGATTTTGTCATCAAAATTTTACTACCCTCTATTTAGTTGTTGAGTCTGCACAACAACAAAGATGGTGCAGAATTTTTTAAAATTCACTTCTAAAAGAATTTAAATCGCACTTTTTGTTAGGAATATTATTACGAATATACACATATTCCAAACTAAAACCGATATTCATTTAATTTGTTCATAAAACAATCCTAAGATATGTCTTTTATTACTCATAATTTTGCAAACTTTTAAACCAATATTGTGCAGCAAATAAAATTAAAAAATTTCAGTTTCTTTCGATAAATATTGAAGATTTTGTAAAATTTTTGACATGTTATTTTGATTTGCACTCTTCTTAATATTTTTTGAAAGTTTTGAATTCAAGCCTCCTCAACTTATGTGCGCATTAATAAAAATTATTAACGCGATTGTGTATGCATAAACTTTAATTAGACCATAAATAGACTTTAGTGTCTGAAGAAACAAACTGTGAAAATATTTTTACTTATAATTTTAAAAATGTTTGAATCGCAAAAAGTCAAGGCCAAAAATGAGAAATATAAGCATGTTTTTTCCTTGTCTTGCTTAGGAGAATTCAAAAATATAAAAATATTTAAAATTGGTTTATATTTGTAAAAGTTATAAGCCCCGATATGTTTTTCACCCTCGAGGTGGTCAAGTTTGGCCCACTGTAGCGGCGTCCGTGTTGCAGATACACACTCTTGCCAACAATATTCTGAAAGCCTGACTCCTCCTCTATCGATGTTCCAGGATCCATCTAAATCGTTTTAGTGGTTTCTAAGATCCAGACTTATTACCATTTGTTTTGCTTTTGGCCCCACAGTGCAGTGTTATAGATAATACTTCAAAGAAGTCTTTCATAACAATATATCAATAATTTTTTGTTCTAACTATTAGTAAACTTAAAAAGTTATATTCCATTGATGTCAAATAACTTCTTATTATCAAAATGTTGAAGTGTTAACTTAAAATTTATCTATTTTTAGGTACTAATTTAAAAAGTTTAAAGTTCTACAAATTTCTTGTTAAGATAAAAATAAAAACTTATTTTGTGTTGAAAATTATAATTAACAATATTAATCCAAAGAGACAATCTTTCTGTATTCTGTTTTATTTTTTATTTTTTTCTTCTGCTATTCTATAAAAACATAAAATATCCTTGTAAGTTAATTTAGGAAAAACATAGACATATAAATAATTTATTAAGGGTCGTTTTCCACAACACCAATATAATGGCAAAAAAAATATATATATAAACGAGTATATAAAAAATGGTTTATAGATATAACAACAAAAGGGCAACTTTGTCCTTTATTAAAACTCCGTTCTTGTTGTTGTTTAAAGAGAATATCAGGATATTAAACATGTGACATAGTTTATTTTATACAATTTTATTTCGTTTCATATTTTTTTTAATATTTCCTTTTAATACATAATGTAAGAAACAAAAAAAAAAAAAAAAAAAAACTTGAAGATTTTTGTATATTTAACAAGAAATCTTTGTCTTTTAATACATATATTTTGAGTGTATGTATGTATGATATTTATTTATTCATTTTTTTTTTTTTTTTTCTAGAAAGATTTCAAGTGCTTGTCTTTCGTTTTAATCTATATTTTGTTTTTTTGAATTTATACATCTATACTTATGTATCCATTAAGGATTAGTTATGGATTGATGAACATTATGAACTTTTTACTTATACATAATAAATAAATAAATACTTTTATAATTTTGTTATGATAATTCAATTATATTTATTATAAGTGGGTTTTTTTTTGTTACTTTTCATATTAAAGAAGAGGATTTTGTTGTTTTATTAGTTTGGGAAAGGGAAAGTTGAAATTTTCCATATCGCCTAGAGATTATTATCTTTATTGCTGCTTCGATTGATAATAAAAATTCTATTATTTTATTATTATTTCCTGTAAAAGTCTTTAAACAACATCATATTACTACCGGCGGTGAGCGAGAAACAAAACAAAAGAAGATTTATAAAATGCCATTAAATATTGTGGACAATAAAAAAATAAAAACGGAAAAAGTTAAGTCATAAAAAACAAGCATAAATTAATTTGCCATAAAATGTTTGTTGTTGCTGTTGTTTTAATGTTTGTAAAATATGACTATAAAATTTATGAAACAACAACACTCTTGAATGTGAAGTGGCAATTAACCCATTCCGAGGATATATAATTTACAAAAATTTTTAAATTCTCTATATGAGAAAATTTCAATAATGTTCATCTTATTTCTAAGTATTTATTTAAATTTAAAATAAATTTTACTTATTTAATATAAAGATAAAAGTAAGTGTAGTCGAACGTGCCCGAGAAAATAATATTCTACACAAGAACTAGTAAATAGTATTTATTATAATCATTTTTAATAAATAAACAAGCAAGAAAGATAAAGTCGGTCAAGACAGACCATCTGATACTATACACCATTGTGTATGTGCACCAAAATTTGGAGAGAACCCTTATTATCTTTCGATAATATTTATACCCTACACAACCAAAGCACAGTGAGGCAAAATCGAAAATTTTTGTAAATAAACTTGTAACTTCTAATCGGCATTTTGGATTTACATAAAATTTGCTACAGGCGTAGCGGAGAAGTGTATAATTTTAAGTTTGCAAGGGGTGACCACATACCCCTCAAGAGCGGAGCTTTTGGGTGGCTCAAAGTAGAGTATCACTGACATAGCAAATTTTTAAACGCTTGTCATTTTTTTTTATCCGATTTTAAATATTTTTTCGTCTTATTAAAGCCCACGATAGAACCTATAAAAATATGCACTAAAACTCTTAACCCTACGGTACATACCCATTTTTTATTTTAAAGTGCTCGCATTTCTTTATTAATAAAGATATAGCCACGAAATTTCAGATTGTCGTAACTAAGGTGTTTATACAGCATAAAAGCTGAAAAAACCTAAATTTTGTTAACTTGGTCTATATGTAAAATGGCTTTAAAGTCAATACCCATGGTACCCGGGTACTTCCATATAATTTCCGTAATTTGCACTACAATTAATATTTTTTTCACTATTCATAATTTAAAATCTTATTTTTATTGTCCTTTGATTCAAATAAAATTAAAATTTTATTAATTTTTTGTTTAAACTAGGAAATAAGCATGTCCATTACAGTCAAAATTACATAATTATAAGTAGTGACTCCATTAGGATTTGAAGGAGAACTAGTTTCAGAAATAAGATTTTTTTGATATTTCTAAGTTATTTAGGAGCTTCAGAAAAATCAATAAAGGATAATATGTGACAAGTTAAACAATTTTCGAATTATCGCTGTTTTGAGCTAGGATTTATGAATATGAAAATTATAACGCAAATTTTAGCCTTTTTTACATCTTTTACCTCATTGACTTTGGTTTTTGTGAATTTCTTTCAGTTTCTCAATATCATGTAGTAATTTTCACCACTTTTAATCCAATATGTCATGAAAGTGCTCAACATATTGAAATTATTTCCTATATTCGTGCTAAGGAACGTAAGCTTTCTATATTGTAGCTCTAAACATGATAAGACGATATGGCAACACTAACAACATTCCTTAGCGTTGTAAAAAAGGTTATTCTTAGACGTGACATTTTATGGATCCTGTGCTTAATTGTGGATGAAGTCAGTGCTAACGTTCTTTAGGACTATAAGAATGTTATAGTGTTTCATGACCGATTTTCTCAGAGATTTTATATGTGGAACATGTGTTTTATTTTAGATCAAGTCTTATTGTAAAGTTTAAAATTAAAATGTATATTTCTTACAATCTTTTGTTAAAAAAACGTGATGTTTACCAACACTAATTTATGCACTTTATGATGAAATGGGCTCTATATGGGAGACATGGATTTTTGAGGTGCGAACCTGATAGAAAATGTTATAAATTAGTTTTTACGTTAATAAATTTTTTTTTATAAAATTAAATAGGGTTTCTAACGTCCATAAAACGTTTATATGTACTAAATTATGAAATACTAAACAAATTTATGAACGTAAAAACCCGTTTCTTGGAGGAAAATTGTATGGGGGCTTGGTTGTAATAGGTAACCATTATAAACTAATTTTAACAGAGGACGTGTCTGCATTATATGAAGTCAAAATTCATACAAATATTTCAAAAACTGCAATTTGTAGCTTCATTAAAAGTTTATTATGGACTGCAAGACAGACGGACGGACATCGCTTAAATATTAGCACCAATTGCGAAGTCGAACAGATCGTATTCATATAATTTTACAAAAAAATTTTGTATTTATTAATTTTTATCACCTTTTTTGTTCTATAAATAAAATAAAATAAAATAAAATAAAATAAATAAATGCAAAGATATGAAAATTTATTATTTTAATTCACAATAGAGTGATAACTATTCCACTCTTTTAATCGTATTATTTTCAAAATTGGTTGCGTGTATACAGGTAATGTAACCGAATTGTGAATGGTATACAGTACCTAATTCGATTAATAAAAAATTCAGTTGCCACAACGAATCTATTTTCTCTGTGTATGTTTCGTAGAAATATACTCACTATACTCTTTTTATAAATAAATATATATATATATATATATATATATATATATATATATATATATATATATATATATATATATATATATATATATATATATATATATATATATATATATATATATATATATATATATATATATATATATATATATATATATATATATATATATATATATATATATATATATATATATATATATATATATATATATATATATATATATATAAATATTGTCTCATATAAGACCCATCCCAAAAATATAGAATGATTTGGGGTATCATATGGTCGGGCTTAACCGACTACATCGTTCAGATCTGTTCTGAGTGCAATTAAATAGTTTGGATATAAGAAACTGTTATTAAAAAATTGGTATAAAGGAAAAATTAAAAACACTATTAAAACATAGGCTATAGGCTAAACTCTTGATTCGACTGTAGGCTAGAATATTTGTACCCTACATTACCATAAGTTAGGGTATTATGAAATGGTTCTGGTGTTTGCGATTAATAACAAAAAAATAATTAATAAATTTTCATTATTTCATAAAGGATGGACTTAGTTCTTTAACATAATAAAATTAATAGTAACAATTATTACTATTAAATATTATTACTATTAATTATAATTAATAATAAGGTTTAATTATGATAATCACGCAAGTCATACAAATGAGAATTTTTTATTATTTCCTATAAAATATACATTCGTTATAGGACTAAAAATATTCCTTTACTATTAAGTAAAAAGTGAGATCGAAAAAATCTTAACATATACTAAATTCAATAACTTGGAAACGGTTTATCTTAGAGTTTTTATTTTTTCATTTAATTTATACCATATTAGAGAACACAGAAAAATATAACTTTTATAGTTATATCTATTGCTTATGAACTCATGGATATTTTTTTTGTAAACCTTCCATTAAAGATTTGATAGTTGTTTCAGTCACTTTTTTGGAACAGTTTGCCTATTTCCTTTTAAAATCTTCGATATTTTAGGACACCGTTTTTGTGCTCTTCAATATTCTTTTCACAATTTTGAGGATTGACCAAAACTATGTTATTGCTTTGGTACCACTCCTGAGCATTCTAACCATAGTGGCATAATGGCAAGTCAGTCCAAAAATATGTGGACACATTGTGCTCTCCTATTATAGGAAAAAACCTTTTTTGCAAACATTCTTTGATGTATATTTATAGAGCCCACTGTAACAAATGGTCCCTTTTTTCCAAAACTGCATAATGCCTGCCATGTCATGAATTTATTAGGAAATTTTGTCCGCTTTTGGGGCCTAAACTTATCTTCAAAATTTCCTCGAGCATTAGCAACATACAAATTTTGACCCGGAAGCTGTGAAAAATCTAACAGTACATACAACATGAGTATTTTCGTATGAAAATTGATTTTAATTTCCCAGCTCTATTCTTAGCTCCTAAATTTTTTGCTGCGTTCCTGTCTGGAGTTTTGGGACTTTATATGTTTTCAAGCCTGCATTGGCTTTAACTCTTCGCACCAAATGGTCAGAGCACTGAATTAACAGGACTTCTTTTCTGCCAGATACGTTTGGACCTATTATTAATTTCTTCGGAGTTCCCAATACCCCTTTTCTCCCGAACCAGGTTTCCTGTCAATGGTAAAATTCTCCTTGTACTTTTTAATAACATTTGAAACAGTTTAAAGGGCAGACCTTTAATTTTTTGGTAAATTTTTTGTAGGACCAATATGGATTTTTTTTTTTTTAATTTTTAATAATTTTAGCACTTACTTTTTTTCGTCACATATTTTGATTAAACTCACAACTAATCAACATTGTTGTCATTAACAATAACAACTGACTTATTTTCCAAAGATAACTAAATAAAAAAATAATAATAAATATTGCTTCCGAAAAAACTTAAGAGGCGAAACGTGTGTTAAAATTTTTTCAATATCACTCCCTGCACAGAAAAAACTAAATTTCAAATTCAATAACAAAAATTCATAGTCAATAATTTTATTTACTGAGAGAGGACCTATCACGAAATTCGTAAAAACAAAAACTCAAATTCGTAAATTGTTTATTGAAAATAAAATGAGTTTTTTCTTATTAAAATAATATACTATTTAATATACTATTTTTCTAATGCTACGAAATTCCTTGGTGGAATTTTGTTGTTTTCTAATGGTACTTTCAGGGCCGTTATTATAACCTACCAATAAGGTATCAGATAGTTAAAGGTAAGATAAACTAAATAAACGATAAAGTGAGCTTTATCTACTTTTGGTTATTACAACTTGGTTTTAAGGTAAATTTTATAATTTTGATAATACGGCAATATCAAAGCAAAAACCGATTACTTTTGGCCACTTAACGTAGTGGCAACATGCACTATTTGAACGTAACTGCCACTAATGGAAATATAAACAAATAAAAAACAAAGAAATTGTTAAAATAAATGAGTTTAAGCTAACTAAAAGACAACGCCAGAAAAAATATAAATATATATATAAAAAAAAATGACTAAAAAATACAGCCGAATAAATATGTTTTTATTTATTTCTTTTAAAAGCAGAAAATATGGCAGCTCTGAATACATAAACCTTCCGATAAAAGTTAATGGTTAGATGTTCTTTTATTTAGCTTATCGGTCACTTTTGGCCTAACTTATACTTATAATAACCAAAAACTGTTAAAGTGAACTATAACATCCTATCTTTAGTTATTGGAAAGTTATAATAACGGGCCTTAGATTTTTTGCAACAATTTACCTAACCAGATGAAATTAAAAATGCATGGTCCTTGGTTGTTAAGAATTCATAAGTGGAAACATTTTGGTACACAAAATCACAGCCCAAATGACAGAAGGTAGAAATAAGCCATTTACATCATACAGGTGTCTACGTTCCCTAAAAAAGAAGGGATTTTAAAAGTGAAAGTTATTCATACTTGGAGGAAATGAAAGTTCCTACACAGATTTAAGAATTAAATGAATTTGTAATTTGTACCATCGTATCAAATTGCATAATGTAAACAACGAAACGTGTTGCGAAGCTCACCAGATATTATATAGTATCAAATAAAACAAATGTTAGTAAATTGGTAACTTCACTATTTCGTATATCGAATAAATTACCTTTAGATCCTTTAAAACATTATTATTGGCTTTAATATTTTTCTTAGTTGAAAATTGTGGATAAAAAAAATTCTTTTGTAATTTTGTTTACAGTTGTCAAAATAACTTTTTTTTTATATTTGAAATTACCCCCTTATTTTGTAAATCCCTTGCTTCCCCCCAACAAATAAATTGTGAATTTATTCAAAGTAATAATAGCGACTTTAGCACAATATTAAAATTATTAATATTCGTTTACCGCAGCTTAATTATTTTGAATTTAAATTTGCAAGTGCCCGGCATAAAACCAATAACATTCTGTTTTTGGTTTTAAAAACAACATAAATGCATCATTGCTCTTTTGTTTTGATTTTTATTTTTGTTTACTCCTTACCCACTACATTTAGCGTTGGCAAAAAACCAACCAATGCACAGTGTCACATTTATCCAAATTAGAAGGACAAAAATACGAAAATAAAAGCTTATTTATTGAAGTAAATCTTTTCGCATTTATTAGATAACATATCATATATTATGGAAAAAATACTTAAAGTATTGGAAAGTGTCTATAACGCGAATTATGGATTTCTAAAGATTAAATTTTTAAAAATACTTTAATTTGATTTACAACTTTTGTAAAGAAGTATGTTAACTTTAACTTCAAATATCTCATCAAATACCGCAGATATTGATGTGAATTTTTAATAAATGTAATAATAAATGTATCCAAATTATTCTACTATAATTTGCTAGGCTATAAAATCAATACTGAAAATATTGTTTTCAATTTAAAAGAAATCATAATATAATAAATGGAATATTCTATTTTTAATGGACTGGAACTAAAAAGTTCCAACGAGTTCCAATTTAAAAATACGATTCTTATATAAAAGAACATCTATGAATTTATATTTGAGAATATTGGCTGCGACTTTTTGCGATCTTTGAAAATATTAGAGAAAAATATGCGGTACCTCATATTAGCAATTTTTTAAGAATTATTTAAACATTTTAAGGTAATGGTTGAAAATTTGTTATGTTGTTATGTTATTAAAAAAATATGTCAAAAAATCATATACATATAATTTTAAAATAATTTTTCTCAGTATGTGAGTGGCAGTGATTCTACCCGCCCATTTTAAGTGGGAGTGTTTAAATTCTTATCTACTAACAGAATATATCATTTCAGACCAATATCTCCAAAATTGGATTTTTGTCGTTCTAAAACTGCCAAATGTGACACTGTGCAATGTAGAAAGGAAAGCAAGAAGAGAATAAAATCATGGTTTGGTTGTTGGGCTTAGTTTAAGCTGTGATATTTTTAGTGTAGAACTTTTAATTCTCATTGAGTTTATAAAGTTTACACTCTAATATATCTTTAGTTTTTCTAAAGAAATTGGGAAATGTTTCCTGATAAGATGGCTTAAGCAACCGGCGAAATGCGCATAGGAACTAGCTTCCCCCCAACAAATAAATTGTTAATTTATTCAAAGTAATAATCGCGACTTTAGCACAATATCAAAATTAAAAAAAAAAAAAAAAAATAATAAAATTACCTTCACCTCACTTTGAAAAAAATTGCACACAAATTTTCTAAAACAAAAATAATTTTTCAAAGTGAGGGCAAGTGTTTTACAAAGTTAGGCCCTTATTTACATTCGAAAAAAATAAAATATTAAAATCAAATAACTGTTAATAGAATTTAATTTAAAACCAAATAATGGATTGTTAAAAAAATGTTTGTCATCATTTTTTCTGTGTAGTTACCAAAATTAAATTATTTTTCTCAAATGTACTTTCATATTTTTGGAAAAATTACCCTATAACTATATCTGATGTCATCCGGCTAGGAGATAATTACACTGGTATCATGTGGTTGATTTTCAGTTTCTTACTTGTTACTTCGTTACTTTTTAATTAAAAGCTTCTGATATTATTCTATCCATTTAAGTTTCACAAAAGCCCAGAAGATTCTTTCTGTTCATAAGGGTTTAAAAGAGAAACTCTTGTTTTTTGTTTATAAATAATATGCTCATGTTTTTATATTTGTTTTAATTCCCTCCTCCATAATGACCATAAATCGATATTAATGACATTTTGCAAAGAGTCTACATACCTACATACGGATATATTTTTGTACACATGGATGCAGTAAGTTACTTTAGTGCAAATGTATGTGTATATATATGGCTGTTGCCACTTTTTGTATCTTTATATATTTACAGTTTAAACATATTTGCTATACTGGCTATTATTACCGCCACCATAATCATCGTTGTCAGTCAGCAGCACCGTCATCATCATCAGTAATATCACATCCCACTACCACTCAGCCTATATTACTATAGTATGCTATTGCTAGCCATTTTAAACGTGTATGAACCATTATAATGGTTTGACTGCGGTTATGCGTAAACAGCTAACACCTGCTGCCAATGACATTAATGACACCTATGAGAGAGTATGAGGAAGCTGAAGTACTCGTTATGTTACAAATAAGGATGTCTTTTGTTTTTGCTATTTCTTCCATATTTATTCCAGTGTATTTTTTTTTTTTTTTTTTTTTTTGCTGCTAACTGTTATTGTCAATAATCGTACTCATGTAGACCATATTAACCGCTATTTTGAGTGGTAAATGACAGTTTTGTGTTAAAGATACAAGTAAGTATTGAATATTGAATTAATTCATAGAAATATTGGATTTTTAAAAACGTTTTTGGGGCGGTTACTTTAAAAAGACTTTAGGGAGATAAATAAGGACGTTTTGAAAAAAAAAACTGTGCTCAAAATATACACTTTAAAAACGTATTATTTTTTCTTAGCAACAAGTAAAAATTGTATTCAAAAGAAAATTTGATTAACGTCATATTTAAGACATAGATCTAAAAATAAAGTCCAGAAAATGCATGACTAAAGATAAATATTAAAGCTTAATTACACGAATTAATTGATTTTACATTTAAATTTTTTTATGAAGTTTAGGTTTTTTTGTTTTTCTGCATACATATACTTTTTATTTAATATAAATAAATAAAATCAAGTAAGAATATTATATTCGGCTGTGCCTAATCTTATGTACCCTTCACACATGATAAGACGTTTTACATTAAAATTAAGTATATTTTAAAGTGTTTAGTAGTTAATAAACATTTTTAGTATTTATATAATGAATCTTAAGTATAAATGAATAAAAAACGAGAAAAAAAGTATAGTCGGTCAAGACCGACCATATTATACCCTACACCATTATGTATGAGCATAAAAATTCGGGAAAGGGACTTATACTAGACCTTTGGCCAATCGTAGACCAACACTTTTACTAAATA
This sequence comes from Protophormia terraenovae, assembly GCA_951394005.1. Taxonomy (NCBI): domain Eukaryota; kingdom Metazoa; phylum Arthropoda; class Insecta; order Diptera; family Calliphoridae; genus Protophormia; species Protophormia terraenovae. Next base: position 49,725,210 of record OX596073.1, read on the forward strand.
TAAAATAAAATACAAATACTAAATATAAAATAAAATACAAATACTGAATAATGCGTTAATTCTAACATCTTTATGACTTAATTCTCTTTAGAGCGATTCTCGTGAGTTTATATGGGAGCTATGGTAAATTATGGACCGATTCTAATAAAGTATGGCAATGTTGTTTCTGCTTATATAAAACTTCTTTGTGTAGAATATTAACTTGATACTAACATTCGTATGGGATTTATGCACATTAAAATGATTTTATATGGGAGCTATGGTCAGTTGTGGACCGATCTTCTTAAAATTTAGTACAGATTGATACTTACACAAAACTTCTTTGCGCCGAATTTCATTAAAATATTCTTATTTTTAAGGCATTGTTGAGTGTTTAAACTCTATTCCGGGAGGACATTTGTATGGGGGCTAGGTGAAATAATGGACCGATCACAACCAATTTCAATAGGCTTCGTCCTTGTATCATGAAAGTCTCATGTGCCAAATTTTATTGAATTATCTTCAAAATTGCGGTCTGTACTTTGTGCACAAGGTTAACCAGCCAGCCAGACGGACGGACATCGTTAGATCGATTTAAAACGTGATTATGAGTCGATTGGTATGCTTTAAGGGGGGTGTTATATAACTTTTTCTAAGCGTTACAAACATCAGCACCAGTATTACCGTTTGGCGACTTTAATCGCCATTTTCCCCTTTTTCAACCATCTGTCCAATTTTTTGGCCTCCTTTTTTAAATGGCGACTTTTTAAGACTATGTGCTAAATGATGAGAAACTAAGTTATTTGAAATATATCAACCAATTATATATTAATTTTAACAAACAAATTCATCATTTTGAGATTCTTTTACAGTACAGTGATGTAAAAAGCCGCGGAGTACTTATAAATGAACTGAAACTGTTAGTAACTAAAAATAATAAAGTTTATGAACAGCTATTTATATCATCATATGCCGAATCTTTTTGGACTGGTTAAAAAATAAATACGATGAATACTTATATCCTAATTTATATTTTTACATTCCTCATAGCAATTCCTCGGGGGAACGTGTTTTTTTTTTTTTAAATTATCAATAATAAAAAATAATTTGTCTAACAGACTTAAGCCAATAATTGTGGATCCATGCGTTCCGTCCTAAATTTGTCCGATCGGGATTTGAAAGACTGGAGTACTAGTGAAGAACTCTTACAAAAATACAGAAGTTTAATTAAAAGAGTATGTTAAATATTTTTGTGAATAAAACTTTATTTTTGTAATAATACAAATTGTTGTAAAGTAATTATAAATCATTTTGTTATTTATAAAACTGAATTTTGTAGTTTTTCTTAAAATACAAAATTTTTATTGTTTTTGTTGTTAAATAAAAAAATTTTAAGGATTTTTTTTTTTAGGTTTTAAAGCAGTTGGCCCCTTTTTTCAAAAAAATTCCCTTTTTTGGCTACTTTTTGTTTTGAAATCCCCTTTTTTGGACACTTTTTAAAAATTCTCAACGGTAACGCTGATCAGCACAAACGCATAATACACCAACCACCTATGGTAATGTAGGGTATAAATACATACATATATATTAGGGTGGGTCAATTTGTTCGAGTGAGAAAAAACACGACAGGCGTATAGCAAAATCGAAATCTACAAAGAAAGTATGGGTCTAAAATGAAAACCTATCTCACGCCGAGAGACATGAAGATTTTAGTTTAAGGTATTTCAAAAAAATTTCATAGATTTAATGGAAAACAACATGTTATCACTAAATCCACACATAATATACTATTAATTTGGGCTTATTTTAAAGGACATTTAATAAGCTTTAAGAATCTGCTTTATTTTTTTAAAATTTAGATTACTTTTTCGACTATTATTAAAGGTTTGATTAGCATCGTCTGGTATATCACTACAAAACACAAATATAGTTGCTCTTTTTGGACCTATTTATCCCATTTTTTTTCTTAAACCTTATTTGATAACAAATAAATTATTATGTTCCAGCTAAGTATTGCTCAAGAAATATGAAACATTGGTCTTGCATCGATATTACATTTTAATTTTTATACGAATTATGAACCTTAAAAAGAGAATGATTTTGCTGAGCACCTTTCTTCTCTTTTAAAAGGTATAATTTAGTAATCATCTGTGAAAGTTATCAACAAAGAGTAATTAGAATTCAATATTACTAATAGTCCAAGTCATTGTAGAAATTTACTGATTATGCAATTTGTAAAAACGGGCTGTTAAACATTTGCTTTGTTAATTTCTTTAAAAAAATAATAATAAAAAATTCACGTTAAATTATAGAATCATCAGCGATGTCAATTGACTATTCCAGGTCAAGTTTTCTGAATAATCAGAACGCTAGTATCATTCACAGAAAAAAATATTTCAAATAATTTTTTAATAAAATTATTAATTAACTTTATATTGGAATTTAATTATATGATTTATTAATATAATTAATTTTCTAATTGGTTTTCAGTTTTGTTTTTAATAAATTAACAGCTGTTAATAAAATATAAAGAAAAATTAAATATTTGTCTATAAAAGTACAGAAATAAAATAAATTTAAGTAATTTTATAAAAATTTTCAACTCATTGCATTTTTTTTAGGAAAAGAAGTAATAATAATATCAATTATTCTAGTTATTAATATTATCATTTTGATGATTGGAGCAAAATCAATTAAAAATTAATTAATATTACAAATTTCGTAATTGAAGTCCATTTTTACTTTTTTCTGTGTTGGCATACCAAGTGCCTTAAAAGTAAAACAAACATTTCGTTGTATTGTTTATCTGACTTTGAACTGATTTTATTGGAAAATATGCCTCCACCTTTGAGCGCTAAAGATGAAAAAAATCTTTCTACTGACGATCTATACCTCTTTTGAATAGCTGTATCGGAAAGTTTGTGTCCAGACAAATAGTTCATTCCCGCTGGTTAACAAAAGCCAGTAGAATCTTGCGCTTATATGTTGCAACTAGTTTGCCTTTAGCCAATTTAAAATGAGAGAAAAAGATATAGTCGGTCAAGTCCGACTATATGATACCCTACACCATTGTGTACATTATAATTCGGGGAGGAGTCTTTTATTAGACTTGGAGCCAAATGTGGACCGAAACTCATAAGTGTAAAATAAAACATACCAATACAGAATATTACGTTGATGCTGACATTTATGTGAATATATTAAATTTTGGGTGATTCCCAAAAGAGGGCCTTATATGGGAGCTATGGTAAATTATGGACCGATCTTTGTAAAATTTGGCACTATCATTTATGTTCATATAAAACTTATTTGTGTCGAATACTAACTTGATACTAACATTTTAATGGGATTTATGCCCCTTAAAGTGTTTTTCTGAAAGGGGTTTATATGAGAGGTATGGTTTATTATGGACCGATTTTTTTTTAAAATCGGCACACTTAATTAGACTTATGTGAAACTTATATGCGCCAAATTTCATTAAAATATTGCTATATTAAAGGGATTTATGATCGTTAAACCCTTTTCCGGGAGGACATTTGTATGGGGGCTAGGTGAAATAATGGACCGATCAAGTCCAATTTCAGTAGGCTTCACTGGGCTATAAGAAAGCTTTGTACCAAATTTCATTAATTTTGGTTCAAAATTGCGACATGTAGTTTGATTACAAGGTTTACATGGACGGACATCGTTAAATCGGCTCAGAAAGTGATTCTAAGCCGATTGGTATAAATTAAGGTGGGTCTTAGACCAATATTTTTGGGTGTTACAAACATCAGCACAAACGCATAATACCCTCCCCACCTATGGTGGTGTAAGGTGTAAATATTGGCTTTAACAAAATTTTATATTGTCGTGAACAATTGTATGATTTAACTAAACTCGCAATTAAAATCATCCCATTGATTTTAGTTGCGCAGATTATATGGTCTCTAAAATATGGCTTGAAAAGATGAAACAGAATTAAACCCTACGTTATTGAAAAATTTGGTATTTTTTGCACAAAACAGTATTTCAAAAAAACATATATCTTCAAACATACATCTTAAAAACTAAAAGCGATAGAACATTCCCAAGGTCATATTCAAACTCAGCATGCAAAAAACATTTGGTAAAAGTTAAAAGTGTTAAAGAAAAAACAAATATTTTTTTCTAAAGAAAATACAAAGTTTTATTTACCGGCCCCTGTGTTTTCATTAATATCTCAGCATGCAAGCAACTCTCTATTCTAAAAACTTTTGAAAAAATTTTCAAAATAGCGCTCGAGATATAGCTTTCCAAGACTTAAGGTTTAACCAATGACCTTTAACCTTTATTTATAAAAAAAAAAAATTGGAATGTCATTTTGAAGATGCTCTCATATCTTGAGTAGTTTTAGAGTAGCAGCATTTATGTCAAAACACTGTTGTTAAATTTAAACGATTTTCCCAAATTTCCAAGATTCCATTATATCTCTCGGCGGGAGCTAGATTTTGATTTTAGACCCATAGTTTCTTAGGCAAGTTTTCGTAGAATTTATTGTAGATTACATTTTTGCTATACGCCTGTCTACAAAAAGAATTGACCCACCCTAATATATATATATAGAATTCAATTTCATATACACTAATAAATAAGTTAATATATTTAATAAAAAATTTTTTAATTTTTATATATCTTTAATGATAATGTATAACCACTGCATTGTAAAAGAAATATTTTTTACATGTAGAACAATATTAAATTAAAAAAAGAGTATGGTAGAAAATTTATGGACCGCAAAAATTGCAAAAACGCGTTTTAGCCTGTAACTCGGTTAATACCGGACCGACTTACACTTTTTAATGCAAAAATTCTAAAAAAAAGTTTTCGGATTTTTAGTGAAAGAAAAAAGTCTCTAACTTACATAAGACCTTCAAAATGATAAAAAAACATATATGCGTTATTTTGTTGTTGTTTTCAGTACCCATGAAAACAACAACTATAAGAGAAGTGCGCAAATAAAAAAATAAAAATTTGCGAATAACTCGGTTGCCTATAAACCGATTTGATTGAAACAAGAAACAAGAAAAATATTTGTAACCAATCTATACAAGAACCAAATCCGTAGCGTGTATAGGATTTGACATTGGTCAAAAATGTGTTTTGACCGATATTGAGTTCAGTTCTTCAGCATAAAACTTTGAAAAAAAAAAATTTTCAAATTTTGTTTTGCAAAAAACGAAGTTCTTAGCTTCTATAGGGTTTTCAGTAAATCGAATATTTCCGCCATTTTTTGAACCGGTTTTTCTAAAATTTCATAGATCGGAAGGCTTCATAAACGCCATTTAAACCATTTTTAAGCCATATCTTCGCAATTTATGAACCGATGTTGCAGAGTTTCAATTTCCGATCGCTTGATATACACATATATTTTATATGGCAGTTATCGGTAGGTTTCATAAACGCCATTTCAACCGACACACGGACGGATGAATGGTCATCGTCCTATCGACATTTCTTATAAGGATCAAGAACATTTTTGTTCTCCGACGAAAATAGTAGAAAAGCAAACGGAATGACAATCTTATATATACACTTTACACCTGTGATGAAGGGTATAAATATATAAAGCTTGGCTATATGATACCCTACACCATTCTGTATGTACATCAAAGTTAAGGAAGTGGTTTTATATAGGACCTGTTGCCAATAGCTGACCGACATTTACATTAAGAGTACATAATGTGTATAATTCCGAAACATTGCACATTGGGGTAAAAGGGGACGAAAGTTACAATGAAGGGAAAGGTGATATCAATATTTTTTTCACGTTTTATTTTTAAAATGTTAAGTTTTCTTTTTTTTTTTGTCCTTCCATCGTCTACAATTTTGGGTAAATGTATCGAAAATATTGCTTAATTCAAGAAAATGTGATATCAACACTTTAATGGACATCCGCCCGTCTTCACGTTGAAGTTAAATGGGCCGAAAATGGCGCTTACTTCAGAAAAAGGTGACATAAGTATTTTAATGATCACGTTTTATTTTATTTATTAGTTAATAAAAGAAATGCACTTTTAAAATTCTAAAATTTGTTTTGGCAAAATGGCAATGTCCGCCCGTCTATACAATACCTTAATATTTACATTTCGTTTTTATATTTGATGAAAAATATAAAGAAGTATTTTTGGAATTTTAAGAATTCTGATGTCTGTCCTTCAGTCCGTTCGTTTCGATAGGTAATTTTGTTCTTAAGCTAATTACAAAAAAACGTTATAAAATTTGTCGAAAATATTAGGCTATATATGGAAAAAACTTGACCAAAATCTTTCAAAATTGAGATTAATAGTATACGCAAGCAAAGGATTTATCATATTAATTCGTAATGTTTTTCGTTTCTGATGTAAAAATGGAAAAATGTGGTTACTGTCTTTTGCATTTTAGGTGACGATATTTATTAGGGTATATTTTTTAAGGTTATAATTAAAGGTTAGCAATAGTCCGACGCAATTTTCTCTCATATATACGGATATTTTATATATATATATATATATATATATATATATATATATAATTATAACCTTAAAAAATATACCCTAATAAATATCGTCACCTAAAATGCAAAAGACAGTAACCACATTTTTCCATTTTTACATCAGAAACGAAAAACATTACGAATTAATATGATAAATCCTTTGCTTGCGTATACTATTAATCTCAATTTTGAAAGATTTTGGTCAAGTTTTTTCCATATATAGCCTAATATTTTCGACAAATTTTATAACGTTTTTTTGTAATTAGCTTAAGAACAAAATTACCTATCGAAACGAACGGACTGAAGGACAGACATCAGAATTCTTAAAATTCCAAAAATACTTCTTTATATTTTTCATCAAATATAAAAACGAAATGTAAATATTAAGGTATTGTATAGACGGGCGGACATTGCCATTTTGCCAAAACAAATTTTAGAATTTTAAAAGTGCATTTCTTTTATTAACTAATAAATAAAATAAAACGTGATCATTAAAATACTTATGTCACCTTTTTCTGAAGTAAGCGCCATTTTCGGCCCATTTAACTTCAACGTGAAGACGGGCGGATGTCCATTAAAGTGTTGATATCACATTTTCTTGAATTAAGCAATATTTTCGATACATTTACCCAAAATTGTAGACGATGGAAGGACAAAAAAAAAAAGAAAACTTAACATTTTAAAAATAAAACGTGAAAAAAATATTGATATCACCTTTCCCTTCATTGTAACTTTCGTCCCCTTTTACCCCAATGTGCAATGTTTCGGAATTATACACATTATGTACTCTTAATGTAAATGTCGGTCAGCTATTGGCAACAGGTCCTATATAAAACCACTTCCTTAACTTTGATGTACATACAGAATGGTGTAGGGTATCATATAGCCAAGCTTTATATATTTATACCCTTCATCACAGGTGTAAAGTGTATATATAAGATTGTCATTCCGTTTGCTTTTCTACTATTTTCGTCGGAGAACAAAAATGTTCTTGATCCTTATAAGAAATGTCGATAGGACGATGACCATTCATCCGTCCGTGTGTCGGTTGAAATGGCGTTTATGAAACCTACCGATAACTGCCATATAAAATATATGTGTATATCAAGCGATCGGAAATTGAAACTCTGCAACATCGGTTCATAAATTGCGAAGATATGGCTTAAAAATGGTTTAAATGGCGTTTATGAAGCCTTCCGATCTATGAAATTTTAGAAAAACCGGTTCAAAAAATGGCGGAAATATTCGATTTACTGAAAACCCTATAGAAGCTAAGAACTTCGTTTTTTGCAAAACAAAATTTGAAAATTTTTTTTTTTCAAAGTTTTATGCTGAAGAACTGAACTCAATATCGGTCAAAACACATTTTTGACCAATGTCAAATCCTATACACGCTACGGATTTGGTTCTTGTATAGATTGGTTACAAATATTTTTCTTGTTTCTTGTTTCAATCAAATCGGTTTATAGGCAACCGAGTTATTCGCAAATTTTTATTTTTTTATTTGCGCACTTCTCTTATAGTTGTTGTTTTCATGGGTACTGAAAACAACAACAAAATAACGCATATATGTTTTTTTATCATTTTGAAGGTCTTATGTAAGTTAGAGACTTTTTTCTTTCACTAAAAATCCGAAAACTTTTTTTTAGAATTTTTGCATTAAAAAGTGTAAGTCGGTCCGGTATTAACCGAGTTACAGGCTAAAACGCGTTTTTGCAATTTTTGCGGTCCATAAATTTTCTACCATACTCTTTTTTTAATTTAATATTGTTCTACATGTAAAAAATATTTCTTTTACAATGCAGTGGTTATACATTATCATTAAAGATATATAAAAATTAAAAAATTTTTTATTAAATATATTAACTTATTTATTAGTGTATATGAAATTGAATTCTATATATATATATTAGGGTGGGTCAATTCTTTTTGTAGACAGGCGTATAGCAAAAATGTAATCTACAATAAATTCTACGAAAACTTGCCTAAGAAACTATGGGTCTAAAATCAAAATCTAGCTCCCGCCGAGAGATATAATGGAATCTTGGAAATTTGGGAAAATCGTTTAAATTTAACAACAGTGTTTTGACATAAATGCTGCTACTCTAAAACTACTCAAGATATGAGAGCATCTTCAAAATGACATTCCAATTTTTTTTTTTTATAAATAAAGGTTAAAGGTCATTGGTTAAACCTTAAGTCTTGGAAAGCTATATCTCGAGCGCTATTTTGAAAATTTTTTCAAAAGTTTTTAGAATAGAGAGTTGCTTGCATGCTGAGATATTAATGAAAACACAGGGGCCGGTAAATAAAACTTTGTATTTTCTTTAGAAAAAAATATTTGTTTTTTCTTTAACACTTTTAACTTTTACCAAATGTTTTTTGCATGCTGAGTTTGAATATGACCTTGGGAATGTTCTATCGCTTTTAGTTTTTAAGATGTATGTTTGAAGATATATGTTTTTTTGAAATACTGTTTTGTGCAAAAAATACCAAATTTTTCAATAACGTAGGGTTTAATTCTGTTTCATCTTTTCAAGCCATATTTTAGAGACCATATAATCTGCGCAACTAAAATCAATGGGATGATTTTAATTGCGAGTTTAGTTAAATCATACAATTGTTCACGACAATATAAAATTTTGTTAAAGCCAATATTTACACCTTACACCACCATAGGTGGGGAGGGTATTATGCGTTTGTGCTGATGTTTGTAACACCCAAAAATATTGGTCTAAGACCCACCTTAATTTATACCAATCGGCTTAGAATCACTTTCTGAGCCGATTTAACGATGTCCGTCCATGTAAACCTTGTAATCAAACTACATGTCGCAATTTTGAACCAAAATTAATGAAATTTGGTACAAAGCTTTCTTATAGCCCAGTGAAGCCTACTGAAATTGGACTTGATCGGTCCATTATTTCACCTAGCCCCCATACAAATGTCCTCCCGGAAAAGGGTTTAACGATCATAAATCCCTTTAATATAGCAATATTTTAATGAAATTTGGCGCATATAAGTTTCACATAAGTCTAATTAAGTGTGCCGATTTTAAAAAAAACGTTATAAAATTTGTCGAAAATATTAGGCTATATATGGAAAAAACTTGACCAAAATCTTTCAAAATTGAGATTAATAGTATACGCAAGCAAAGGATTTATCATATTAATTCGTAATGTTTTTCGTTTCTGATGTAAAAATGGAAAAATGTGGTTACTGTCTTTTGCATTTTAGGTGACGATATTTATTAGGGTATATTTTTTAAGGTTATAATTAAAGGTTAGCAATAGTCCGACGCAATTTTCTCTCATATATACGGATATTTTATATATATATATATATATATATATATATATATATATATATATATATATATATATATATATATATATATATATATATATATATATATATATATATATATATATATATATATATATATATATATATATATATATATATATATATATATATATATATATATATATATATATATATATATATATATATATATGGAAAAAGTACATTTTCTCTTTAAAATGCAACTCTAAAAGCATCGCGTAAGTACTTTTAAGTATCGAGTACTCGAAAAAAAAAAAAAAACAGAAGGTATGGAGCACTCAGTACTTAAATGATTTGTATGGGGACGAAATAATAGAAGACATGTGTGCCAGATTTCATTGAAGTATTTTTAAAATTGCGACCTGTAGTTCGATTACAAGGTTAACATGGGCGCACAGATGGACGGTTAGACATCGTTAAATCGACTCTAAGCCAATTGGCATCTACAAAACATCAATGTAAACGTTTAATACACCAACCACCTATAGTAGCAGAGTAGGGTGTAACAACCATCTGTGTTGGTGTAGGGTACAAACATCTCTATTATCAACCTTAAGGTATCGTTAAAACAATATTAAAACAAACTAAAAGAAAATTTTGTAACCCAATCTTTTCTTTTGAAAAAAGTTTATTAGTTTGGTTAAAAAACTTTTCTTTGCCTTAATAAACTTGATTCCTAATTGCATTCGTACTATTAAAAAACTTAAATTAAAAACGAAGTCTGTCTAGATGTGTGTGAGTGTGTGTGTGTGCGTAAGTTTATGTGAGTTATGTAGTAAACAGCCTCCTCAAAATGTAAAACGTGACAATGAGTAATATGTTCTCTACCATATATAAGTACTTACAAACTGACAAATTTGTACTACAACAATATTTTGTCCGTCCGTCCGTAATGTAATTTGTATGTGTTTAACAACGTTTTTGAGATTTCATCATAAAATTTTAACCATGTTTTTGTAGTGATTTTCTTTCCTCTTGTATGTAGTTGGTGAGTTGTTTTTGTTGCTCTTGTACCTTGTTTATTATTACATACAATTTAATGTTAAATTAGTTGTATTCACTAACAGGTCGTTTATATTTTTGGTGACAGAGATTTGTTTAAACAGGACTAAGACGTTGACGACAAGAACTCACTAGTATTTTCTTTATTTTTTATAATTTATGTCGACTCTTCTTTCTCCCTCTGTATTGTTGTGAAGGGATGTCCTTAAGTTTGAATGCCATTAAAAAACATAAATTATACAACAACATAACACAGCTGGTTTATGTACAACAATTTCAACGTCCACCATTTTTATGTTACCCTAGGGATTTTAAGCTTACATTTTTCTCACTACAAGGTTATTTAAAGTTTGTTTAAATATTTAAATTGAATTTTAAAGTTGGTAAATTTAAAAATCCCAAGTACATCAAAGTAAAGTTCATTAGGGTTGTTTTTTGTTTCTTTATTTCTTTTCTTATAATTATTCTTTATATTTAAATTTTAACAACGTGTTAAAAGCAATTCTTTGAAATTAGCACATATTTATCTGACAATCAGGTTAATTTTAAAAATGTGTTAAATTTGGAAATTATAATGAAATGTGGCAAATAAGATATTTTACTAAGGGAGGAAATAAGATTGATAAATAGTGTTTAAGAAAGTGAAATTGTTAATTGTGTTAATGACAAATTTGTCGAGAAAATTTTTTAAATATTTTAATCACGTAAGTTAAGCAGCTCGACAAGAATAGTAAATATAATTTAAAATTATAAAAAAATAGTGTGTTGAGACACAGATACTGCAACCAAATTTGACTAATTGCTTAAGCGAACAATAATTATAGTGAAAATATATATAGCTCTCATTCCATGATAGTACGCCCAAAAATATTGCCTATATCTTCCAAATTTTCTAAAATTTGGCATACACATACCCTATAGAGCCATCTAAATAAAGTTTTTTTTTTTTTAAGTTTTTATTATTATTATTATTATTTATTTTTTTTTAATTTTGAACATTTTTTAATTTAAACACGATTTTCACTTTTCGGAAAGAATAAAAAAGGAAAAGTATGTAATTTTAACATTAATATATCTATGTTGATAATGGATTTTCATGATTTAAATTACATATAGAATATAAATATGTCTTCTATATATATGGTAATAAAATAATTATCTATATATATAAAAATTAATGTGTGTTTGTTTGTATGTATATATGTAAGGAGTGAGATCGAAAAATTCTTAACATACATAATATTCAATAACTTGGAAACGGTTGATCTTAGAGTTTTCATTATTTTTCTTTAATCATTTGATAATTTAGCACAGATCACAGAAATATATAATTTTTATGGTTCTAACCAATAATTATAAAATTGTGGACTGTTTTAGTAACCCCTTTCTTTGGAGATTTGATAGTTGCCTCAGTCACTTTTTTGGAACAGTGTGCACATCTTGCTTTTGAATTCATTTTTCACAAGAGCTCAATATCTCTCCACTGGTCTTAGCTATGGACAATTTTGAAAATTGACCTCTCTTGGTACTAAAACTATGTTATTGATTTGGTACAACTCCAGAGCTTTCTTACCGTAGTGACATGATACCAAATGGGTCCAAAAATATGTGGACACGTTGTGCTTTCTTAAGAAAAGAAAAAGTCTTTTTTGCAAATATTCCTTTTTTATTTTTGGCTTTAGCCGCCTAAACGGCTAAACCGATTTTCTTAAATTTTTCACAGTGTATTCCTATATGCCTGGAAGGAAAAATAGGCTACTTCTTATTTCGAAATTCCATGTGGGCGAGGTGCCACGCCCACTTACTAAATAACTATTAAAAGTAGTATATCTCGGAAATTGGTAACACTAGAGTCCTCAAATTTTGCACGAACAACTTTGACATCTATATGAACATTCTGGAAAAAAATAGGCGAACTAGCAATAGGGGGTGTGGCACATCCCACGCCTAATATTGCTTGCCAATACCAAATACCGTAAATTTAGGAAACTATAACAGTTACATTTCGCAAATTTTGTACAATAAACTTAAGTGTCAATGTGAAAATTTTGTGCAAAAATGGGCGGAAAATTAATAGTGGGCGCGTCATCTCTCATATAAAGTTAATACCCAAATTTTTATATCTGGGAAACTATAAAAGTTATAGAGCTCAAAATTTTGTACGAATAGCATTAGCTTCAATATGAATATTTTGGACAAAAATTGGTACACTAGCAATAGTGGGCGTGGCACCTCCCATATAAAGAAAATATTAAATTATCATATCTGAGCAAATATAACAGTTAGAGTTCTAAAATTTTGTCGGAGCCACTTTGGTATCAATATTAATATTTAAGAAAAATATGGCCGGACTAGAAGTAGGGGGCATGGTACCTCCCATATGAATTAAATGCAAAAATTCGTATATCTGGGAAACTATTGGAGTTGGAATGCTCAAATTTTGCACAAAGAATTTTGACATCCATGAAAACATTTGTATTTTTAATATAAATTAGCGGATTATGGGGGTATGGTCCCTCCCATAAAAATTAAATACAAAAATTAGTATATCTGGGAAACTTTTGGAGCTTGAATTTTTAAATTTTGCACCGGAAACATCTATCTATCGGGGGGTGGCGAAGCACACCGGGTATTAGCTAGTTATAATATAAAAATGCTTTCATGATACAAATGCAATTTTAGGATGAATTTTCGAATAATTTACGCAAAGAAAAAATATGGTGAATGGCAACCATAATCGAATACTGTCATCTTATGGTTGGAGTTTATGGTTGTATGTAAATTATGTTATGGTTGGATGTAGCACTACAATAAAAATATTATTGATCTGAAACCATATTTTTGCTGTATTTGTACTTAATTCATGTATAAAAAAAAGTATGGTTGAATCAAAATAAAAATACTTGTAGTGTCGAGAAGCAATTATTATGCCTAAAAATAAATAAATAAAAGCCAATTAATTTAGGTATTTATCGTATGGTAGTTATTATTAAAATTATATAAAATTTAGTTATGCTTTTTTGCTATTTTATATTGCATATGATTTTGAATATACGTATATACACTTATTAATGGTAATTCCAGAAATAAATTTCTTTGGTATAAAAATGAATTTTCTTTTGTAAAATTAAGAATAGTTTCATCACCGTGGGGTCAAACGCAAATTTTTTGGTAATAAATCTGTATCTCCTAAACTACTGGTCGGATTAAATTGACATGTATGGGAGAGTTGTAGAAGAGGACCTAAGCTTTCAGAAAAATCATTTTGTAGTCACCCTGTGATAACAAAAGATAAGCTACAGAGTGTCAAAATTGACTACCTCGAGTATGTAAAAGTTTAAAAAACTTCTACAAATGAAGTCCGATTTTAAAGATTAGGTTTCTGTAAAGTATTTGGAAAGATAAAGAAAAAATAATCTTACTCACCTAAGTTATCTCTTACAGTTAAAGAGATATTTACAATTGAATTTAGAATTTTTTATTTTTTGCCTCGACTTTCTTTCGTTTTTCTGGAATAAGTCTGAGGTATATGAAGTAAAAATTTTTTAAAAATATTCTGTAATTTGTATAAAATATATATCGGTCTTTCACTCCTGTAAAAATCATTAAAAGATATTTAAAAACCGATTTTTGGCCATATTTCAAAAATAAAAAATATTTAATAAATATAAGCGATTATTACGAATTTTATCTCGTTCAATAACCAAAACGCACCAATACAATTATACGTATACGCACATATGGAAATATGGATAAATGGAGAGTTGATTTAAGTCGTCAGCTTTGAGATCATGGTATAATGCTTTCAAAACAATATATTTATACATACTATACATCAATGAGTTGGTAAATAAGTCTATTTATATATTCTTCAAATATTTTATAAGTTTTTAGAAAGATTATTTTTTTTGATTTTTATATCTTTTTTATATTTTTTATTTTGAAAAATTTGTCAAAAATCGGTTTTTAAAGATTTTCTTAATGATTTTTGCAGGAGTAAAATACCGATACATATTTTATACATTGCATAAGAAATAATAGCAAAAATATTATGTTAACATGCTTTTTTATGCACTTAAAAAAAGTCATTTAAAAAAATTTACTTTTTTCATGAAATCTGCTCTCCTGCATTCGTTTTTGGCCTGGCGAGAAGCAATTTAGTGTCAAATCGTTCTAAATTTAGTTTTTGATAAAATGTCGTCATCTAATTAAAAAAGCTCGCGTTACATTTTTTTATTAATCGATAAAAATTAATCTTTTTTCTAAAATTCACCATTTTCGAACATTGCTGGATGTAGGGTGCAAACTTCAAATCAATTTAAAATTTCTTTATTAACCATTTATGAAGTCTTATCTTTTAAAATATACAAAGACTTTTTTTTCATTAACGTAACTTTGAGAAAAAAGTGAAAGAATTGTACTTTTGTATTTTTTGTATATTGTATTTTTGTAAAAAAAAAAGCCATTTTTCATACTAATTTCAGAGTGCTGACTTTGAATATTTTTCACGTCTCGATGCATTGAGATAATTAAAAAATTTTTTCAGTATATTATTTTGGAATATATAAAAAATTACAGAATACTTAAAAAAAATTTACCTCATATACCTCAGGACTTATTCCCGAATGACGAAAGAAAGTCGAGGCAAAAAATCAAAAATTCTAAATTCAAGTGTAAATATCTTTTTAACTTTAAGAGATAATTTAGGTGAGTAAGCTTGCCAAGCATTTTACAGAAATATACAAATCTTTAAAATCGGACTTCATTTGTAGAAGTTACGATTTTTTAAACTTTTCACACTCGAGGTAGTTAATTTTGACACCCTGTAGCTAATCTTGTGTTATCACAGGGTGACTACAAGATGATTTTGCTGAAAGCTTAGGTCCTCTTCTACAACTCTTCCATACGCAGTTAAAGTATATTAAATCAATTGATTCTGAGTGGAGTATTATACTTTGAGGTGGGAGCTCACAGATTTTTTCTGTGCGTTACAAACATCAGCACAAACGCGTTATACCCCAACCACCATGGTGTTGTAGGGTATAAAAATTAAAAAATATAAAAAAATAATACATTAAAATCATAGATAATTTTTTGCCGATTTTTTTAAAAGATCACATATCTAAAGTGACCAACTTTGAAGGTTCACTCTCTACTACGGATTTGTGCTCCTTTAAATCAACTCAAAAACACTTCAGATCTAGCAATGTTGAATTTTATTCAGATATCTTTCATCCATACTAAGTCGATATAATCTTCGTAAATATTGCAATTTCTAGGTATATAATACCTAGAAATTGCAAATCTTTTGCAACCTTTAAGTC
Source organism: Protophormia terraenovae (assembly GCA_951394005.1). Lineage (NCBI taxonomy): Eukaryota > Metazoa > Arthropoda > Insecta > Diptera > Calliphoridae > Protophormia > Protophormia terraenovae. The sequence continues at coordinate 49,741,353 of OX596073.1, forward strand.
CTTTTCAGGAAAATTTGACATCCTGAAAACTAAATGATGTCTAGTTTTATCCATGTGAAGATTTTTTCATATGTGAAAATGATTTTTTCATAGTATACATCTAAAAAAAAATAGTAAAAGACAATATTTTTAAAAGATATTTTTTACGTTTTTTCTGCAATATTTAAATAAAAAATAGTAGAAGAAAAAATTACATCAAAATCTAAATTATGAAATAAAAAGAAAAATCATCATTACTTTACTTACACAGAAAAAATCAAAAAATAAAATCAATCATCAAATGTTTTAGTAAATAATTCCTTTTGATTACGGAACCATAATAATTAAGCTTAAGGCCTTGTTGCTATAGCTTTATATAACTGTATTTAGTATATAAAATTTACATTTTAATATAAAATTTTTAAATAAATAAATTCCTTTAATTAACAGCTTTTTCAAATTTGCACCTCTCACGAAAATGATTATATCAATTACTAACAAGCGCGAATATATTCGACCCGGCCGAATCTATATACCCACCATCAACTTTTTCAAATTTTACGTTATATGGAAGGGGGCGGTAAAGCGGGCAATAAAGTGGGGGGACCACACCCATTTTTGTTTCCGACTTTACATTGGTCCTTAAACTATTTTAACACAATTTCGTTGATTTTCACCGTATATGGGAGGTGGGCGGCCCACGCCCATTTTTGGTTTCCGAGTTTATATCGACCTCCGAACTATACGTACAAAATTTCGTTTTCGTACGTGCTTTTATTGAAGAAATATCAGTAGAAAAGTATTTAATGGACACCCTGTGTTTCTAGTTTTTAGCCCATAACTTTTTTTTGTTTATTAACCGATTATGCCCATTTTAAATGTCAAACAAACCTTATATAAGGTAAATATTTGTGCCAAATTTCGTCTCCCTACGTTGCCCCTTTCGATCTCTATCCTGCTTTCAACAGACAGACAGACGGACGGACATAGCTAGATAGACCCAGAATCTAACCAAGACCCAGAAAATATATACTTTGTGGGGTCTTAAATGATTCCTTTGACATGTTACACACGGAATGACCCCCATCTTTTTGATGGTGAGTATAAAAACTGTAAAAAATGAAAAACAGAAAAAAATGTCCAATTAAAAAATTAATTAAATTAATTAAGTGGATGATTGAATGAATTAAAAATTTTAATAAGAAATAAACTCTTACTTAAATTTAATTCTTATTTTAGTTTCATTTGAATATATTTATTAATTTTTAATGCAAAATTAACCCTTCGTCAAACAGATGTTTCAATAGTAACATTCGTAACAAATGACCAGACCAGCTCTTTAATTCGATATATTTCAATGGAAATTTTAGTAATTTGTTTATGTTATTACATTTGTATAACTATATTCTAACATCACCACTATATAGGTTTGCAAGATAACATCGATACACTTCACGTTCTTCTCTGTGTTTTGAGTCTGCAAACGCAAACAATATTCCTTTTCAAATATTTGAGGTTTTATCGGTATTACTCTCATAACACAACATATGAACGAATAGTTGGAAAATCATAAAGATGAAAGATCAATTTAAAAGATTTTAATAAAATATAATAAAAAAGGACAAATAACATCGTCAAACTACATAATTTTTCTGGTAACTGGTCCAGCCAGACCATATTTGTTACGAGTGTTACATGTGCACCAATTTATCCTTATAACTATCCTTGTGTTAGCTTTATTGTTCTGATTTTTTTACAGATCGTTAGAAAACAAAATTGTAGGAGGGTACCTGAATTTTAAGTCTCCAGCTTAATTATAAATAAATAAAAATAACATTTAAATCTGCAATTAGTCTGGCCAGACCAGTTTGTAAGACGAAGGATTAAGGAGCTGTGTTAATTGAAAAATATATGGTAATAATTTTTTTCTGTGTTACTTGGAGTATTACTTAGTACATAAAAGAGTTTGATATGGTTAAAATCTAAATTATTTATCTTAAATTAAGTTTAAATTTAGTTTCTTACCATTTGAAAATTTAGAAGGTGCTTAGGAATTTTTTAAAATTTGTTTTGGTGATGCTCTCAATAAGATCTACAGTCCGCTTTAGGCTGTTTTACGAGTGGTAATAAAAAGTGTCGAGTGGTAATAAAAATTTTCGTTTTGTGGCAGAGTGTAATTATTCATATTAACCAATTATTGTTTTTTTTTTTTTTTTTCAAAATTACATTTGCTTAATTGTTAATTTAAATAGTCTATTTTAATATACATATATATACAATACAATATTTGCTCTACTATAAAAGAAAATTATATCTACCTATTTTACGCTATATATGTTGAAGGAAGAGAAGAAAAAACATTCTTTGTTAACAACAAACACCTGTGTAAACAAAAGCAAGCCATTAAGTGTTTTAAAGTTAAAAAATAACAAACATTATACACATACATACTGAGACATATATACCTGTATGTATACACCTATTTTAATCCAAAAGTGTTCATATATACATATGTATGTATGTACATATTTATATATGTACATCATGTATACGTAAGCTATGTATATGCATGTTTAAGCTTATACGTCTGCATTTTACTACGTGTGCTTGTATGTATTTTAATGTAAATGTATAGATTTTATAATAATTCATGGTATTAGCTTTAAGAAAAACAAAACATACAAAATAAATTTAAGGATTTTACTAAGTATTTATATCTTTTTTCTCTCCCATTTTTAAGGATTCACAAATGTATGTATGTGTGCGTTAACAAAAGAATTGCGGATTTTGATGTTTTAAATATGTACTCGTTTAAAGAAATATATATCTTTTTTTTTTTTTAACACTAATATTATACTTAACCCATTTCCAACCACTGTTGCGTTTTCGCATCAGTAACTCTACCTATATCGTAACTAATTTAGTTTAAAATTAATGATAATGTTTTATATATGTACATTTTGCTTGGAATATTAACTAAATAAATTGAGGGAAAAAAAATAATTCCGACGAATTTTTACCCCCGATAGAGCGGATCAAAAAAAGATCTATAAAACAGACATTTTTCTAAATTTAAAAATTCATTCGAAAAATTTTACAAAATATCTTGAATAACCTTTCAAACGATAGCCAAGTTATCAAAAATATGAAAATATTCACTAGTTGACAAATAATTTAGGGAGATAGAAACACCAAGCTCCCAAAAATTGGTGTTGCGAAAACGCATCAATGGATAATAAGGGGTCATGTGATTTAGCTACATTACGCAAGGTGGCGCACTGAAAATATGGAAATTTTTAAGGTAATATAGTATTTTAAAATTATGCAAAATAATTAGGAAAACCATTATAGATGAACAAATATAGAATTTTTTGAATTAAGGCTTTATGTGCAATACAATTTTTTTACTCTAGCCTTATAAAAGTTGTATTCTACATTATTTTTGACTTATGTAGTAAAAAATAAGCAATTGTCAGCAAATTACAAATGGTTATATTTTTATAATCACAGAAAAAATATTTCAAATAATTTTTTAATAAAATTATTAATTAACTTTATATTGGAATTTAATTATATGATTTATTAATATAATTAATTTTCTAATTGATTTTCAGTATTGTTTTTTAATAAATTGACAGCTGTAAAATATAAATAAAAATTAAATATTTGTCTATAAAGGTACAGAAATAATATAAATTTAAGTAAGTTTTCAAACATTTGCAGTTCATTGCATCTATTTAAGGAAAAGAGGTAATAATAATATCAATTATTCTATTTATTAATATTATCATTTTGATAATTGGAGCAAAATCAATTAAAAATTAATTAATTAATATTACAAATTTCATAATTGAAGTCCATTTTTACTTTTTCTGTGATCATTGAAAACAAATATAAGAAAAAGAATTTCCAAATGATCGACGCTACCTGAATATGAAGTATATTTCGTGAAGGATGCTATTATATTGATTATGATCACAAAAGTTCAAGGAGTTACATGAAAAAACTGATGAATAAAATCAATAAATTTATGTAATTTATTGCTAAATTTTTTCAATTGTCTTAAAAAAGGGATAATCAATTTTATTTAAAGGTCATAAAATTTGCTAAAGCAAAACATAATATTTGCTGTTTTTATGTTTACACATTATTATTTTTTTTACAAAATATTAAAGAATTTTAAAAACCGATGTGAATAGGTAAAATTTCATAATTTCCGAAACAGCCTTTTTTTATAAAACGCTATGCTCTCTACTCAAAGTGATTTTGGGTTTTCAATTAAATGAGATTAAGTGGATATCAAAATATAAACAAAATAAAATCTAAAAGGATATTCAAGGTATAATAAAATAAAAATCTGTGAATATATGTGCACGGATAAATGAAAGCAAACAAATTTTTTTCTTAGTCATTTGAAAATTGGTACATTGATCCAATTTTCAAATCCTGCTTCAATTGGAATGCATCATATTATGGGCCACTGCATTTGGTACATTACCAGAATTTACGATTTTACAAATTCAGGAATATTCTGCAACAGTAACAAAATCGATTTACGTAACATTTATGTTTGATGCACAACGTGGGAGCTTATACGAAGGACCAAAATGCTTTTCTGACCACCGTATTAAAATCCTAATCGAGATGATGCGCAAACGGATAATCGAATGCAATGTACATTACATTCCAAATGCTTTAACGTGTAATATATTTTATTTAATATATAATCTATTTTATACATTATATGAAATTATTTAGTCTTACACCGTAAGTTATTTAACGTTTTTACGTCATTATTTAATTGCTTTTAATTTCAATTGGAATGGTCCACCTCCAATTTTTTTGTTCACACTTAACATATTTAACATACAATTTGTAAAATAATCACAAAACTAAATCTAAATGAAAAATAAGGCTCATTTTGCCATACAATTTGTTTAAACGTGTACTTCTTGTATGAGCGAAACAACGTACCCCTAATTGACCATTGATGCGTTTTCGCAACACCCGATATCTCGGAAACACACAATCACTAAAATAGACCCCATACCAAATTTTATTAATTTATCTTAACGGGGTCGGGTAGTGGTGTAACGTGTAGTTACAAATATTAAACCATCAACATATTAACATATTGTAACTACAGTAGTAGTTACAATACAATTGGAGAATTTATAATTCTCATTTAGTTTATGTTAATTTAAACATAAATAGTCAAGATTACGACAACACATTGGAGCAAGAACCGAAGTACCGATCTTGTTATACTTTGATCTTAGGGAACAAAGTATCACCAGACACGACCGAAGTTCTTTCTTCCGAACCGTAGCCGAATCCGTAGTTAGCCGACCGAGAGCCGAAGAATTTATCTCGTCGGATTGTAGCAGAACCGTAGTTAGCCGATTAAGAGCTGAAGAATTTATCTCATCGGACTGTATTTTGAAGGCCGAATCTTGTAGTTAGCCGACCGAGAGCCGAAGAATTTATCTCATCAGGTCGTATTTAGTACCATAGTTAACCGATTGAGAGCTGAAGAATTTATCTCATCGGATTGTATTTAGTTTGTAAAATAGCTCATACGATCTTAGTTAGCCGACAGAGAGCCGAAGTATTTATCTCGTCGGATTGAATTTAGTAGTGCATACGATCTTAGTTAGCCGACAGAGAGCCGAAGCATTTATCTCGTTGGATTATATCTAGTAGTGCATACGATCTTAGTTAGCCGACAGAGAGCCGAAGCATTTATCTCGTCGGATTGTATTTAGTAGTCCATACGATTTTAGTTAGCCGATAGAGTGTCGAAGCATTTATCTCGTCGGATTTATTTCGTAAACTAGTTCATACGATCTTAGTTAGCCGATCGAGAGCAGAAGCATTTATCTCATCGGATTTTATTTTAGAGACGAAACCCGTAGTTAGCCGATTGAGAGTTGAAGAACTTGTCTCGTCGGATTTAATCTTGTTAACCAACCTAAGAACTAAAATTGCCAACCCTATTCTTTCCGCTCATAGATTTCGTCGTTGTTCTTGTCACAAGGAAGCTCTGTGGTAACAATCAAAAGAAGCAGACCTTTGAAGAAACTGGACAGACTGAGTATACCCCAGCTGGAAATTAAACTGCATTACAGTGGTAAGAAATTGGTTAAGGACCATATAGTATATAATAATTTTTTAAGTATATAATGATATCCTAAGTAATTGAATAAACAATTACACAGTGCACAGTGGGGAGAAATCGAAATTTTAAAAAATAAATCCGTAAATTCTAATCTGATGGTTGCATGAAATTTCGCTTAGATGTAGGAGAGGAGTGTATAATTTTGAAGGGGACCCCTGTACCGGAGCTATTGGGGTTGAAAATATGGTACTTCTGATAAAGAAAATTTTTAATCGCTTGACAATTTTTTTCTTATCCGAAGTAAGTGTTACGTAGTTTTGTTTCTAGAAAATATATTGATTTAAATTTTTCATATATTATTAAGAATAACGTCAGCTAGATAAGAGAATTTGTTGAATAAAATTGAAGCCCATAAATTTTCCTATCTTCGGAATTAAATATTGTATCTATACACTCTGCAACGGTATTTTGGGAGCATATTAATAAGTATAATAAACCCTCCAAAGGATTTTTCGCTGGTAGGCAAAAATTTTTTTTTCATTAAACTTTTCTATTTCTTCACCATAGAAACTTTTGCACAGAGGGCCAGGGAGATCGATTTTTGGGCAAAACTCTTTGTCGTTGCCGGATATAGCAAAAAATTCACATCTTAAGGTTATTGGGCTTGCTGATTCCAAAAATGAACTAAAAAATAAAAAATTCAAAATGGCTGCCAAAATTTTTTAAAAATTTTCTGATCCATCATAAATTTTGTACAAAGGCAGTTTTAGAGTTACTTAATCTGAAACTGAAATCATAAACTAAATGACGGACACAACATGTTTTTATACCCTACCCGCAGCATGTTTTTATACCCTGTGGTACTATGCGTTTGTGCTGATGTTTATAACGCGCAGAAAAAATATCCCAACACCCACCTTAAAGTATACCAATCGACTCAGAATCACTTTCTGGATTGATTTAACGATGTCCGTTCGTCCGTCTAGCTGGCTGGCTAATTGTCTGTCCATGTAAACCTTGTGCACAAAGCACAAGTCGCAATTTTGAAGATAATTTGATAAAATTTGGCACATATGTTTACTTTGGCATAATGACGAACGCTATTGAAATTGATCCAGATCATTCCATTATTACACCTCGCTCCCATACAAATATCCTCCCGGAATAGAGTCTTAGAACTTATAGATGCCTTAAAAATATGAAATTTAGCACAAATAAGTTTTTTATAAATCCGTTTGCCAAATTTCATAAAGATCGGTCCATAATAAACCCCTCTCTAAATCGGTTCCCATATAAACCCCTCTACCGAAAATCACTTTAATGTGCATTAATCTTAAAGAAATGTTAGTTTTATGTTAATATTTAACACAAATAAGGTTTATAAAGTAAAAAAATTATGTGGATCGCAATGGTGTAGGTCAAGACCGACCATACTTTTCTCGTTTTAAATTATGTTAATTTCTGGAAAAATTACATTTTTTTTATCATCGATAAATTTATCAAAAATAAATTAAAGGAAAACTTTGAAATCTGTATTATATAAAATTATCAAAAATATTAAAAATTTCAAATGTCGGAAACAATATGGCGTCCAATTTTTTGTTTGTTTTTGAGGTTACTGAATTCAGGAGTAAACTTAAAAAAAAGTAAGAAAGTTATAGTCGGTTTAGACCGACAATATGATAACCTACACCATTGTGTTTATGCATAAAAATGTATCTGAAATTTTCGGAAGTGGATCTAATATGGGAACTATGGCCATTCAGGATATAATAAAATGGCGGACTCAATAACTATTTTACAATTATTTAATAACTATTTTATAATTATTTTACTCATTTTGTATGGATATTTCTGAAGTTATGATTTCTAAGATTTTTTAAATTAAAAATCATTTATATAAGTATCGTTTGTGCAGACAACTAGAAATTACACGTCTAGTAAATTTTACACAAAAATAAAGTTTTTCGTTTTTTCTCTGTATAGGTCTCCAGAAATTTTGTAAATTTTAGTTATTTAGGAAATATGTTCGTATTTCTATTATGAAGTGTCTATGAAAGAAAATAATTAACATTAATATTAGAATTTGTTAAAATAAAATTATTTATGGTAACAGCTAAAATATTTCTTGCTTCATCGGGAATTTCCGTACTTTTTACTTCTTTTGAATAGAGAAAGAAAATTAATTACATCTATAATTATGCCGAAAGTATTCATTTTTGTGTAAAAACCCTTGATAAATATTTACTTGAAAAAATATCTAAATGTTTTTTTTTTAAATTTATGTTTTGTTGAAATCTAGAAACACTATTATAAATAGCTGCGATTTGGTCATTTATTATTTGGAGCAAGTTTTTCCAGAAAATATTAGATAGAAAAATAAAAAAAAAAATATTTTTATCGGACTGAGGATTCGTGAGGATTTCTTAAGAAAAATTTAATCAAATTTTAACTTAATTGATTAAAATTAAAAAAAAAACAACGGAGAAGGAACTATAGTCGGTCAAGACCGACCATATGATACCCTACACCATTGTGTATGAGCATAAAAATTCGGGAAGGGGACTTTCATTAGGGCCAATTATAGACCAAAACTTTTACTAAAAGTAAAATAAAATATACAAATACAGAGTAATGCCTTAATACTAAAATCTATGTGATTTTATGCCCTTTAGGACGATTCCCGGAAGTGGATTTATATGGGAGCTATGGTAAATAATAGACCGATTCTCATAAAATTTGGCGGTATTTTTTCTATTTATATAAAACTTGTTTGAGCCGAATATTAAATTCATACTAACATTTTTATGGGATTTATGCACGTTAATGTAATTACCGGAAGAGGAGTTTATATGGGAGCTATGGTCAATTATGGACCGATCTTTAAGAAAACAGAACTTCTTTGCACCAAATTTCATTAAAATAATGCCATATGTAAGGCATTTATGACCACTAAAACCCTATTCCGGAAGGATATTTCTATGGGGGCTAGGTGAAATAATGGACCGATTATAACCAATTTCAATAGGCTTTGTCCTTGTATCAAAGTAACGATTCATGCCGAATATTATTAATATATCTTCATCTTGATGAAATGTACTTCGTTCAAAAGGTTTACATGGATAGACAGCCAGCCAGCCGTCCAGACGGACGGACGGACATCGTTAAATCGACTCAAAAATGATTCTGAGTCGAGCGGTATACTTTAAGGTGGGGATCCATTGAGCTTTTCTGTGCGTTACAAACATCAGCACAAACGCATAATACCCCAACCACCTATGGTGGTGTAGGGTATAAAAATATACTTTATGTAAATAATTTAAATTCGAGTTATTTTTGTATAATTGTCTAGTTAGATGTTAAATTAACTATTGTTATAAAAATATGTACCAAAAATCTAAAAAATTTTCCTATAATAAAATTTATTTCTATCAACTTTTCAAAGAAAATTTCGGGAATCATGGTTTTAAATGTCCCTAATAAAAGTTAATTTCTAATTCCCAAAAATGACTTATGGTCAAAAACTGACTTTTCTGGCCCTTTGTGTATTGGTCTTTATAATAAAAAATGTTGGACCAAGATCTTCTTAAATTGAGTCACAATTTTAAATGAAAATAACTTGAAAACTTTAATAGAAAATTTAACATGCTTTTTTATAGGCCTTATCGAGAGGTATAAGAATATATAAAATTCGGTAAGAAAAAAAAATTTGCCCAGTGCTTAATCATTTCCTACGTCAGTACCCTACTGAGCCATCTTAGTTCCTTTCCTGTGCAGTCTGTAGGATCTGTTATGCTAATATGAAATTTCATGTAAATCCAATCAGCTGATTTATTGCCAAAAATTTTCGATTCTAAGCCACTGTTCAGTGTTACTACACTGAACCAAATATCATAGTTAATATTGACGAGTATTTTTCTAAATCTGTAATACAAAATTAAAAAAAAGAGAACTTTTATTCAAGTTTACACCATTTTTCGGCCAATTAACAATTTTTTTAAAAACAAAGATTATTTTTAACTTTTTTTTTTTTGTAAACATGTTAAAATAATTAAAGAAAAATTTATTAAACCAACGAAAGCATAATTAAGTAAAACAAGACTAAATTTTATTCCATTTAATTCAATTAACATCCTTAAGGGATTTTAATATCCAACCGGGATTTAAGATTGAATATAACTAAAATCATGTTAAGCTGAATACGAATTCAATAAAAAAATTCCTTAAATTTAACTAAATTACGAAGATTTAATTAAATAGTTTTTATGTTTTTTTGTTTAATTGACTATGACTTTGCCGTTTTATATTAAGATTTCTTTCTTCTGTATACCTATACTCTCCATTACGCTACCTTTAGTTTCACTCAGCTACAGTTGTTATACAGATTATTAAATTTATTTAACTTTTTTCAATATGTGCTTGAACATTTTATTAATTGTTCATAATGAAATAAATTCTAAAAACAAATTGAAAGAAAAAAAAATGTAACAAAACTTAAATAAATTGCTATTTATTTGTTTTGTTTTGCATATTTTTATTTATAAAATGCCTGCATATGTTCTGTGCAAATACATAATTAAATTAATATTTCTAAAACAATAAAAATTCAATTTAACTATTAATTTTTTTCATATTTTGTTATGTTGTTAGGTAACACAGAAAAAATTATTACCGTCTTTTTTACAATTAACTCAGTTGTTTAATGTTGCATCAAAATTTAATAAATATGTTCAAGAAAAAATATAATAAAAAATAAATTCTGGTATGATTTTATTTCCTATAGACATTTTTAATTCATTCAATCATCTACTTGATTGATTTAATTAATTTATTAATTGGGAATTTTTTTCTGTTTTGTATTTTTTATAGTTTTTAGTAATTGATATAATCATTTTGGTGAGAGGTGCAAATTTAAACAAGTTTATAATTGAATGAATTATTTTCATATATATTTGTTAATTGGTGACTTTTTTCTGTGTAAGTATATAAAATTTGGAAAATCTACGAACGAGCATTTTTTTTTTTTTTTTTTTTTTGAAATTTTTAGTTTGTTTAGTTAAACAACAAACATTTGGCAATGACATATAGTTACGGATGTAGTTACTTTGTAATGATAACAACATACTATCTGCATTACATAGAAGTTGTTTAGTAAATAGTTATTTATAACCCGAATGTAAATAATTGTTTATGATCAGATTTTTTAAAACTAATAATTTTTTATTGATTTTTATAATGCAGTTACCAATTCATATATTTGAAGAAGAGATACATAAATGAAAGGCAAAATTTGCGTATGAATTAATTAGTAATCTAAAGTAGTTTATTTTTATTTTAATTACATTTTTGATTGTTGTTAAGTTTTTTTTATATTAAAATTAAAAAAAAAAAGCTTTACAACAGAAATAAAAAAAATATTTTATATCCTGACATTTCATTACTTATTTATAACCTAAAATGTAACTGTTCCTATTGTTATTACTAATCATGACTTCAGTAGTGCTTTAAAATCAATGCGCTGTTTAACTGCTTGGAAGTAATTAGGTATTGTAATGACATCAAAGTAATGTATAGGGTAAGTAGTTGCCTCTAATGTCATCACCGTGTTAAAATAATGAGTTATTCAGCTAGTGTGTAAGTATTGGAGAGCAGTGTTGCCGTTTGGCGACTTTAGTCGCCATTTGCCCCATTTTCAACCACGTGGCCACTTTTTTGGCTCCTTTTTAAAATGGCGACTAAATGGCGACTTTTTAAGACTATGTGCTAAATTTCGAAAAAATAAGATGTTCGAAATATATCGACCCATTATATATTAATTTCAACAAATAAATTAACAATTTTGAGGTTATTTTATAGTATAGTGATATAAAAAGTCGAGGAGTATTTATAACTAAACTTAAACTGTTAGTAACTAAACAAAATAATAAAGTTTACGATCAGCTAGTTATGTATACCATCATATGCCGAATCTTTTTGGACTGAACTAAAAAACAAACAAAAAATGATTCGATGAATACTTATATCCTAATTTATATTTTTACATTCCTCAAAGCAATCCCTCGGGGAACGTGTTTCTTTTTTTTTTTTTTTTTATTAAATTATCAATAATAAAAAATAGTATGTCTAATAGACTTAAATCAATACTTGAGGATCTATGCGTTCCGTTGTAAATTGCAAGAATGGAGTACGAGTGAAGAACTCGTACAAAAGTACAAAAGTTTAATTAATTAAAAGAGGATTGTATGTTAACTATTTTTGTGAATAAATATTTATTTTTGTAATAATAAAAATTATTGTAAAATGATTATAAATTACTTTGTTATTGATAAAACTGAATTTTGAAGTTTTTCTTAAAATACGAAATTGATTGTTGTTATCAAATAAACAAAATTTAAGGAGTTTTTTAGGTTTTAAAGCAGTTGGACCCTTTTTTTCAAAAAAATCCCCTTTTTTGGCGACTTTTTATTTTGAAATCCCCTTTTTTGGATACTTTTCAAAAATTCTCAAAGGTAACGCTGGTGGAGAACCATTATATTAGCTTCTTAACTCATTACATGGCAACTAAAGTTTTTCCTGGGTACACTAGCAAACTAAATTCACTAAAGGTATCCAAATATATATCGTCACCGAAAAAGCAAAACAACGTAACATCCAAATTTTAAAATTTCTGTTTTTGATGAAGTATAGTTTATTTTTTCAAAATAACCACAAACTCTCAGACTTGTACCTTAAAAAAGAAAATAAGAAGACAATGATTTTCTTAAGTCAAAATAACGTAACATCACATTTGTTAAAAAAAATAAATAAAAAAAAAATGTTATTTTTTTACGAATTTAGATTGCAAATTATTAAAAATATAATAGCTATTAAAATTTTGGAGTAAAAGTTATCAAAAATCGTTTTAATTATAATTTGTCTAAAATTTTTATTGATGTTACGTTTTTTTGGCTTTAGAAAATTGATATCTTGAAAAACGTAAACCAGATAACTTAAAAAATATTTTACAAAAATAAGAATATTCATCATCAATATATTAGGCAATATTTAAGGATGTAATAACCCAGAAATCTTGTTTGTAAGACAATTTGTTTAGATTATAGAACGTTTTTTTGTGCCTTCTGCAAAGTTATGAAAAGTGATGTTACGTTGTTTTGCATTTTCGGTGACGATATACTCGATATTTTTAAGGAATTTTTTACACATTTCTAATTTCTTAAATCAAGAAGTTTTAAGTCTTACTTTCAGGAAAAGCTTCCAGTATCCTTAGAGATTTTCAATGTTTTCACTCCTAATACGATCAAACACAGGACTTCAATAAACTTAATAAACCAATGTCTCATCTTCCTCCACACAAGCTCTACAGTTTATATTATTCTTTAATCTAATACGAGCTAGGTTAGGTGTTTAAATATAATACTCCTAATATTCGGCACAGCCTAATTTTAAATCCAACTAAGGTTTTACTTTTTTAAACAATTTTCCCACATTGTAAATTAAAATCAATTAAATATGCACAACAAAAAATAAATAAAACTAAATATTCCTATTTGTTGGCAAACTGAATTGTTTTAGATTTTACTTTTTGTCTGGATTTTTTTTTTTTGTATTTTTTTTTTTTTTTTTTTTGTATTGAACAACAACTATAAAAAATCAATTAATGTAGTTTTTCAACAGTACATGTACAATGGGTTTTGTTTTTAAATATTTTATCTTTAACGATAAAAATTTAAAAACAAAAACCTGCATCAAAGCAATCAGTTCGCTTTACAAACAAATTTATAACAGACAAACTAAATCGATTTTACAAAAAAAAAAAAAAAAAAAAAACACTAACATTTTTAATTAAAAATCATACAATTGATTGAGTTCTTATATTGAAGTGAAAAATTGCATAAATATCTTCCTTAAATTTAAAAATAGATTAAGTAAAATTTAAGTGTCTTATGAAACAAAAAAAAAAAAAAAATACAAACCATCCCTCATAAAATATTGATAGTATATTACAGTTTCTTACTTTTAAAGCAGTTTTTTAAACATCACTATTAAATAGATTTTCTTTCAATACACTAAGAGAGAAGAAACTTTTATTAAAAATTCACCCCAAAATCCATAATTTATGGTATCGGCTTTTTTAAAAATTTTAAATATACAAAATAGAAAGCGTAAATAATGTAATTTAATAATACGATATAAAACTAGTGTCAAATGGATACCAATGTGATATCAATTTTCGTAAATGATTTGAATTCGATTTTTCTTTGTGTGAAGCAGAAAACAATTACCTATATATTTACATATGAGCGTATAAGCCTGGCAATGCCAGGAGAGATAACATTTGGACACTTTTCCTCTCCCTAATCGAAGTTAAAAAATTGAAGCCGTAAAAATCTGATGCGATAGGAATAATTAAAGCATTAAATTAGTGTACTATGAAAAAAAAAAAACCGAAATACAAAATCAGTCTTCGATAGGATTTTAAGAGCAAACAATGATTATAGAATCAAAATTTCTTAAAACCAAAACAGACTAAAAAAATATTACATTAAATAAAAAATGGTGTATTTCCGATCCCTAATAGAAAAATCTGGCTCCGTTTGAATTTGTAGGATGAACAGTTTTATCGCGCTCACTGGCCGAAATGCAAAATCAGTTTTGATAGGATTTGGAGAGCAAACAATTAATATAGACATTTGAAATTTCTTAAAACCAAAAAAGACTTTAAAAAATATTACTTAGAATAAAAAAAAGAATTAAAAATGGCGTATTTCCGATCCCTAATAGAAAAATCTTTCTCCGTTAAAATTTGTAGGAAGAATAGTTTTATAAGTACGACGGTTTTTTTGGTTTTTACGTCATCTGGGAGCTTTCGAAAGCTCCGGACAGAGAACAATTCTTAGGAAATGGTATTTATAAATCTGGCAGTTAGAATTTGTACACACAGAAAAAAAATTTGTTGGAAAACGGTTACAACGACACACAATGTCCCGTTTCAAAAATAAAATGGAAATAAATTTGGAATTTCTGAACGGATGATCCGATTTTAATGAAATTTCACACAGTATGGGCAATCTTAAGTTTTGCGTTTGGATCATATAGACCTACTTGGGGCAGGTCCACATGATCCCAAAGTTGGACTCCTCGAGTATGAACATTTTTAAAAACAATACTGATTCGTAATCTTGATCGATTTCAAATATTTTTACATGAACGGATTCTACTAGAAAAGATCTACAAAAAATATTATCGTGTGAATATCTTATCTCTTTTAGTTTACGAGATATTCGGCTTCAAAGATAAAATTTTTTACATTTTAACCTACCTTGGTGAAGTTTTTTAATTTTTCATAGCGGGTCCAAACTTTACCCGATTTCCTGGAAATATTTTTTATTTTATTAACAACAAGTAAAGAAATTATGCAGAGGAAAAAAATTGTAAAAATCTTTACAAAATCAAAAGTTATATGCATTTGAATTTGAACGTTGAAAAAAAGTAGATTTTTCGCCATTTTTTTTTTTTTTTTTTTTTTTTTGTCAAGAATGTAGTTACAGTCTTTTTTAGTTATAAAAAAATTTTCTTAAGTAACATATACAGTATTTATATTTTTCTGAAAGATACTTCTATAGAAAATTGTGTGAAGGAAAAAAAGTTGTAAAGATTTTATTCCTAAGATAACTAAGGTCTCCCAAATTCGACCTATTTTTTTCATCAAATCGCAAAGCTGGAATTAAGAAAAAGTTATATATATATAACTTAATTTTTAATTTCTTGTTATAGAAATTTTTGCTCCCCGATATCGGTTAGAGAGATGTAGTAAAAATAGTCAAAAATCCCATTTTTGGAAATTTTAGAAAGTTTTTGGGAATTGCGTGCTTTTTGTTAACAAGTACAAAAAAGCAAATTATACCTAAACTAAGCACTAAAAAATCTACTCGGGTGTAAAATTTCATTCCAAAATATATACTAACAAAAATTTTATTCTAAAATTAAAAATGAATAATATGTTCAAAATCAAAAATCAGTACTTCAGTGTTTTTTGCAAAAAGTCTTCAATAAATTTTCGTATTATAAATATTTTTATACATATATGTATATTTGAAAAGAACCCAATAAGGTTCCTTGAGGGGTTTTTAAGTTATAAAATATTGTATGTAAGAGGTAGAGGAAATTAGTTACTCATATTGTATAAACAAGACATGGGGCTACAAAACTGTACTACCAGTCAAGTCTCTAACTTGTCATACATAGCCTCTAGAAGTCTTTAAATTTGTAAAAATCAAGAATTTCTAAATCAAACCTAATAAAACCCTTGAAAAATTGGGGAAAATGTAGGAAAATTTTATTGTTTTTTCATAACATTTGTTATTAAAAAAAATGAATTCTTGTATAAAAAATTAATATAAATTAAATTTTTCATTTTAATTTTTTTTTCTTTTTTGTAAATAAGAAATAGTATTGATTTCAATTAATTTTTTATTTAAAAAAATATTTACTAAACTGGAAATCAAAAATACACATTCAATATTAGTGGAGGTTGGACAAATTGTCAAAAGGCAACTTTTCCAATTTTTCTGTTCTTTTGTCCAGGTAAGGAGTGCGTTCGAAAAAATCTTAACATATATAATATTCAATAACTTGGAAATGGTTGACCTTAGAGTTTTCATTATTTTTTCATTTAATTGATAATTTACTACAGATTACAGAAAAATATAACCTTTATAGTTCTAACCACTAATAATGAACTTGTGGACCATTTTTGGTAACCCTTCCGTTAGAGATTTGATAGTTGCTTCAGTCACTTATTTGGAACAGTGTGCACATCTTCTATTAAAATCTTCGGTATTTTGGGACACCTTTTTTGTGCTATTCAATTCACTTTTCACAGGAGCTCAATATTTCCCCACTGATCTAAGCTATGGACAATTTTGAAATTTGACCTCTCCTAGTACAAAAACTATGTTATTGTATTGGTACCATTCCAGAGCTTTCTTACCGTACTGACATGATACCAAATGGGTTCAAAAATATGTGGACACGTTGTGCTCTCTTACGAAAGGAAAAAATCTTTTTTGCAAATATTCCTTGATGCATATTTTGGTAATTATAAATCCGAATGTATCAAATGACTTTCTTGTTTTGCCGCAACTGCAAAAAGCTTGTTATACCAGGAATTTTGTAAGAAATTTTTTCAGCTTTTTTGTCTCTAAATTGTCTTTAACATTGCCTCTAGTATTATCAATTAAAAGTTTTGACACATAAGCTGCCAATTATACAACTTGAGTATTTTTGTATGAAATTTGGTTTTAATTTTCGTTTCCTATTCTTGGGTTCTAAATTTTTTGCAGCATTCCTGTTTGAAATTTTTTGGACTTTATATGTTATCAACTCTTTGTATGTTATCAACTCTGCACTAGCTTTAAATTTTTGCACCAAATAGTCGAAGCACTGAGATAACTGAGCTGCTTTAGTTTCAATTTCCTTTCAATTTTCTGGCCTTCCTAATATCAGGTGGTCCTTTTTTTCTCTCCGAACCAGTTTTCATATCAATGACCAAATTCTCTTGATACTGTTTAATAACATTAGAAACAGTTTGACGGCAGAAATTTAATTCTGTGGCCAATTATTTGTAGGCATAAATCTTTTTCGTCACTCATTTTGATGAAAATCACGACAAATCCATGATAACTAGATAAAAAAAAATTTTAATATTGATTCCGAAAAAAGTTATAAGGCAAAACGTGTGTTAAGATTTCCTGTCAATGGTCAAATTCTTCTGATACTGTTTGATAATACTTGAAACCTTTAATTCTTTGGCCAACTTTTTGTAGTTTGGATGTTTTTTGAAAAATTGCAAAAGTAAAATGTCGGTTAGCCGGTTTAACCGGTTTTTTAGTAAATAGTTAACCGAAAAACCGGTTTTTTGAAAAGTCGGTTTTTTATAAACACTAATTAGGAGTCGCAGAACAAAACGTACTTTTTTGAATTTTTTCATAAATTGCTTTTTTGTTATTTTTGTTTTCAATGGCTTGAACTCTACCAGAAAAAACTTCGATAATTTTTTAATTTTTTTCTGCAAAAAATTTACTTTTTGCAGAAAAAATCGCACTTTTTTCATAAATTTTTTTGATTTTAGGTAGTATATTTTTCTATATTTCGCATTGTATGGTGAGTGAGGCCAAAATTCAAAAAAATTATTTTCAGAATTTTAAAAACTTTGCAATGCATTTTTATTAAGGATATTCTAAGCGAGAACGATCAAAACTAATTTTTCAATAATGTTTATTTTTAAAATAGTTATAGACCTTCAAAGATGAAAGTTGTTGGTAATTATGAAAAATGCAATCAAAAAGTAGTATTTTTAAATTCGTGAAAAATATATAGAGGATGGAACCATTCTGAATACTCCCTGTAAGTATCGTGCTAAATTATAAGAAGATGTATGAAGAAATATATGGTTTTAACACTAAATAATGTATTCTTCATAAATCGAGAAGATAATTTGATAAATATATCACAAGAAAGTGTTTCTGAGTAAGAATTACATAAAAATAACAATCCGTTTTATAAGGATCCAAATATTATCATTCCCGATTTTACCTATTTGGGAATCTAAAATTTGTATGGGAGGTGGGCTTGTTCATAGTCCAATTTCTTCTAAATTTTGTACAGAATATTGTTTTATCAAAAAAATTGTATGTGCCAAATTTCATCCTTCTATTTTTGGCCGCTCGTTATCAGAAAACACCACACTGTGTGCCGTTCGATGCATTTTATAGAAAGGAGAACGCTTCTTATCATTTTTAGATTCAAACTGATTTTGTAAGGGAACGAAAAAATTAACTCTCAATTTCTCAGCATATTCAAATAATGAAAAAGTATGTTTTGTTCTGCGACTCCTCACATATGCATACAATAATCTAATTAGAATTTAAAAAGACTTTTTTCATTATAATTTAAGATTTAATTTGCAAAATAATATCCATACTAACTATTTGTCATAAGAAAAATGTATATAATCATACAGATATTTACATGTTTTTGTAATAAAATCCATATTCTGAAGTAAGAACAACAATATAGATATTATATTTTAATAAAATAAAATATGACCCATATTTTATATTAATAAAATGATATTTGTCTTCACACACCAACCATACTGTAAAAAACTAATTAAGCTGTCAACGTTGCATCCTCTTTTCAACGAATTTCATTTCAGTTCAATCATTTACACCTCTAAATGAACAACGTGCATCTACGATTGAAATCCATTTCCTTAATAAAATCTATAAAGCCAATATTGCGCATTACAGTACGATTTTTGCTTGCAGATCTACTGTTCATTCGTATGCAGCCATATTTCATCTTCTTTAAATTGCTAGTATTTGCTGCTTTTATTTTTTACATTTAATGGCCAACAGCATCATTTACATTAATTAAATAATATTGAGATAAATTAAAAATTAATAAACACATTGGTTTCATTTGTATGCACATAAGCTGAAATAAATTGTATGCCATGACTTTTGCTTAAAATCCCTACTTAAACTTCCTTGTCAGAAACAACAAAAAGATTAATAAATAAAAGTAAAAGTAATGTAATAATCAATAAAATCAAAAAGAAAATATTTTGTTTAATGAGTTTTTTATTAATAAAAATATAATTAAAAAACATTTATAGCAGTAATTCCCTTTTCTATCAAGCAGCGTTCATTAAATCAATAAACTTAAAATGTAATATATTTATAATTATATGCGAAAATAAGGTCTTTTAAAAAGTTTTTATAAAAAAGATAAATTACTTAACAAGGATTATTTAATTTTTGGCAAGAATTCTTATTTTTTATATATATATATTTCTTATTCATTTTGTGAATACTTTTATTTTATTAATTTTCCGGAAATTCTCAATATTATTTGTTGCAAACAGGAAATGTTAAAGCCGCCAAAATTCTCACTTAAGCCATTTTAAATTATTTAATTTAAAACGTTTATAATTTTGTCAAACAAAAATAAAATAAGTAAGAAATATATCATATAAAATAAAAATCCATAAGGGCGTTATCTGCCCTTATCTGCCTTATAAAATATACACTGAACCAAAAAGGTACATATGGAATAAAATTTATTTCCCATTAGAAAGTATTCATTTTAATATAATTTAATGAATTATTTCATTGATTCAATGTTTTTCTTAATTAAATCAATGTATTAGTACATTGAATAAACGAATTCAATGTACTAATACATTGAGTTAATATTTTTATGTAAACAGTATTTTTAAATCAACGAACTATTACATTAAACCAAAAACAGATTTACTTATTTTATTAAGAAATAAATTTAATGTCTGGTTTCAATGTAATGTTTATAATAGCGTTAATTTTTTCATTGAATTTTAACGAATATTTTCATTGAACCAATGAATTCGTACATTAAGTTAATAAATTCTTGGAAAAAATTAATGAATTTCATTTAATGTACTTCATTTATTGAAATTACTTTTTTCAGTGTATGTATGATAGTAAAAATGTTGCATATATATGTATTATATATAAATATGTATATACTTATATATGGCCAACAACATTTTCGCAGTGGCTAAAGCTTAAAAGCTTTGGTGGTTTTGTGGTCAAACAATAAGCCATGATGCCAAACAAGCAGCAAACAACATATACAGACAGCACGACAAGAAACATTTATATTTATATATGTATGTATACATGTAATTGTCTACTGAGGTACATATGTAAACTGAACTATTTTTACTTAACGTCAGGTATAAGCAATAGTTTAGAAAATACAAATTCTAGCAAAATTTATAAATTTTAGACAAGTTCACGTTGATATTTTGCAACATGGTGCAAATCTAAAAAAGGAATTATAGTGTTCCCAAAATTAGTTTTATAAGTTTAAAATAACGATTTTTCTATATTGCACATAAGAGCAATGGTATACCAAACATGGCATTAAATAAGCCTCGGTATTTTTATATAAGTGATTGGCATCATTTAAATGATAATTTTCTCTAGAATTTAAATATGTTTTAATAATATAACCCACCGAACAATATTAATGCAAAAATTATTTATTTTTGTTATTTGTTGAATATGAATATGAATTTGTTGAAAAAAGGTGTAAATACATGTCAAAAATTTTACCATTTTGAAGTTTAATCAACATAATAGGTAATTATAATTTTTTTTTATTTTTTTTTTTTTTTTCATGCATACCACTGTATTACCTCCGTTTCTGATGCTCCCATAATTGTATAAAAGCTAGTTGTGCCAAGTTTTAACCTGAAGTTAAAACTATTATGTGATTTATGCACTTTAAGTGAATTTCGGGAAGTACTTTATATAGACCCTGTGGTCTAGTGTGGACCAATTCCTTTGCAATTTGGTAGAGTAATTTATGGTTACCAAACATGTAGTATTGCATCAAAATCTGACTATATATGACGTATTAAACTTCTATTCTGGGAATATATTTGTAATGGAGCTAGGTGAATATATGAACCGATCAAACCAATTCATACCAAATTCCTAAAAAATTTAAAGATCCATCAAACAATTGATAATGGTTTAAAATCAAAATTCGCAATTTTAAAGATTTAAATGTTATAGAAAATTCTGGATATTTATGTTACTTTTATGCTTTCAAAAATGTTAAAACTTAAAAAAAGTTATAGTTAGGTTAGGTTCAATGGGCAGCTGTCTGAATAATGCAGGACAGCTCACTTGGGTCCAATTTGGTCCCATTGTGATACCCTGAGGGATCATGTGATATTATGTCACATATCCAGATTTACGTTCGATTCGAACCAGCCTGAAGCATGTATGAAGGAGTTGATCTTTCTGATGTTAATAGCAGAGAGATCTGATAATACATGCATAAACGGACTTCCGAGTTTAGCAGTCCTTATACCAGAAAGAGTTGCAACTCCTACAGAAGTCGTTGAAAGGGAGCCCTAATCTCCTAGCATGCGCACCAGCAATCCAGTGCCCTGTGACGACAGATACGAAGATACGTAGCCTGTGCCTAGGTAGACCCAGGATGAGATTCGTTCGAGAACTATCATATTGGAGCCATAATTGCCTCGAGGTTGAACATGTGGATGTATTGGTCCATATTTCCTGTGCAAGCCTCGATAAGTTTCGCAGGATTATCAATCTGCAGGATGATAGCGATACTCCGACCAGTTGATCCGTATCCTCTTGTCGAAGAAGAGAACCAGTGTCGGCCAGTTCATCCGCAATAAGATTTCCCGGGGTGTTGGAATGACCCCTAACCCAGACTAGCTCCAGGTTTGAATGTCTCGCCATCTCGTTTAAAGATGTCCGGCATTCATTTACCAGCCTGGATGTCGAATAGACACCCGAGAGCGATTTAATCGCAGCTTGACTGTCCGTACAAATCTGGATATCTACGCCGAATACCCTATAGTACATCAACCAGTTTGCCGCTCTTTTTATGGCCGAGATCTCTGCCTGAACAATGCTACAGTGATCCGGCAGTTTGAAGGAAATACTTTTCCTAAATGCGGGTATAAAGACACCCCCCAACCCCATCAAGAGATTTGGACCCATCAGTGTAAACCTCCATTGCCCCGGAGCCTAGTTCCGGAGCAGCCGAGATTGACACCGAAAAGTTCCTGTCAAGAAAGGGTTTTGGGATACAATAATCAATATTGCAAGGAATGTCATTTAAGAGCCCTAAGACGGTCGCGTGGCCATATACTCTCTCATTCCACGCACCTGTAGCCTTGAGCCTGATCGCTGACATTATAGCGTTCTGTTTGGCCATGAGGTCCACCGGTAGCCAGTTCATTAGAACAAATAGGGCTTTAGATGGAGTTGTAAGAAGCGCGCCTGTAATAAGTAGCGCTGAGCTGCGCAGAATCCTTTCAAAGATTCCGAAATAAGTGGATTTATCCATAGCCTTCCACCATACTATCGCTCCATACATAAGTATGGGCTTAATCACCATGTCGAAGAGCCATTTTGTATTCCTAGGATTTATTCCCCAGGATTTACCAATGGCTTTCCTGCACATATAAAGGGCAATACCGGCCTTTGAGGCTCTTGCCCGTGTATTCTGTAGCCAGGATAGTTTGGAGTCCAGTATGATACCTAGATACTTCGCACTATCTGACAACTTCAATTCGACGCCATTTAGGCGTGGTAATGGGAAAGATGGAATCTTGTACCTTCTAGAGAAGAGTACAAGTTCAGTTTTTCCTGGATTTACGCTAAGGCCACTGGTTATGCTCCACGCATTGAGTAGACCTAGAGCAGACTGCAGGCGTTGAGGCATAATATCTGGATATTTACCATCGTCGGCATAAGCGACCGTCCTAAACTTCAGAGAATCAAGTTCCCTGAGTAATGGGTTTACGGCGATATTCCAAAGAAGAGGTGAGAGCACCCCCCCCTTGCGGAGTACCCCTGTTTGCTACCCTATATACGGTAGATGCTCCCATATTGGATATTATAACCCTGTTGGTTAAGAGTCTCCATATGAGGCTGATTACCGACTGGTGTATACCAAGTCCTTCTAGAGACATTTTAATTTCCTCCGGAGTTACGTTATTAAAAGCCTTTTCTATATCGAGGAAGGCGACTAATGTGAACTCCTTGTGCTCAAGAGCATTTTCTATGTGCCCTACAAGCGAGTGTAATGCAACAGATCTGCCTTTCATATAGGCATGTTGTGATGCTGATAACAGGTCGGGATTAATTGTTCTGCGAAGATGCAGATCAATCAACCTTTCCAGAGTTTTCAAGAGAAAGGACGACAGACTGATAGGTCTGAAGTCTTTCGGTCTCGTGTGTGAGGTCCTCCCTCCTTTTGGGATAAAGACCACAGTACATCTAGTCCATGACTCAGGAATATATGAACAAGACAAGCATGCTGAATATATCCGTATTAGCCAGGGAACTAACAGATTCGCATTTCTCTGCAGATCAGCAGGAATAATGCCATCTGGGCCCGGAGATTTAAATGGGGCAAAGCTCTTCAGGGCCCATCTTAGTTCACTTTCCGATATGGGAATGGGAACATCTTGGGTGGACTCTGAAGATAACGCAGAATGCTCCGTAAGTAGGAGACTGCCAGGAAAGTGCGTGTCAATTAAGACATCCAAGGTCTCTTGACCGCTAGTTGTCCAACTGCCACATGGTTTCTGAATGAAACTTGGGACAGAAGGTGATGATGCCAGAATTTTATGAAGGCGACTAGTTTCAGAGTGTCCTTCCACGCCGCTACAGAAAGCCCTCCAAGACTTGCGCTTCGCGTTTCTAATCTGGTTTTTAAATTTATTTACTGAGGACTTATAGGTAGACCAGTTACCCAGTCTTTTGGCCTCATTGAATAACCGGCGACATTCTTTGCGAGTTTCGCCTATTTCGGAGTTCCACCAATGTGGTTTGCTCCTATCTTTGTAGACCTTAGGTCTGCATGCAATCGAAGTCGCTGTGTCAAATGCATTTGTCAGCGTTTCAACACAGGATTCAATATCCTCACAACCGTTTATGGGTGGGGGATTGGGGAGGAGTTGGGACAGAATAACATTTTGTTCCGTCCAATTTGTTTTCCTCCTATTTTGAAAGGGTTTAGACCTGGGTAAACGAACCTCTATATTGAAGTCGATATATAAGTGATCAGAGAAGGAACAGTCGTTGGAGACTCTCCAATCACTAATCATATTAGAATGCCTAGTGCTAACTAGCCTAATATCGAGAACCTCCCTTCTGTTAGCTACTACAAAGGTCGGTTCCTTACCAATGTTCAGAATATCTAAACTACTACAAAGAATAAAATCGTATAAAGACTCACCCCTTGTATTTATATCGGAGCTTCCCCAAACAACATGGTGGGCGTTGGCATCGGCTCCTATTATGAGCGGGATATTCCTTTGTTTAGCCGCCTTTGTTATGTCGCGAACCTTTTTGCTTGGTGGTGGGTCGCTATCATCGTGGGCCATGTAGCTGGAGACAATGTAAATAATGCCGGAGCTTGTCTCCCGCAGGCCGCAACTACGGTGTCTTCATCGCTAAAATCAGAGAGAATGAAGATACTGAGTTTGTTGCTTGCTACTATGCAAGATCGAATCCTACCTGATCCTGCCGCGTGTAGCAGCTTATAGTTATCCGCACGTAGTCCGCAAACTCTGTCTCCAACTATCCAGGGTTCTTGGACTAGTGCTAGCTCCTTTCCTTTTTCTGCCATGCGGAGGAGCAACGCAGCCGAAGCTGCTTTGGAGTGGTGAAGATTAACTTGTGTTATCATCACCATCTTTGTCTTTTGGGACGATTGTGACGTTGACGTCATCTTGGTCCGAGTCCAAGAGGGCGTCCTCGTCAACAACTTCGTCCACTCGCTCAAAAAATTCACCCACGAACTTAGAGTTCGAATGAGTGTCCTCTTGAGCAAGAGAACAAGACATAGCTTCCGGAGCCTGATTGTCATCATTATGAATCGGTCTGTCCCTGTCATCACCTCGGTAGACCTGTAGGAAGATTGACTCGAAGCCATAATAAATCTTCCCACTTTTCTCCCGGAGTGATGGCAGTGACTCCTTATTCATAACAATCACAATCTTTCTTGAAGCTCCGTCAGATTCGGAAACTCTGGTCACCTTCCAATCGCTTGTTGGGATCTCAGGATTTCCGAACTGAATGAGCTCCAGGATCTCCTCGGGTTTGGATGGTTCGTCCGGTACACGGGCCATGGCCCTAGGCCGGCGAATCTCGTCAATAGAGACCACGTCTAGTCTAGCACCTTCCCATAGGCCGTCCAAAAGAGCGATCGCCTGCTTCAAGAGCATTGCTGATCGTTCGTTTGAGCAGGCCATTAATTTGACACGGCTACGGTACCATCCTGCATCATCACACTGAGGAGAGGGTCCGGGGTTCTCTTTCAGAACTTTCCAAAACACTCCTATCAGCTTCCTACGCACTATATCCCAGTTTGTATGTGATATAGCGCAATCTGGATCGCTCCTATCGATGACTGCACGTATGAGATGACCTTTGGCCACTTCACTGTACGATTTGTCCATCGGATTGTAGGGCTTTGGACGTTTAGTCCCGGGCTGTTGGTTTTGCAGCTGTGCCTCCTCCTCTGAACGTTGCCGTTTAGGCCCGTCTTTCGACGCGGGGGGAGGGTTTCGCTGCAATTCGGCCAATAATGATTTATCCAATTGAGGGAAGCAAGTTCCTCTGGAGTTAGGGATTCGGCGGGCTTTTTACCCAACCGATCCAGAAATCTCTCGGCGGCGCGCCGTCTTAAAAAGGCCCTTCTGGCGGGTGTTATGTGCCTTTGGGTCTGATTATTGCCCTTTTGGGCTGGAGGCACAGTTCCGGAGATCGAAAGCTGGTTCGCATCTCTTTCACTGGCAGGGGGTGGTAACGCTTGGGAGCCCGAAATCTTGTTCGCAGCTCCTTTGGTTACAGTAGGCACAGGGGTTGCTGCAGCTCGAATTTGTTTCGAGCAGGCAGTCCCCGAGACAGGGGGTTTCGCCGATCTTGAGTCGGCGCGGGCCAGAGCAGCTTTTGAGGTGCTTGGTTTAGAAGACAGAGGCCCCTCGCTGCCTATTGTTTTGCTACCCTGTTTGGGTGCAGTTTTCACGCATTCGGTAGGCTTGGGTTTCCCCTTGCCTCCTCCTGCCACTTGTTTCTGGACGCCAGTAGCTTGCAGATTAGCCTGGTCCGGTGTCTCCACCAGACTAACCTGAACCTCAGTAGCAGTCGATTCGCCACGGCCTGAGGTTACCGCCGTGGGAATAGGGTCTCCGGAGATTATGAGGCCCCCGACCGGATACATGGGGCACGATTTCCTATGTGACATTTCAGACAAAATCGAACTTTTGCATTTTATACTTACTGCCAAGTTTCGGTACTTGGCAGTAAGTAAGAAGGACTGTTCCTTCTAGACGTTCATTCTTTGATAAGAATGGAGAAGCGTCAAGAAGGAACGTCTGATAGCCGCCCCTACTGGAGAAAAACAGACGCTATCAGACAGTGGGTGGGTAGTGTTCACCATGAGCCCCTCTGGTGTGGGTGGCCCTGCCAGTACGGCCTGATGGGTCCTTACACGTAAGCCCTCGCATAGCGCCAAGATGACTACCCCTTCGCGAGGGAAAAAAGTTATAGTTATACTATTTAAAATTTTTGTGCGGTCAAAATAAGATTTAAACAGGAATTACACAGACTTCTGAAAAAATATTTATATTTAATTTCTAATATTTGAATTAATCCAAAATAAAAGTAAACATTTGAAAATATAATAAGTAATTTCAAATTACGCATACACACAAATACATATGGACTACACATCAGAGCAAAATTGCACTCGATATGAGTAATTATACATGAAGTTGCAACACTGAATATATATGCTATTTTTATTCACCCCTATCGTGAATAACAAGTGGAATTTTTGTTCCCATGAAATTTTTATTCCCCTCGAAGAAAAAAATGCTATCGTGAATCTCCCGTGAAAAATTTTTCCCGCTATCAGTTCTCAGTGAATGTAAAAGGGAAAAAAATAAAAATCAAAGTAAAGTTTTTATCAAAAATGTACACGTATATACTAATATTTTTAAGAAAAGTTGAAAAAAAAAGTAAATTATTTAGTATTGGAGTGATAGTTTTATTGCAACATTAATTTATTGTACTATTTAACTTTTATGTAACAAAATAATTCGGCTAATTTTTGGAAACCCAAAAAAAAAAAAAAAGTAATTATAACAAATTAAAGTGTACAATATGTTTAGAATTGGAACAATAATTTTATTTAATGTTGAGCAATATATCAGTTTGTGTCTTATTAACTGATCGTGTTTTTAAAATTACTTTAATATCCGAATTATATGATGATCTACTTACATTTTCTGTTCTGTTCCCCAGCAAAAATAAAGTGAACAAATTAAAGGGAACAGTGAAAAAACTCGGAGGAAAAAAATCATTCACGATTAGGGGAATTTAATTTTTAACATGAAATTATTCACGCGGAATTTTTTTACGATTGCAAATTTAGGGAAAGGGAAAACATTTCGAAGAAAAAGTATTCATGATAGGGGTGATTGTTTTTATTGTTACTAGCTCTTGTATGCATCTTTGAGTTCCGGAAGATTGTAAATCATATTTTTCAGTACTATATGTCATTTCAGTTCAGTTGTGTAGTATAACGTGTAAGATTTAAAGCATAGATATAAAGCTTCGTTTAAATTTTAAAAGAAATTTCACTGACGTTTTTGTACAAAATAAACCAACGTTTTTTAAAGGCAAAAACGTTACAATTGCTGCCAAAAGTTTGATACCGTACCAATATTTTTGCGTTTTTAACATTTATGTATTCTCAATAAATTTTCTGATACTACATCTCAAGTAAATGAGACATTACATATTTTGTACACAAATATGTTTAAAACGACACCATTAATAATCAATAATGTGTTAAACTCTCCAGCAAAAAGTTTTTCAATTTGGGTAAAAGAAGATCTTTCTTCACAATATGTCAAAACAATTATCTATATGTCAAATTTATCTTAAGCGGAAAATAGCTTAAAGTGATATATGTATATCCATATATTTATATTGATCAATAGTTTAAAAGGTTAAAAGTAAGCCCAATAACTCAAGTGGTCAAGGTACACACCCTCCCAAATTTGACCCATTTTATATGAAAGTTTTGACTTTAGTCTATATTTTCTCAAATCCCAAAGCACGAATCGGCAAACGAAATGCAGTTTAAGAATCTACAATATGTTGTTAAAAGTTTTCAATCAAAATCTACGGGACTTCGGAATGTGGATTTTAAAGCCGAAAATGTGAAAAAAAAATTTCGGCGTTTTTTTGGTTTCTTTAATTAGCTAAAGAAAAAACAAATGAAATCGGTCGGAAACGTTAGGATATATATGAAAAAAACTGGACCAAGAACATGCAAAAATTGAGGTACTTAAAAATTCAAATGCAAGTAACTCAAAAACTATAAGAGATAATTGGACGAGAAACAAAAATTTGGCAAGCGATTAAAAAATGTGTATGTCAGAAGTACCTAACTTTGAGCCTCTTTAGCTCCGCCCCTGAGTGGTATGTTCGGTCCCTTTTCCAACATTAATATTCTTCAATCCTCTGCTGCGCTTATATCAAATTGCATGCAAATCCAGCCAGCCAATCAGAAGTTATAGATTTATTTCCAAAAAATTTCGATTCCGCCCCACTGTGTATTGGTTGGTGATGATTTCATTAAAAAATAAACATAAAATAAAGTGCCAAATTTCACAAAGTTTGAAAACTGACCATCATAGTTATACATGGTCCCTCTGTCGAAAGTATTGTTAAAGTTGTGTCATATTAATGCTTGTATATTAGGTCCAATTAGGCGTATTTTGGGAATCATGTTACATACACACTGTAAGATAAAAAATAGCTACATAGTTTTGAGTATACTAGAATTAGAAAAATAACTACTAGAATTCGTACACAACTCAAACAAAAGTAACTAGTTATTGAGTCAAAAAGAACTAGTTTATTTTTATTTCCAATTATACCTGCTAGCTTACCAGGAAAGCAAAGTTTTTGCTGGGTCGTTTGTGTTCAAATTTCATTAATTGTGGATTTTGAATCGTATTAGGGTTTCCAAATTTCTATCTATTTTCATCATCGGAAATCAAAAAATTATTATTATTATTATTTTTGGCTCTAACACTATATAAAGAGGGCTTATCTCTAAGGGAAAATTGAGACATGAGGAGCCTCAGAACCAGTGTTGCCAGTTTAGCCTTTTTAAGGCTAGATCTAGCCTTTTTATTTTGATTTTAGCCTCAAAATTTTCGTTTTAGCTTCTAGCTTTTTTTGTTAGCCTTTTTTATTTTTAACATAGCCTTAAAAAGGCTAAAATTTTACATATTTTATTTTTACAAAATCATCAATTTAAGCATTTGTGTATATTAATTCTTACAAAAATATCGAAATTATTTATATTTAATGAAAATTTTCGCCTGCGTCGCTTCATTCTACAAAAATATTACAATTATTTTTTGACAAACTTTATTACCCATATAAACTAATTACTTTATATTTACAAATTCACTAAAATATATTTAACAAATATCAAAATCTAATGAGAACAAAAAAATTATTGCTTTTTTAAATAAAAAAATATGTTAGCTTTTTTCTGGCTTTATTTTTTGGGGCATTTAGCCTTTTCTGACCTTTTTTTAAGTCCAATTTAGCTTCTTTTTTTCTCAAGTCCTGGCAACACTGCTCAGAACAAAAATTTATTCTTTGTTATTTTTGTATTCAACGTTTTGAACACTAACTCTGCCAGAAAAAACTTTGTTAGGATATTTTTTTCTGCCAAAATTTATTTTTGCAGAAAAAACGTAAATTTTTCATATATTTTTTAGATTTTAAGAGGTATATTTTTCTTAAGAAAACAATTTTTTATTAGTTGTTTTGGTTCACAATTTTTTGCGAACAGTATTTTTAGATCATTCAATACATTCATGAAAAATATTCCATTTAAAACACAAATAAATTTTACATTTTTCAAAAAACTTTTTAACAAAACTTACTTTTTTCCATTTAAAAGTCCTTTGATCTCACAAATCCTTAAGATTTTTTGTGGACAATTGATGTCGTTTGATACATTTTATATAAAGAAGAACGTTTTTCTACCATTTCTAGATTCAAACTGTTTTTTAAGGAAACGAAAAAATTAATTCTCAATTTTCCAGCGAATTCAAATAATGAAAAAAGTACGTTTTCATGTTCAGTGAATGTTTATATCATACCTATATTTTATTTAATTTACCTTTTCTGCTGATTGAAATTTCATACTAGCATTTCAAAAATCATGGGACAAGTACTTTTGGAACAATTGATGGAAATTTTCCATAAAGTTTTATGATTACTCAGAAATGTACTACAAACAGTGTTACCATTGGGAGACATAAGTCGCCATTTGCCCCCTTTTTCAACCACCTGGCCACTATTTTGGCTCCTTTTTTAAATGGCATCTTTTTAAGGCCATGTAATAAATAACGAGAAACTAAGTTATTTAAAATATATCGACTCATTATATGTACAAAAGTACAGAAGTTAAATTAATTAAAAGAGGATTGTATGTTAACTATTTTTGTGAAGAAGTCTTTATTTTTTATACCCTTCACCAAAGGTGTAAAGGGTATATATAAGTTTGTCATTCCGTTTGTAATTCTCACAATTTTCGTCGGAGAGCAAAAAAGTTGACATTTTCGGGATCCTTGTAAGAAATGATGACGATAGGACCATGTCCGTCCCTCCATCCGTCCGTCCGTGTGTCGGTTGAAATGGCGTTTATGAAGCCCACCGATAACTGACATATATAATATATATATATCAAACGATCGGAAATGCTTTCGAGAATTTTGCTATTGGAATTCAGCAAGATCGGTTCATACAATGCGGAGATATGTTAAAAAAAACCGGTTTTTAGAACCGGTTTTCCAGTTTCTGAAGCCTCTGTATATACTAGGGACTTCGTTTTTACAAAGAAGTCTCGGACATTTTTTTCTAAATTTTTGTTCTGAAAAAATGAAATAAATCGGTTCAATAATAACTGAGATATCGGACAAAACGCATTTTTTATTTTTTGAAGCCCTGGTTTAAGCTATAGATTTTTATTCTTATACAGATCGGTCACAAATATTTTTATAAAATTTTAGTTGTTTGAATCATCAGGATCGGTTTTTAAATGGCGGAGATATGCTTTAAAAACCGGTTTTTGGAACCGGTTTTTCAGTTTCTGAAGCCTCTGTATATACCAGGGACTTCGAATTTTTTAAGGGGGCTCGGAAATTATTTTCTGAAAAAATGAAATAAATCGGTTCAGTAATAACTGAGATATCGGGGAAAACGAATTTTTTATTTTTGAAGCCCTTGTTCAAGCTACAGATTTTTATTTTTATATAGATCAGTCATAAATGTTTTTATAAAATTTCGTTTTTTTTTTTAATAAACCAAATTCGTTCATAATCAACAGAGTTATGGCCCAAAAACAAATCTGTTAAGAATATAAATACACACACAAACATGCATTGTAATGACTATTAGTGACGTTTTTTGTTTTTTTTTTATAGACAAGTAGTTTAGTTAGAAACAGCAGTCATATAATGAATAACAGTGTTGTTGTTGTTCTTTGTATATGCAGTCAGTTTGTATATATATTCATATGTATATATTCACCAAAGGGCCTACCAATTATACAATTTCAAAATCTACCACAAAATAAATCAAATCTTTATTATACCCTCCACCACCACTAGTGGTGAAAGAGGGTATACTAAGTTTGTCGTTCCGTGTGTAACACCTAGAAAGAATCGTTTAAGACCCCATAAAGTATATATATTCTTGGACCATATGAAATTCTGAGTCGATTAAACAATGTCCGTCTGTCCGTCTGTTGAAAACATTCTCACGTCTAAACTGATTGAGCTATTCCAATGAAAATTACTCAGGTTATTTGTTGTTCCCAGACGCTGTTTGGGATTGCAAACCAGCCAAATCGGTTCAGTAGAAAAAAAGTTATATATCCAAATCTGAAAGAATCCCCAAACCACACTTGAACTGATAATATTTCAACAAGCAATTAACGGATTTAAATAAAACTTAGCCAAAGTGTCTACCTATATTCACTTTAGATAACTGCCAAAAATTGGCTAAATCGGTTCAGTCGGAGAAAAGTTATAGGCAAAAATATGAACAGTTTCTATGATTCCAACGTCATAAGTGTTTCTTAAACATCATGTTATAATTTTTATATGGAGTGCATATGTGTATGTTCGCCTCAATATGAATGTTGATAAACACAAAGGCATACAACTATGTTGAGTTTGATGTTTGATCGTGGTCACCATCGAACACACCACGATATGGTACGTTCGCTACTTTTTAGCAACATATGTTGATAAGTTTATTAAACTAGTTAGTAGTTCGGTGTGTTTCAAGCTGTACACATCGGTAGAGAAGGATACGTAATGGTTTTACTAAAAGTTTGTCTGCTAACATAAAGATATAAATAATGTTGATGGAATAAATTGCATAAATATGAAATTGTTTTGAAAATGTTTTGATTTTTATTTAGCACATTGAAGAAAAAGTACTGATACATAATTATGTTACTTTATAATTTCTTATTCATTATAGTTTTTTGTGCGTTTATAATTAATAACTTGTAAATGTGGTGATATTTTTTTAATTTTCATTGTAAAAATAAAACTGTAATATACTTAGTTATGTTAGAATTTTGTTTATCTCTTTTTAATTTATTTAAATAACTATCTTTAAAAAGCATTGCTAATTTTTATCATTTTCTTAAAGATTAGTATTTATAAAAGTTTTCAAATATAATTTTTCAAAAATTTTGAGAGCGCCGTTGGGCAGAAATAATATAATTCAACAGTAAATTCTTAATTCATGACCAGTTAGGGTGATTTATATAAATGCAAATTACGAAGAGGGAAACTCCTATAGTTAGTTTATATTTGCTTTAGTTTACTTATTTAGTTTTTCCAACATCATCAGAGAAACGGCTCTCTAATCGAATCGTTAAATATAAATTTGAGGTAAGCGAAGATTTACAGAAATAATTGATCAATTTTATTATATTGATTAAAACAATAAGTTTTAAATTCGGTAATATTAAAATGTTTCTGAATAATTATGGCCTATTTGGTGTATAAATCTGTTTTTACCAATCGAGCTTAAATTTTAACGCAAAATAAAATTTCAGTTTTTCGTTCTTTAAATCGACTTTGCACAGAAATACAAAAAAATTGGTGGAAAGTTGCATAAAAATAAAGAAAGTCATGTTTTTATTATTCGAGTGTGCTTAACCCATTTACGACTGCTGCTGCGTTTTCGCATCAGTAGCTTTAACATCGCCTAATTATTTAATTATGCAGTCGATGATGAATTTTTTCACAGCTATTATAAGATAATATGTTCTCTTAAAGATAAGAGAAAAAATAAATTTTTGTATAAATACTCTGTCCAGAATTGAGTGTTAAAGCCAGGTGTATCAAATAAATGGTTGGTGTAGTGAAAAGGCGATATTTTCAGATCTGCTTTTCGAAAATATGTTTTTATATTATGGGTGTATTCCAAAGGTAAATAGCTTTAAATTTAAGCTAAAAATGGTACGATTTCTGAAATTCTCGAAGCATTATATTTCGGAATCAAAAATATGTAGGTGTCCAAATCTTTTTAATTTGTTATAACAGTCGCAAAAAAAAAACTTCATGCTAAATTTCGTAGTTATCTTAACGGAATCGGGTAGTGGTCGGAAATAGGTTAAATACACATTTTCTACATTTAAATGGTAATAATTGTAATTGTAACAAAACTAAAAATACAGATTCTTTACAAACACATACAAGGTATTAAAAAAAAACTAACAAAATAATTTATACAAATCAAACTACAAAAAAATCTGTAAAAATCGGGTTTTTTGATAAGAACTCCAATTTTTGCGAAATATGCAAGAAATCACATAATTTCATTTCTCCTAGCCCTTAGATTTCTTATAGAATAAATTAGTTTTCACTAAAAAAGGCATTTTTTTGTGAAGATAGTATATAGTAAAAACAAATTTTCGTTCGTTTCGCTCTGCCACTACTATTTAACTTTCTTACAAAATGCAATTTTTTTACTAAATGAAAAATATACTTTTATTTAAAATGAAATATTCTATTTTTTTTTTACCAAAATAATCGACTTTTTGTAAGAAAAATAAGTTATCAAGATTTTCCTCCTTTTTTTACTTTTTACACATCATTTGCATAATAGTTTGTTAAAATATCTTATATACAATACAAAATCTTTATTAGAACAAGTTCATACTACTACACTATTATGGACGCCAAAAATTAATAAGTAAATTAGAAAAACATCACTTTCCGAAGAGCTTTTCCTACATAAAAACTGATGAAAACACTAGCTCAGTGGTGGAGGGTATATAAGATTCGGCATGGCCGAATATAGCATTCTAACTTGTTTTTTTTTAAATATTAAGTTATATCTACTATATATATATATATATATATATATATATATATATATAGTTTTTATAGTTATCCAAAGAAATATTTCACAACTTCATTTGTTTGCTATGCACAGCGCAGTCTTATGTTTTAAATAACATTAAGCAAACAGAATTTTTTATTGACTTCTACAATAGGAATGCTAAAACCATTCGAAATTTTTATAGAAAATATTTTATTTAGTAAGTTTAAAGAACTTAGGTTTGCTGAGCGAAGGCCTTATATTTCTGCCTTGTCTTAGGCACAATACAAAATCCCTTAGATACATTTTTATATGATATATTCGAATATATTTCGTCAAGTTATTTTTAGATTATGTTTGCTTACAACAATTCGTCAGCAATGTTTGTAAATATTTCATGTCTATTACAATATGAATGAACCAATGAATAAGTAAAGGAATGTTTTGTTTTGTATGAAAATAATACTTTTTTCTTTTTTTGTGGTCAACCTAATGGAAATTATGACTTTTTTCAGTTTATTTATCAAAAAATATATAAATATTGAGGCGACTCACTCCCTATGGAAAGGAAAAAAGTGATTTTGTTACCCCCTCAAAATTTACCTGATATGTTTTATGATGTTTCCTGAAATATTTCAGTTCTACTGCTGACCATTCTAGAGCTGGATCGTTTGTAAAAAATTTCTTTTTTCTAGTTTTTTTAATTTCTTTGTATTTTCTCCCATAGCAACATATAAAAAATGTGGTATCATTTAAAAGGAATTTGGAAGGCGCGTCCATTGGTACATAAAACACATCCAAGTGTGACCTAAATATTTTTTTATTCCACAAAACATCCCATTTTTAAGGTTTTTTCAAAAAATTTTCGCTTTGGGAGAAAATACAAAAAAATTTAAAAAACTGAAAAAATACCTTTTTTAAAAATGGTCCATCATAAAATGTATCAAGGTAAATTTTGAGGGGGGTAACAAAGTCACTTTTTTGAATGAGTCGCTTTAATAAATATGTATTTATATAATAAAAAAAGTAAAAAATCTCTATGGCAAAAGGACACACAAAACTACATACATGCAATGATATCTGTATTACTTATTGTTTTTTTTTTAAATTTTATTCACACACGATTTCATCTATAAATTTTTTTGTTTTTTTATGTCTAGACGTTATTTTATTTTTTGGTTTGTTTAGAGGTAAAAAAAACATTTATACTTATTCTGGTAAAAAAAAAAATAGACATTTGTTATTAGCAAAAATGCAAAGATAAACAAAATCTGCTTGCTTTAAATTACAGCATATTTATTGATAAATTAACATATATTTTTTTATTTTACCTTAGGAAAATAGGATTATATATAAAATATGCTTTTTTTATGAAGGAAAAAAATAAATTTTAATTTTTGCGAGGTTTATTAGTTTTTCTTTAACTAGTTAAAGAACAAAATTATCTGTTGAATATAAAAAAAAATGCGTTTTTTTTTTGGCCGAAAAAGTATCTACACACTTTTTTCTCAAAAGTATTTTTTTTAACAACGTATAATTTTACACTTTTTTGAAAGATATCTTCACAAAGATGACTTTTAAATAAAAAAAGCCCAATAACTCAAATGGTCAAGATACACACCCTCCCGAATTTTACCCATTTTATATGAAAGTATTGACTTTAGTCTATATTTTCTAAAATCTCAAAGTACGAATCGGCAAACGGAATGCAGTTTTGGAATCTATAAAATGTTGTTAAATGTTTTCAATCAAAATCTAAGGGAATTCAGAAAAATGTGGACCTTATAGCCGAAAATGTTGAAAAAAACTCATTTTTGGGATTTTCGGCATTTTTTGGGAATTGTGGGGGTTCCTTTTACAAAAATTTTAAAGTATTTTTACTAACAAAAATTTTATTACAGATAAAATATTTATAGTTTCTCAAAAAAATTTATTTTATTTTAATTTCAAAAATCAGAAGAAGTATAAACTCGATTTTTTTCATCTAAATTACATTGCTTAGCTGACATAATTCTTCGTTATATAGAAAAATATTGAAATTAATATCTTTTATAGAACCGAAACTACGCTACTTCAAAATTTTATAAGTCACCGAAAATTCAAATAACATTGTACTATTGTGGATGTGAAAAAACTATAACAAAATAAATTATTTGTTCCCGTAGCCAATATTCAAATGTATGTTTGTGTTAAAATATGAAAAAAAAAAAAGAATTTTCAGTAACTTATTAAACTTTTAAGTGGCATAGTTTCGGTTCTATAAAATATATTGATTTAAATAATTTTCTACATAACGAAGAATTATGACAGCTAAGCAATTTTATTTTGATGAAAACGAGAGAAAAAGATATAGCCGGTCAAGCCCGACAGAATATTACGTCGATACTAAGATTTACATGTATTTATGTACTTATATGCGATTCCCGAAATTGGGTCTTATATGGGAGCTTGGTAAATTATGGACCGATCTTCATAAAATTTTGCACTCTCATTTATACTTATAAAATATTATTTGTGTCGAATATTAAGTTAATACTAACATTTTTATGGGATTTATGCAAGTTAAAGTGGTGAAGGGTATAAAAAAGATCCATATATTTTTAATGAAGTTCAAAATAAAACAAATTACAATATTATACGATTGTGACGTCATGGAA
This sequence comes from Protophormia terraenovae, assembly GCA_951394005.1. Classification (NCBI taxonomy): domain Eukaryota; kingdom Metazoa; phylum Arthropoda; class Insecta; order Diptera; family Calliphoridae; genus Protophormia; species Protophormia terraenovae. The sequence continues at coordinate 49,779,155 of OX596073.1, forward strand.
ATGTTTTATTTAACTTTCTGCACTATATTTAGTCTAAGGATTTTAAATTGGGCCAATCTATTCACAATATACTGTTCTTATAATTTTTGTTAACTGTGTTATTTAAATTGGTATTTTTATTATACCCTACACCACCATAGGAGTGGAGGGTATTATGCGTTTGTGCTGATGTTTGTAACACCCAAAAATATTGGTCTAAGACCCACCTTAATTTATATCAATCTGCTTAGAATCACTTTCTGAGTCGATTTAACGATGTCCGTCCGTCCGTCTGTCCGTCCGACCGTATGTCCGTCCGTCCATGTAAACAATGTAATCAAACTACAGGTCGCAATTTTGAACAAAAATTAATGAAACTTAGCACACAGGTTTCTTACAGTCCAGGGACGAATCCTATTGAAATTGGTTGTGATCGGTCCATTATTTCACCTAGCCCCCATACAAATGTTTCCCGGAAAATAGTTTAACGATCATAAATCCCTTAAACATAGAAATATTTTAATGAAATTTGGCACAATAAGTTTCATATAGGTTTAAATAAGTGTGCTGATTTTTAGAAAGATCGGTCCATAATTGACCATAGCTCCCATATAAGGCCCTCTTTCGGAAATCACCAAAAAGTGAATAAATTCATATAAATATTCCGCATTCGTTTGTTTTATTTTCCACTTAATATGAGTATCGGTCCACATTTAGCTCCAAGTCTAATAAAATCTCGATGTACACAATGGTGTAGGGTATCATATGGTCGGGCTTGACCGACTATATCTTTTTCTCTCGTTTTTTCATATTTTCGATGACTACGCATTTTCTGTCAGTGCGATTTTAAAAATTTTACTATTACGGTCTTTTGTTTGTTATACAATTTTTCCATCTGCACCCACTTATTACCCCTCATTTTTTCAATTGTTTTATAATGGTTAATGGAGAATTTCTTTATTTTTACAACTTTAAAGATTTCTAAAAGCGTTGTGTGACAAGTTAGAGACTTGATTTGTACTACATTTTTATATCTTCATGTTTTGGCTATAAAACATTAGTGACTAATCTGCTCTACCTATTACTTGGAAAAATGTATAACCTAAAAACTCTTCATGGAACCATATATTCTTTGGTCCTCAATGGATTAAAAATGTTACTTGATGGAAAAAACCGAAATGTTCCTGATGATTGGGATGACTTTACCTACAATATCTGCAATATGATTTTCCAGATACTTTTTTAGTGTTGACCTATGTAATCAGAATCACTATCTATTGGTGTATCAAAACCTTTTAATTTATTGTGTACACATAATTTTAAATAAAAGTGTTAAATCTACAGTTATTTATAAATTTATTTAGAAATATATTTCAAGTTAATGATCTTTTGTTTTTAAAATGTTTAGTAAAATATTGGAATAATTACTTTAATGGTTACTAGTTCTAATAATTATGGAAAAATTCATCGATCACTTGAACAAAAATAAAATTATTAAATTTTATTCGATCAAACTTAAACTTAAATAAATTCAATAAAAATCAGTTTACATTGAATGCAAATTTTGTCATAGTATTTGATTGAAAATAACAAACAGTTGTACATATTCTGTGGGAGGTTGATTGAACTGCAATACAGCATACACATATGTATGTATATGTATGTAGATATGTCTAATAAAATGTTGAATGATTTTAAATAAGAAAAAATATTGGGATCAAATTCATCAACTAAAATTTATAAAATGTACATTATTTTTAAGCCATCAATATTTTATTTTGTTGCTCTTTGTATTGAAATAATATTGTCCTGTTGATGCCAACACAGGAAAAAATACAACCGAGTTTTTTAATTAAAAACTTTCATAAATTTTTGTCTGTTCACGATAAATTTATGTATTTATATTCCCAGCAGGAAAATATGTTAGTGCTTCCTCCCAACAGGCCTTTCTGAATGCCTCCGAACAAACTTTAAACATAATCCTTTTTGCCTTCTCTAAAAATTACTTTAAGAATGCCTCGATTTCTTTAAAAAAGGAGTCCGGTACTAATTCTTGTTTCCATTTCATTAGATGCGAAGTAGAAGGTGTCACTCACCTACTAATTTTCTGATTACAAGCAGAAAACATAGTAACTGCAAGATTTAAAAAGCTCAAACACATTTAGTCTTGTTTCAAGTGTCGATGAAGAAGGTAGTCTGCATATCTTTTTTTTTAATATATTTCATACTCTTTTTTAATAGCATTGAAAATATAAGAGAGCATATTTATTTATTTAAGAGTCCTTGCCTTTTCGCTTCTTTTTGGAAGGGAGAAGAGAAGGCCTTGCCTCCAATGACATGCCGTGTAAAAAAGAAATAGTGTTGCAATGCGAGTGGCAGGCCTTGTAGATCCTAAATAATGCATTTTAGAATGTATCTTTAGCCCTTCTATTTCTGACTGGGTTTTTGGATACAAATACGCATTCATATGTGTGAGTATATTGTTGTATGCGTATATTATTATATGACAATATAATAAAACTAGCAGCAACAAAATGCATAAATAACAACAAACCATATGATATATGATTCTTTATGTATTTATGTGTACATATGCATATGTTTGTATTTATGCTCTACATAAATATTATATAAAACGGGGGTCTTCCGTCTATCTGAAATGAAAATCACAAACATCAATTTTTTAACAATAAAAGCAACTAACCGACCGACCAACCAACAAAGCAAACAGTGACGACGACAATTAAACACATTTTTGTTTTATAAACAAGTGTAGTTTTACTCATACTCGTGCAATTATTTATTTATTCAGAAGCACATGTATGTGTATTTGTTTGTATTTTGAATTTATATATTTCTTCCTAACGAAATACTAACTTATAATGGTCATCATTGTATATAATAACAACTATAGAAAAATATTACCGTCATTCGTGTCCTTATGTAAAACTTTGCTTTTGATAAAATATTTATACCCTACACCACCATAGGTACCCCAACCACCTATGGTGGTGTAGGGTATAAATATTTTATTATGTGTTTGTGCAAATTATGTAACGCAGAGAAAAAATCTTCCGTATACCGTTCGACTCAGAATCACTTTCTGAGTCTTTAAAACAGGAATTGGACTTTAAAACAGGTCAGAAAAGGCTAAATGACCCAAAAAATAAAGCCAGAAAAAAAGCTAATATATTGCCTTATTAAAAAGCACATTTATTTGTTAGTTTTCACTAGTTTTTGGTATTTCTTGAAGATATATTAGTGAATTTATATATTTAACATAAATAGTTCCTATGGATAATAAAGTTTTTAAGAAATAATTCTAATTTTTTGCTAGAATGAAGCGCCGCAGGCGAAAATTTTCGCTAAATATGAAAAATGTATATTTTTTATGCAAATTAATACACAAAAATGCTTAAATTTGTGATTTTTTTAAAATAAAATTTAAAAATTTTTAGCCGTTTTAAAACTATGTTAAGAATCAAAAAAGGCTAGAAAAAAAGCTAGAAGCTAAAACAAATATTTTGAAGCTAAAAGCAAAATAAAAAGGCTAGATTTAGCCTTAAAAAGGCTAAACTGGCAACACTGGTAGGTAGACCCCTCAAACGATGTATAAAAATTAGCTTAATACGAAAAAATTATTTAAAAAATGTTTAAAATTGGTCTTCAGTTCGCTGGTAGGGAACTGAAGATCATTTTTAAAAAATTTGTTTATATTTTCCCATATTCAGCTAATTTTTACGCATCGGTTGAGAGGTCTTCCTACTAAATTTTTGTCTACGGTATACTCTATTGTCCATGTAAAGCTTGTGCGCAAAGTAGAGGTCGCAATTTGGAAGATAATTTGATGAAATTTGGTACATATATTTTTTTTGCACAAGGACGAAGCCTTTTGAATTTGGTCATGATTGGCCTATTATTTCACCTGGCCCCCATATAAATGTCCTCCCGGAATAGAGTTTTAACACTCATAAATACCCAAAAAATAAAAATATTTTTATGAAATTTGGCACAAATAAGTTTTGCATAAGTAAGATCGTGAGGATTTTTATAAGTATAAATGACAGTGCAAAATTTTATGAAGATCGCTACATAATTTACTATAGCTCCCATATAAGACCCAATTTCGGGAATCACCCAAAAGTGCATAGATACATGTGATTGTTAGTAGCGATATATTATTTTGTATTATTATGTTTTTTTTACACTTTTATACAAGTAGCGATCCATAATTGGTCCCTTCCGGAATTTTAGTACATATAGAAGACAATGGTGTAGGGTATCATATGGTCGAGCTTGACCGACTATCACTTTTTTCGTTTTATTCAAGTTTAACGGTCACATAATATTATCCTATGATTTTCGAAAAAACTCCAGTAGATTTCATACAAAAAACAGCTTAAGTGCAGACATTTTCTTTGCTTTATCAAACATAGAACAGTGGAGCAGAATCGAAATAAATCTATAACTTATAATCGCCTGGTTGGATTTACATAAAATTTCACATTTTCATGTAGCGTAGCCGAGGATAGTAAGTTTAGATGCAGGATACCATATAGGCTTCAGGACTGGAACTATGGGGGTTCAAAATAGGGTACTGGCGTCATAGAATATGTTTAACAACTAGCGAATTTTTGTTCTTTTCCCAATATCCAAGATTTTTATACTTATATATTTTTCGAGTTATATAAATTTGAAATTTCAAAAATTTAAATTTTATAAGATCTTTTCATATATAGCAAATCATTTTCAACCGATTTTATTATATTTTATGCAATTGGTTAAAAAACAAAATTGTCTATCGAACAAAGAAAATTTTGTGTCGATATCTTTATTGAGTCAAAAGTTAATCGAATTGGAAAGTTTGTAAAAATTAACAAACAGACGGATGGACGGACAATAGAATTCTATCAAAAAGAAAAATTTTAAATTCCAAAAATTATTTTTATTTTTAATATGAAAACCAAATTTAAGTATTAAAATTTTGATATCACCTTTCCCTGAATTAAGTGCCATTTTCGACCCATTTAACCCAAATATATAGAGGGACGGATATAAACTGATATTTTTTACCTAATAATCAATAAAAAAAAAATAATAAAAATAAAACGTGATCATTGAAATATTGATATCACCTTTCCCTAAATTAATCGGCCTTTTCGACACCTTTTACCCCAATGTGCGATGTGGCACTTTTACCTTAATATATTTTTGTCAACTTTATTAATAGTTTTTACATTTTCCTTCAATACATCTGCTTTTGATATCTTTACCATTGCAAGAACTACAACTTCCCAAACTTGATATTAGTAAAACAAATTTTTTATTGTACAAATGGTAGTCAAGAAAAAAATTTCCAAATATTACGTCTTTGGCCGTAGATCGAGTTTATTGATGAAATATTATCTAGCATATTGTGGTGTAAAATAAAAAAAATAAAATTTGGCTATAAGAATATATTGGTCTCAACAATTTTGTAGAATTTTGAAGTCCTGCAAAAAAAATAAAAATAAATAATAATAATAATAATAATAAATAAAACGAGATAGAGGGATATTGGAGAAGGGTCATATATTAGACCTGTGGCCAATTGAGGATCGATACTTTTACTAAGTGTAAAATAAAATATGTAAATACATAATATTACGTTAATACTAAAATGTGTGTGAATTTATGCGCTTTAATGTGATTTAGGGTATAGAAATGTATCTCAACAATATGGTATCCAAATCAAATCGACATGAAAGACTTAAATTCCCATGACAAATTTTACATTTCTTAAAGTATACATTTCTTGACTTTTGAAAAATTGGACTATGCGATTTTCATAATTTTTTAAATACATGATATGTAACGAAATCTTAATTCGTTTCCTCATAAAAAATAGTTTAAAAACGATGGAGATTTTGGTATTTTTACCCAAAAATGTTTAAATTAATTTAAATATATAAAAATTTATATTACAAAAAAATTTCTTCAGAGCAATTTAAAAATAAAATTGTATTGTTTTTTCATACAAAAATCCTAAATATTTGTTTCGTAGGATTTTTAGTATTTATCTAATTTTTGATCACTGTATGTACCTTTAAAGACTTTTTGGAAATAACGCAAAATTTTTAGATTTTACTTCAACCTTTTTGGTTGTTTTTTTTTTTTTTTAATTTGATAAAATGTATCAGTTTTGGCGGAAAACGAGAAAATTTTATGTTATTCATTTTACTTGTACACATCCAAGGCCCAGGGTAGAACTATCAAAATGTTATACAATGCAAGGTTTTGTCAAGGTTTATCCCAAAATCATATTCGTCCTAAATGCATTTTCGTAATATCATAAATGATGATGCTTCAAGTAATGGTACATTTTATACCCTATAACTATTAAACAAAGTACAGGTCGCAATTTTAAAGATATCTTGATGAAATTTGTCACGAATAGTGATTTTGGCAAAAGAACAAGGCCTGTTGAAATTGGTTATGATCGGTTCATAATTTCACCTAGCCCCCATATATATATATATATATATATATATATATATATATATATATATATATATATATATATATATAAATATAACAATATTTCAATGAAATTCAGCGTTAAGAAGTTTTGTATAAGTATATATTGTGCCAAATTTCATGAAGTTCGATCTAGAACACAATGCAACAAGAAAGGATTGCCTGAATAATTCAAACACAAAATGAAAGCGTGCCAGTATTATAGCAAAACCCCCAAAGAGTTTTTCAAAATTAGTTCGAAATTCGGCCGCTTGAAGTTCGAATTTTTTGGAGCCCCTTTTTCAATATAATTAGATAAACAAATCATTTAAATTATTAAATTTAAATGTTATTACATGTTATTTTGTTATATTATTAATTTTATTTAACTTGACCTTGTCAAATTTTATATGAATTGTATTGGTATCAATCACCAAGAAAGTAGCAAAATTGACTTTTACTGAAAGTGAGATATAGACTAGTGGAAATCACAGTGCAAGTTATTTACCATATCTCCTGTACGAGCCCACTTTCTGTAACCAATCTAAAGCTTATAAATTCATATAGAGTAATTCTAAAAAATTTCAACTCAAAATTACAGTTTTAAAAATTTTACATCTTCGATTTTTTAAAATTGGTGTGTACATTGAACTAGCCATCGTGCATTTTATGAATCAGTTTCATATCGCTTACTAAAAAATTTCAACTCAAAATTACAGTTTTCAAAATTTTACATCTTCGATTTTTTAAATTTGGTGTGTACATTGAACTAGCCATCGTGCATTTTATGAATCAGTTTCATATCGCTTACGGTTCATATTTTATGGACCTCTAAAGTGGGACACCTCGGGCGTTTTTGTGAAAAATTAACAAAGTTTAATAACTTTCAAATGAATTATTCGATTTTAACAAAAATGGTGTCAATGAAAAATACTAATATTCCTCTTTATCATAGTGTCATAAAAGTTACACATCCTTCTGGTGGAGGGACTTCTAAAATGAAAAAATATTCCTTATGCTTGGATATACTGAAAAACGATCTTTTTATTTTCCTTATTTTTTCATATGTTGTTTGTAATCATAGTCATTATACACAAAAAAAAAGTGAAAATGGACTTCAATTACGAAATTTGTAATATTAATTAATTTTTAATTGATTTTGCACCAATCATCAAAATGGTAATATTAATAACCCGAATAATTGATTTTATTATTACTTCTCTTCCTTAAATAGACGCAATGAGCTGAAAATTTTTGAAAATTTACTTAAATTTATTTTATTTCTGTACTTTTATTGACAAATATTTAATTTTTCTTTATATTTTATTAATAGCTGTGAATTTTATAAAAAGCAAAACTAATTGAAAACCAATTAGAAAATTAATTATGTTAATAAATCATATAATTAAATTCCAATATAAAGCTAATTAATCATTTTATTAAAAAATTATTTGAAATATTTTTTTCTGTGTAGTTCATAAATTTCAAAATGGGATCTCAATGGGATCAGAAGTTATTGCAGTTTGTCTATAACAGTACAATTAATTAATATCATTTTAAGAGTTCTGATACACAGAAAAAATTTAATTTCTTATTTTATTACTAAATTATTAAAACCAATTACATTTTTAAATAAAATCGGACCTATCACAGAATTAATAAAATCAAACATTAAAATACGTAAATATTTTATTGAAAAAATCTTTATTTTTTTCTTATTAAAATATTTTTACTATTTATAAATTTGAATATTCGAAAATTTTAACAAAATTCAATAAACATTTTCTTAAGATCAATAAAAATAATATTTAGTTTTTAGTAGATTTCCAAACAATATTTATTTTTGATTTTATAAAATATTTAATAAAATTTTTTAAAGGTGATATTAAAAATTATTTACTTTTATAAGTATTGCATTTTTTAAATAAATCCGCAGAGTTTTAATATAATGGTTAACATGTACATTAAAGTGCCTTGATTTGTATGGGCACAAAAAAAGTTGAAAATTAAAGTTTTATGTGTTTGAAACTAATTCCCAAAATATTTCGGTTCAATTATTTAATTTACGTGAACTGGACCATTTTTAAAATACCTCCAAAAATGTGGTTTTCGATCGACAGTATACATAGTTTTTAACTTTTTGTCAAAAAAAATTACAACATATGATAGAAAAACGACGTATTCTACATATTGAACAAAAAATTATTTAAAATTTATTTTCATTCTCGCGAAATTAAAATTTTAGTAAAATTTTCAACGATTTTATTTTAAATAGTATTTTATTAATGTTTGAATATTTTGGAAATTTTTCATGGTAAATTATATTTTAGCACATCATTGGAAAGCTCTCACTAAGTATTATTGATATGTGTATTCATTTAACCCTTTAATTGCTCAAAAAATATTTTGGGATTTCCAGTCCATAATTGGTTAAGGTAATTTTTATACCAAATAAATGATTAGTTAGGGACATACATGTCCTCAAAAGCATAAATTTATCAAAATTTTGATAATAATATTGAAATAAATACGTAATTTCAGAGGTGTTTTAAAAATGGTCCAGCTCACGTAAATCTTATCATTGAGATGTAATATTTTGGGAATCATATAAGAACATAGTAATCTTCATCAAACTTATATAAATTTGAATAAATAATATTTGTGTAAATGTTAGCTATGGAATGGATAGAGTATGTAACACAGTAATTTTTGTATAGTTTATAAAAAATATAATTATGATTAATACATTATAATACAAGAAGTAAACAATGTTGCAATATTTTTGATACTCCTTCCAAATAACAACGATGATACAATAGACCTAAAAAGACAAACAATCGTTATTAAAATTTAATATAGTTCTAATTGACTTAAACTTACCATTTACAGTTTAGAAATATTTTTAATTACGTATTCACGTATTCTTCAGTTAAGGACCTCGAAACTGACTCACAAGTATAGATAACAAAATTTGGATAAAACTGAAATATAACAAGGAATACAATGAAAAACTCATCAGATATAACATATTAAAACTAAACATATATAAAACTAATTCATTGTTGAATCAACTCATAAGATGATATCATTTGCTGCAATAACGTCATAACTCAAAAAAAAAAAAAAAAAATATTTCTTCAAGAGAAGCATTTTTAGCTCTTAATTTAACATATATTTTTTAAAAATCATGAATGAAAATGTTATCATGGTAAACGTTTTTCACTTGCCTATATAACGTTGCTATGTTGACTACGCAGTAGCCTAGACAAGGATTACACAATACTTTATGAAAATTACTCAAAATGCTTTTATCGAAATCCTGCGAGAAATATAAAGAATTTTACGCAAGATTTTGTCAGTGAATAAAACTTATCATTTACTATACATTAATGACGTTAACTTGCGTTTTGTGAGTTATGATATTGTTGTAGCAAATGAGCGATATGGTGGTGTAGTGCATAATAAATCAATTTTACTTACATATATTATGTGGCATCTCTAGATTCTACAAAAAATGTTACGTTGTTTAGGATATCCTCCAAAATGTTCGATATACTGAATACATCTGGTCCACTTTAATGTTTAACCACCTGCTAGCACTACCATTCATTCGAAAGCCTTTTGCCGCAATCTTTTAATATTTGTGTGGCACTTAAACAAGTCGTTTTGCAGTTTTAATATTAAAATGAAGTAATTCCTGTTCGAGAAGATACATAAATATTAAGTATTATAAATAATATAAAAATCTGGATGAAATGAATGTAACTTATCTCTAAAAACCATAAAATATTAGTTTTTTATATATTTTGTTTCATAATTTGTATAAATAAATTTAAATTTTTTATGAAATTGTCAAAACAAAAGAAATTGTTTTTGTTTTCATATTTGTTTTGAAATTATTTAGAACCAATAAAATAAAATATAAAAACTGAATAATTATTTTAATAAATTTTTATTTTAAAACAAATAATGATTTGTTAAAAAATATTCTATTAATAATTTTTTTCTGTGTAATTTTAAATAGATATAGAAAAGGATAAATAAAAAAGGATAAAATCAAGGAGCGTTGGTCAAGATCGAACATATAATACCCTACATACGTGTGTTTGGAAACAAAATTTATTATTATTAGGGCCTTATATGGGACCTAGGTCAATTGTGGAACGATCCTTATGAAATATATTACAATATTTTATGCGCATATGAACAATATTTGTGACAAATTTTGTTTCGATATTAACATTAATGTGATTTATGCATGTATAAGTATTTTTGGAAATGTGAATTATGTGGCAAGGTTTGGACCGATCATTATGAAATTTAAATCTCTACTTATACAAAATTTAGTTGTGTTAAATTTTATCCCCATATTGATATTTATGTTAAATTGTATGCAAGTTTAGTTGATTTTCGGGAAGGGGGTTTATATGAGAACCATGTTCAATTACGGACTTATTATTGTGAAATTATATATGATGATTTATACTTATATAAAATTTATAAGTATATTATTTTATATTGATGTTAATAATAATTTTGGACTTATGCTCATTTAAGTAATTAATAGATAGTGTAAACTACATATATGAAAGATATGATCAATTATGGACCGATTTTTATAAAATTTGGTATAATAATATATACTTGTATAAACTTATGTGTGCTGAAATTTATATACATAAATACAATATATTTCAAATATTTACAAGGGCTAAACTAATATTTCGGGGAAAAGTTTTTATGGATTATAGGTGAAATAATGGACCGATCATAATGAATTTTAGTAAATTTTGCCCCTGTAACCCCATATATCAAATATGAGTATATTTTCATTAAAATCTTCACAAAAAATTGGTCGAATTTTAAAAATTGGGTTACAGTGGGTTAAGGATCTCTTAATCTGTTGAGGCCCAGGCAGACGACGAGGACGATGACTACCTAGACATCGATATGGAGCCCCTTTTATAAATGTGACCCTCCACAGCTTTGACTGTTCTAGGCTTTGCTATTGTGAATGGCATTTAGGAAGTTGACAGTTGATATTCGCTTGAAGTCCTGTCAATCTTCCTAAGCGCCATTACAGTTTGTCAAAAACCTACAACAGCAGCAGCAACCTTACCAACTACCACTTTTTTATTAAATAAAAATATATAGTTTTATAACGTTTGGAACACATACCTTTTTTATTCCATCTATTTATCCCAACAAGTAAGTGTCCATTTACTTCTTCCAAAATTATTTCTTTAATAAATAATTTTGGTTTGTTTCTTTACAACTCCGTTGAAAGAAATAATAACAACAACAATTTCTAGGCAACAGCCTGAAATTTGTTTATGGTCCTTTACAACCATCTTTGAACTTGTGACATTAAAATAAAAACACTATTTACAATTAATTATTTAATTTGTATTATTTTATTATTAATTTTTATAAATATATTGAATAAATTGGGAAAATTTAACAAAAGTTGACAGATTGTAAATAAAGCAATTATTTATCAGTAGTATTTTTATAGTAGCAAAACAAAATAAAATACTACCTTTTTAAACAACAGTGTTGAAAAAAGTAGAAGTAGACGAAAGTCGACATTGTGACTTTTGGTGGTCTTCACATGCAATAATAAAAATTCCGCGCGTTCATATCGCATGCGGTTTATAAAGGAAAAATAACTTAAAATAAACTTGATAAACATATTATTTCCGCGCAGTCATATTGCCAGCGGTAAAAATCAAGAAGCAAAATTGAATATAGGCATCCCTAGAAAATTTATGCGGTGAAAGCGGTAATGAATCAATTTTAAATTATATTTATTATTCGGCATCTAATATATTTCCAATTTAATATTGTCCGTGCGTTTACACTAGCATCTGTAAGTCTAGGAAAATAATTAATAGGTATAAATCATATTTTGTTTTTTTTGTGAACATAATTTGATTCGTAACAGTAAAAAGTAAATTCGCAAAGATATAGCGATCGTACTTTACTGTTTGGAGAGAAAAGACCAGTTTCTTGAATTAATTTACTACTTTATATCAAAATTGATAAAAATTACCGTCCGCATAAATTACTTTCCGAAATTGAATTCGAATAAGATATCATAACATAACATAACGAATAAAGCTAGACAACATAATTTGTATAATATAGAAATATGGGTAGCCAGGCACATTCAAAGTTTGTCGTTGAAACAGACAACATGTTTGATGAGTGTGAAAATTTTGCAAAGATGCATGCTGAAGATTTAACAGAATCTTTAGTAGAAGCTAAATTAGAGTCTCTAGAAGACGACTGGAAAACAATTCGTGCATCTTATGAGACGATTTATAGTACGGCAGACTCTATAATATCTGGCAAATTTAAGGAATTAGCTAGGACAAGATTTCGTGAGTGTAGGGAGAAATATCAGTTAACAAAGGCAAACATGAACGACCTATTGAAGGCCGCAAAGGGTCCGGCAACTAATGGCCCACTCAATTCGTCCACGTTAGGTGCTTCTTCATTTTATCCCTCTAATACAACTTTTTATTTATCAGATCTGGGCGTTCGAGTTCCAGCTTGTGATATAAAGGTTTTTAATGGTAGTTATGAGGAATGGCCGTCCTTTAGGGATATGTTTACAGTACTTTATCATACTAATCTAAGGGTATCAAATGTTGAGAAATTTTTCCATTTACTGAATAAGACATCAGGAGAAGCATTGGCAATTGTACAGAAATTTCCATTATCGGAAAGAAATTATTTGCCAGCATGGAATGCTTTGAAAGCTCGATATGAGAACAAGAAATTTTTAGTGGAAATACAATTGAAGGCTCTTTTTAACATAGAGCCAGCTATTAAAGAAACAAGTAGTGATATTAACAGGATAAGAACTACTATATGTGATTGTCTTGCGATGCTAATAGGTCATGGTCTAAGCGTTGACCAGTGGGATCCAATATTAGTATACTTATGTACTAGTAAATTACCAATACAGACAATCGCAGCTTGGGAAGAATCCTTAGAATCAGATAGTGAATTGCCATCTTGGGATCAAATTAATAACTTTCTAAAAAGTCGACACAGGGTAGTTGAGAGAGTGGAAAGAGCTCATGATCAAATGGTAGGAAGTGACACTAATAGGAAAAGCGATTTGAAGCAAGTGGAAAATAGAAATTATAATAAAGGGAAAAATATGTCTTCAAGGACAAGTTCAACCAGTCGGAATTTATGTCACTTCTGTCACGAAGAGCATAATCATAGAATTTGTCAAAAATTTTTTGATTTATCGGTCAAGCAACGAATTGAGTACGTAGAAAGGAATAAAATATGTACTAACTGTCTCTCGCCGAATCATTTAAATCAGGAATGTAAGAGTGTTTTCCGCTGTACACAATGTAAGGAAAGACATCACAGTTTATTGCATCAAAGCAATAATCAAACTAAACGAGCTAATCAAAGTGGGAAGAGACCAGTTGATTCATTTCATACTGAATCAATGCAGCCAACGCCTAATTCGCCACTCATAGAGCAACCATGTTTTTCGGGTAGTACCAACAATCCGACAAATGTTGAGACTCATTTGTCGGTTAACCACGATGATATTTTGTTGCCGACGGCTTTGATTCAAATTGATCATTTAGGTGGAACATTTACTGTTAAGGCATTAATTGATTCTGCGTCAAAGAAGACATTTTTGACCGAAAGGGTAAGGAAAATGTTACATTTGAAAACAGAACCTGCGGATTTCGAAATATGTGGACTAGGAGGTACTGTCGTTGCTAATTCTAGGAAACTATGTAATATCAAATTATGTGCGGAGAAACACAATTTTATGCTTGATACTCAAGCTGTGATCGTTTCAAACTTAACGAGTTTGATGCCATCTACAACAATCGCTAATCCCAATCTCTCCGAGATAAGCGATTTAGAATTGGCAGATCCAAAATTCTTCATATCTTCGCAAATTGATATGTTACTTGGGAGCGATGTTATCCCATACATTTTACTAGAAGGAACTCGGAAGCATGTTTTAGGAAATATGGTAGCACAGAATTCGGTTTATGGTTGGTTTATCTATGGGCCTCTCAATATTAGATCACTGTCTCTTGTGACAGTAGATTTAGACAGTCGTAGAGAGACTAACGAATTGAGTGATCAGCTTAGGAAATTTTGGGAAATAGAGGAAATTTCGAATGATTTCATATTGTCTGAAGATGACAAATTCTGCGAAAAACTATTTGCAGAGTCCACTTATCGACGGGAAGATGGTCGATATGTGGTGAAACTACCATTCAAGCGGGAATTCCCAAATTTGTTGTATTTGTCCTCTTCTCGATATGCTGCAAATAAGCAATATTTGCAAATGGAGTCAAGTTTGAGTAAAAAACCTGAACTCTTGAATACATACAATAGCATATTAGGAGAGTACATAGATCTAGGTCACATGGAAAGATGTGATTCCACTGAAAAATGCAGAAATGGTAAATATTTCTCATACTATTTACCACACCATGCAGTCTTTCATCCTGAAGGTACATCCACGAAAGTTCGAGTGGTTTTCAATGGTTCACGTAGGACAAAAAGTTCGTATTCCTTGAATGACATGTTATATTGTGGACCAACTCTGCAGAGAGATTTGATGATTATTATTTTGAATTGGAGGAAATACAAGTATGTTTTCAATGGCGATATAGAGAAAATGTATCGGCAAATAATAATTGATAAGTCTGATAGGCCTTACCAAAGGATTTTGTTCCGTAATAGGCAATCAAGTGAAATAGAAGATTACGAGTTGACAACAGTCACCTTTGGGATAAATTGTGCCCCTTACTTAGCTATTCGGACTCTCCTTAAGTTAGCAGAAGATTCAGAGACCAAAAATCCATTATCGTCAAAAATATTAAGAGAAGAAACTTACGTTGATGATGTGTTATCAGGTGGACATGATTTAATATCAGCAGTGGAAGCTCAGAGACAATTATGTGAGACATTAATTTCGGCTGGATTTCCATTAAAAAAAATGACCGCAAATCATCCGCTCTTACTAGATAAGATTCCAAAAGAGAATCTTCTTCATAGTGATTTCCTGAAATTTGCAGATTCAAGTTCTACAAAGACTCTTGGAATTAGGTGGAACGCAATGAATGATTCCTTTTCATACAAAATTGAAGCATTTTCTGAGGTTACTAATGTCACGAAGAGGAAAATCTTATCGTGCGTGGCGAAACTTTTTGACCCGGCAGGATGGCTTACGCCTATTATTATTGAATCAAAGATGTTACTTCAACAGCTATGGCAAGATGGAGTTGAATGGGACGAAAATGTAAAACCGCACATTCTGTCTAAGTGGAACATATTTATTGGGAACTTCAGGCGAATCGAAGATATACAAATCCCACGCTGGGTAGACTTTCAACCGGGAAATGATATTCAGTTGCATGGGTTCTGTGATGCTTCAGAGCGGGCTTACTGCGCCGCTCTGTATATAAGGTCCTCAAATTCAACAACTAGATGTTCCAATTTATTAGTCGCAAAGAGTAAAGTTGCCCCGCTTCAAAGCGTCAGTCTTCCTCGTCTAGAACTATGTGGTGCTCTATTGCTTTCGAAATAAGTAAGACATGTGATGGATGGAAACTTATTTCCAAAGGCATCTGTTCATTTGTGGACGGATTCCACCATTGTTCTAGCCTGGTTGCAAAAGCATCCCTCTATGTGGAAAACGTATGTAGCCAATCGAACCGCGAAGATAATTGAAAACGTAGGTAACGCCTCTTGGAGACACGTATCGTCCGAAGAAAATCCTGCAGACCTGGGAACTAGAGGATGTAAAGCACAGGATCTTGTGAATAACTTATTATGGTGGCACGGGCCAATTTGGCTTCTCAATGCTCAAGAGCATTGGCCTATTTCTGACGACTTATTTCACGCACCACCGGAAGAGCGTAAGAAGACAATCACTGTTCATTGTATAACAGACACAACCGCGAATAAACGACCGAATAGTACAGATTTCTTAGTTAATGATTCATACCCACCTTCAAAATACCAGATCGAACGTGTAAATAGGGAAATAGGGGATGAATTCTACATAATAAATAAATTTACTACATACCATCGAGCACTTCGAGTGATCTCGTATATTTACCGGTTTTACAACCTTAATTCGAAAAAGTTTAAAACTGGTGATATAAATTATACCGATTCTCTTTCGCAGAGAGAATTGAATCATTCAAAAATTATTTTAATTACATTGACTCAAAGGGCTTACTACTCTAAAGAATACAGGGATCTCAGTAATTCCAGTCCTATATCAAGAAAAAGCTCTCTTGTAACTCTGAATCCGTTTCTCGATGAAAATGGGCTCTTAAGAGTTAACGGTCGATTAGTCAACTCTGCTATGACTTACAATGAAAAGTGCCCGATTATTATTCCGTATGAGTCTAACTTATGCGAAATGATACTTGGTTTTATGCACAAAAATCTGATGCACGCCGATGTTTCGCTCATGATGAATATGGTGCGATATCAGTTTTATATTCCTGCTCTAAAGAGAGCAGTTAAAAAATGTATAAATAAGTGCCTTGTCTGTGTTCGGTATAAACAGCGAAGTTTATCTCAGAGAATGGCTGCTTTACCCCCAGAAAGGACTACATTCTCTCTGCCCTTTACTTTTACCGGAGTCGATTTTGCTGGACCATTCCAGATTAAAGCAGGCCATCTTCGAAATTCTCCGTATATGAAAGGTTATGCTGCGATATTTGTTTGTTTCGCTACGCGGTCTATTCATCTTGAACCGTGCTCCAGTCTATCATCCGACTCTTTTTTGGCTACATTTGATAAGTTCGTTGGAAGACGAGGTTTACCTAAGCGTTTGATGTCTGACAACGGTACCAACTTTATAGGAGCAAGTAAAACATTACTTGAGGAATATAAAGTATTTCTTAAGGAAACGTCAAAGGACATATCTGACAGATATGCCATCCACGGCTTTGAATGGAAATTCATTCCACCTAGTGCTCCGCACATGGGAGGCCTGTGGGAAGCTGGAGTTAAAAGCTTCAAACTTCACTTTAAAAAGGTCGTAGGAAATCATAAATTTAACTTTGAAGCAGATGGTAGCCACTATGGACCGCCTCAGCGAAGCCATACTTGTTGCACCCGTGCAAGGGGGCCGGCATGTTGAGGCCCAGGCAGACGACGAGGACGATGACTACCTAGACATCGATATGGAGCCCCTTTTATAAATGTGACCCTCCACAGCTCTGACTGTTCTAGGCTTTGCTATTGTGAATGGCATTTAGGAAGTTGACAGTTGATATTCGCCTGAAGTCCTGTCAATCTTCCTAAGCGCCATTACAGTTTGTCAAAAACCTACAACAGCAGCAGCAACCTTACCAACTACCACTTTTTTATTAAATAAAAATATATAGTTTTATAACGTTTGGAACACATACCTTTTTTATTCCATCTATTTAACCCAACAAGTAAGTGTCCATTTACTTCTTCCAAAATTATTTCTTTAATAAATAATTTTAGTTTGTTTCTTTACAACTCCGTTGAAAGAAATAATAACAACAACAATTTCTAGGCAACAGCCTGAAATTTGTTTATAATCTGTTCTGGAAACTTTTAAAATAAAAATACCCTTTTTCAGAATATCCAGGGATAAAGGATATTTTTTTATTTTAGAGGTCCTTGCGCCAAGAGAATGTGTAACTTTTATGATTTTATAATAAAGGGGAATATTATTCCTCTCGATTGACACCATTTTGTTAAAATCGGACAATGCACTTAAAGGTTATTAAACATTGAACTTTGTAAATTTTTGACAAAAATACCCGAGGTCTCCTTAAAATATGAACCGTTAGCGATATGACGCAGTGTTATACGCCATTTAAAGCGCATAAAAGAGTAGGTTATGTGCATTGAACTTCATTCAAATCGGAATATGAAAAATATAAACTATATTTATAATATCAAATTACGCATAAATTTATGTATATGTGATAAACTCATACACAGTGTACTATGATCTTTTATTACTTTTTTCTTTTATAACATTTTCATTCCAACAATGATTTTAATTATATTCCAGAATACAAATGCTAATACATTCCAACGCTAGATATATTTTAACACATTTCCGCACAATTACTATGTGACATAAATTTCGCAAATGTATGAATGGTTGCATAATTGTGTATATGTATATATTTATCACATACCCAGCAGGAAAATAAGTTAGTGTTTCCTCCCAACAGGCCTT
Source organism: Protophormia terraenovae (assembly GCA_951394005.1). Lineage (NCBI taxonomy): Eukaryota > Metazoa > Arthropoda > Insecta > Diptera > Calliphoridae > Protophormia > Protophormia terraenovae. The sequence continues at coordinate 49,797,873 of OX596073.1, forward strand.
TCTGAATGCCTCCGAACAAACTTTAAACATAATCCTTTTTGCCTTCTGTAAAAATTTCTTTAAGAATGCCTCGATTTCTTTAAAAAAGAAGTCCGGTACTAAGTTTTGTTTCCATTTCATTAGATGCGAAGTAGAAGGTGTCACTCACCTACTAACTTTCTCATTACAAACAGAAAAAATGGTAACTGCGAGACTTCCCAGTCGGAAATAGAAGGGCTTAAGATACATTCTAAAATACCTTATTTAGGATCTACAAGGCCTGCCACTCGCATTGCAACACTATTTCTTTTTTACACGGCGTGTCATTGGAGGCAAGGCCTTCCCTTCTCCCTTCTAAAAAGAAGCGAAAAGGCAAGGACTCTTAAATAAATAAATATGCTCTCTTATATTTTCAATGTTATTAAAAAAGAGTATGAAATATATAAAAAAAAGACATGAGGACTACCTTCTTTATCGACACTTAAAACAAGACTAAATGAGTTTGATCTTTGTAAGTCTCGTAGTTAAATTTTTTTCTATTTGTATTGAGAAAGTTAGTAGGTGAGTGACACCTTCTATTTCGCATCTAGTGAAATGGAAACAAGAATTAGTACCGGATTTCTTTTTAAAGGAAGTCGAGGCATTCTTTAAGGAAATTTTACAGAAGGCAAAAAGGAATGTGCTTAAAATTTGTTCGGAGGCATTCAGAAAGGCCTGTTGGGAGGAAGCACTAACATATTTTCCTGCTGGGTTACAAAGCTCAAACACATTTAGTCTTGTTTCAAGTGTCGATAAAGAAGGTAGTCCGCATGTCTTTTTTGTTTAAATATATTTCATACTCTTTTTTAATAGCATTGAAAATATAAGAGAGCATATTTATTTATTTGAGAGTCCTTGCCTTTTCGCTTCTTTTTGGAAGGGAGAAGGGAAGGCCTTGCCTCCAATGACACGCCATGTAAAAAAGAAATAGTGTTGCAATGCGAGTGGCAGGCCTTGTAGATCCTAAATAATGCATTTTAGAATGTATCTTTTGCCTTTATATTTCCGACTGGGTATTTTAAAAATATTTGCGCATTGTACAAGTGTGCGTAAGATGTATTTTTTTTAAAGAAATATGTCAGCATCAGTACATCTTATGTATTTAATTATGTACATTAGAGTGTCCCGAGGAAAGCCTTTTTCGAGATATCGATGTAGGAAGACTCCTCAAACGATGCGTAAATGAAAAAATTATTTAAAAAATATTTAAAATTGGTCTTCAGTTCCCTACCAGCGATTGAAAAATTATGGGTCCCATATATTTCGGTAAAAAAAGAGTTCCGACTTTTTAATCGAAATGGGTATTAAAAGATTCATAATTTTATGCTGGTTACAGAAAAGATATTTAAAATATATTTTTTACTTGAAAATATCAAGTTTTTTTGTTTTAAAAAAATCATCAAAAATCGAAAACTGCAAAAACTGTTCAGATTTATTGCTTTATCGTAAAGCCACATGTAATAGCAACAAAATGAGATATCGATCATAAAAATCTATTGATTCTTTTCGAATTTATTCGCAATTAAGTGAATTCGTTCATTTTCACAAAATTTTAGTTTTTTGAGAAATTTTTCCACTTATGTTGTCATAACTCAAAAATAACTTGTCCGAGTTTATTAAACTAAATTTACAAAAATTTCGGCTAATAATATCTTTAAATATTATAACATTCTCGCTTGTTTTTTTAATTTTTTTTACTATTTTTATATTTTTTGCTTAACAATTTTTTTTTTTTATAACTTTGAAACTATTGATCGCATCAAAAACAATTGTATACATCATTTAGCCGAAATTTTTGTAAATTTAGTTTAATAAAATCGGACAAGTTGTTTTTGAGTTATGACAACATAAGTGGAAAAATGTCTCAAAAAACTAAAATTTTGTGAAAATGAACAAATTCACTTAATTGCGAATAAATTCGAAAAGAATCAATAGATTTTTATGATCGATATCTCATTTTGTTGCTATTACATGTGGCTTTACGATAAAGCAATAAATCTGAACAGTTTTTGTCGTTTTCGATTTTTAATGATTTTTTAAAACAAAAAAACTTGATATTTTCACGTAAGAAATACATTTTTTGTTTAACATTTTTATTATAACTCCGAAACTACTGAGCCTATTGATACGCAATATATAAACGGATTAAAGGCTATGTAAATATAATTTTTTTATTTTTGAGTAATCATTAATTATGTGAAAAACGTCTAAAATAATTTATAATTTTACATAAAAATTAAAAAAAAAAAAAACAAAAAACCTCTCCATAGAATTTAAAATTGGGACCATATTTGGACCACTGGAACCATAACACATCAAAATAGTAAAATGGTTTTTCATGCCTTTAAAATGTTTTCAATTTTGTTGCCTTGTGTTATCAGCAGTACTTACTACAATACAAATCTTTAATATTTTAGCCATAAAGAGAACAAAATTTAAAAATTCTTATTCTTTTTTTTGCACCTAAATTTTAAAAAATTAAAAAAAAAAAAATTAAAAAACATTTAGGTTCAAAACAAAGTATTTAAAAGCACCATTTTTCTAAAAACTGCAAAAAGACCAACTTTTTCTCGCACCCTTCAAACTTCACATCCGATGCGGCACGGCTTAACTATATCCGATTTCAATAATATTTCACTTAGTAAGTTTTTGCAAACCAGAGAACAATTCCAGGGGAGTTGCGGTAAAAATTCGAAAGTTGGTAAATTTTGGTGCAGCCTAATGTATATATATTTGTAATTAAATGTACGTATGTATATGTCAAAATTTCCACTTGTCTGTCTACCATATCCCTGCATTAGGGTTGCCAGACGGGCTTGAATGAGCTTGATTGTCAAGATATTTTAGGCCTTGTCAAGTTTCAAGCTAAAATACAATTTGTCAAGCTAAACATGTTCTATACTACTTTAAAATCTCTACAATTTAAATTTTTTAAAAAATATAATAAATTTAGTCAAATATAAAGTGTATGGTTTTCTCCGTTACAGATTGTATGCATTTTTGCCCATCACTGATAATAAGTGCAAGAAATGATTGTAAAGCTCTATTATACCTTACACAGAATCACTTTCTGAGTCGATTTAACGATGTCCGTCCCTCTGGATATATATTAATGAAATTTGGCACAGATAATTATTTTGACACAAGGAAAAAGCCTATTGAAACTGGTTGTGATTGGTCCATTATTTCACCTAGCCCCCATACAAATGACCTCCCGGACAGCGTTGCCATGTTAGCATTTTTTCTGCTAGATTTGGCAGAATGGATTGGCAAATTGCATATTTATTTTGAAAAATTCTGCTAAATGCTTTTTAGCATAATCGAGGTACTACTAGCAGATTTTTTAGCATATTTTTTTTTATTTTTAATTATATTATTTTTATTTTTCTTTTTTCTCTCAAATTTATGTATGTTTTGTTTTATAATATTTCCTTCATGTTGCTATTCCTTTGAAATTCCAAATAATTTTTCCTCTAAAGTAAAATCGTCAGAAAAATATGAGAAACTCATTAAAAGTAAGTAAGTAATCCGTGCATGCTCTTGGGCTTATAACTTTTGATGTGGTAAGAATTAATAATTTTGTTAACTGCTTTAGATTTTTCATTATGCTCATTCGCTATGTGCCAAGTTTCATGACTATAGCAAATCTAGTTCTCCTTAAATTGAACAAAAAACACCAAAAGACATTATATACATTTTTTCATTAAATCTTACATCGGTCATATAATACAATTGCTGGATGGCATTTGTGTAAAAAAATACAGTTTCTTGGGCCATAATAAAGGTAAAGGTGTCATGGTCACTAAATGAAAATCAAGTTATGGAAGAAAAATAGTATCTTCAGTCTGTAGGACCCACACAAAATAGAAAGGATTTTCAGAGAAATTCCCCTCATCTCTAGAAGAAAAGTTCTATAAAAAGGTTTATTGCTTTGAATTTTTATTAGAAAAGTTGAAAGGAAATCTATGCTAAAGACGTATAAAGTACAAAAAAGTCCTAATTAAAACACAAGGCAAGAATTTGGAAGTGAAAAAAACCCGTGAAAGTTCTTCAGACAAATTTTTCCATAATTTTGATCAGAGTATAATAGACGATGAAACGTTCGTACGTCCTGACATTTTTCAACTTCCTGGACAGGAACTATATGTTGCAGATGCTAGAGGAAATGTGGCAGAAAAATACCGTGTATCAAAGAAACGGATTTTGAAAATAAGTGGACTCATTCGAGCACAAAAGCGACCGATACACAATAAAATCTTAAATTGGAAGAATTCTAGAAAAGTTCGGATAGTTCTTTAAAAACCAAAAGGAAATAATTTGTTATTTTATGCTTAGAAGTTGAACATAACAGTCACTAATAAAAACATAATTAAAAAAATTGACCTCTGGTTTAGTTTCTACAAGCAGATTTGCATGCACGGATTTTTTCTTGTGCAGTGCTCATAAACTTTGTAAAATTCTTGAAATTAAATGTCATAAGAACAAAACTGAATATTTTCTTATAACTTCATAAAATCTGATTTTGGAAAACAATATTTGTTTGTTAACACACAGAGAAAACAGATTCGTTATCACAACCGAATTTCTTGCCAAACGAATTTGGTCAGTTGCAGGGACTATCTAATAATTCGGTTGTCATAATGAAATGTATATGGTACGTTCAACTAATTGTTATAAACCTATTGTGAATTAATTTCAAAACAATTTGACATTTTTCTTTAACTATTTTTTTTTTATTAAATATATATAAAATCAATAAAACATAAGTGAACAAAAAAAGTACAAACGTTACAAAAAATTAACCTACAATTTGCATCAATGCTTTTTGATTTTATGGAACTAAATACCATTGAATATATAGGACAGCAAGTTTTCTTATGAATTTGTCCTTTCAAGCCGACTGGAAGACATAGCACACAGTTTAAGGCACTGCGGTTATTAAGAGTAAAACCAGTCCTAATTTTGCATCACCGATTCTACTTCCCGTTTTCAAAGAACTTGTAGCAAATTACATACTGAAGATTATGTCTTTTGTAACCGACTGAAAGACATCGCAGTCATCGCCGTTTTTGGAAGTAAAATCAGCTGTAAACATTTAAAACAAACAATAAAGTTAACATTTAATTTAATATTAATTAGAAAAAATAATTGATTACCTGAATAGGTTGTATTTTCACAAGCAACTAATTTCCAATGAATAAATTTGGCATAATTCTCATCTTAATTAAGAGTAGAACCTTTACAGTATAATATTTTTTTGGATTTAAAAGCGGAGCTTTTATCTGCATCGAAGTCTTCTCAATGAATTATTATATTTTGTACAATATTGAATTTGTTGAAATTCTCAGAAATATTTTTTTTATATTATTAAAAACAAAACGTCATAAATAAAACTCTATTAAATATTTAATTGTGAATACCGATATTTTGGTTATTCGATATATAATATAATAATTAATAACATTGCAACAAACAACAAAATTTGGTACAGACACTCTTTATAACTACAATAAATTCGGTTGTAAGTTTCAATTGTTCTACATAAATTTAAATAATTAATAATTTGGTTTTGTTAGCTAAATTTTTATTTGTAGCAACCATCATTTCTCTGCAATTCTTTTTAAACTTTAATAAATATTACATATTTATTGGATTACACACTTTTTAATAATTACAAAAGTTTAACTGTTAGTTTTATTAAATTTCGTTCATTATCATCGTTTTTCAACCAAACTTTTTTCTGTGTGCATCTAAAAATTAAAATTATAATAATTTTGAAGAAAAATAATGAAAAAATATTGCTTGGAATGATTTATGTAAGAATATACTTACATACATTTAGTTTTCCTTTTGTAAAATATATGTATTTATTATTAAAAAATATATACATGTACATTACTATTACATACATATATACAACGTGCAATTTTGTCTTTTTATTACATAAAATTTTAGAAATATATTTTAGCAAAGCAAAATCTTTGAATTTAGCAGATTTTAGCATATTATTTTTGGGGATTTAGCAGATGACATCGAAAATTTTCTGGCAACACTGCTCCCGGAAAAGGGTTTTTAACTGTCATAAATGCCTTAAATATAGTAATATTTTAATAAAATTCGACACAAAGAAGTTGTGTATAAGTGTTAATATTAGTGCAAAATTTCATTAAGATCGGCCAATTATTTACCATAGCTTCCATATAAATCTCTCTTCCGGAAATTACATTAACGTGCATAAATCCCATATGATTATAGTATCAAGTCAATATTCGGCAGAAATAAGTTTTATATAAGTAGAAACAGCATTGCCAAATTTTATGAAAATCGGTCCATAGTTTACCATAGCTCCCATTTTAACTCACTTCCGGGAATCTCCCTATAGTGCATAAAATCATATAGATGTTAGCATCAATGCATTGTTCTGTATTTGTATATTTTATTTTTCATTTAGTATAAGTGTTGGTTTACAATTGGCAACAGGTTTAATTTTTGGCTCATACACAATGGTGTAGGGTATCATATGGTCGGTCTTGTCTTGACTATAGTTTCTCTCTCGTTTTATTGTGAAATTTGTGAGTAAATTTAAAGGCTGAATTATTACTTGTTTTTCATAATACAATACATGGACTTAGTTATAACAGTTTAGATTGTCATGTCAAATTATGTTCATATAAATACTTCGATAGTAAAATTGCTAACAAAATTACTTGTTGTCGTACTAAAGTAGCAGCAATTGCATGAAATGTATTGGTTCCATATTCACAAGAAAATATTCCAATATTTGAAATGTAAAAACGTATCCATATGCAGTACAATATTTCAGTATTAAAAATGGTTATCGTAGACAAATTTTGGATTTCTATGAATATCCGAATGAAACTTCAACAGATATTTTCAAAAATATTAAAAGAATAACTATAGAAAATAATCTAGATGTTCGAAAAATTACTTCAATAGCGCCAGTAGTGCAGCTGTAATAAAAACATTTATATTACTCTGAGTTTTATATATTTTTCGTTTAAATAAGTTTTTTAGTTTCGAATAAAATTTTGTTGAAAAATTTAAAAATTTGTTGGATATAATTAATGCGTCTACAATTTTATTCAGGTTTAAATTTGTTTAACATTTGTGGTTATGTCAAGTTGATTTGTTTAAGATCAAGTTGAATTTTTCGAAATGTCAAGCTAAACTACCAAACAATTCTGGCAACCCTACCCTGCATACATATTTATTTATATTTATGTGTGTGTTAGTATTTGTTTAATTTGATGTTTGCATATTTTTATTTGTCTGTTACTCTTGTGTCTGTATGTCTGTTTATCCTCATGCCTGTCAGTCTATTCTTGTAAATACATTTTTGTGTGTGGTCCCTCATAGTCTTGTACTGTCATCGTTAACACAATGTTACTTTTGTTTCTGTTAAGGTTTGTGCATAAACTTGTAGAAATGTGAATGAGAAACTTATATTTGCACACATACAGTGCAAACGATGATTATGCATATTCCCAGCAAATACAAGGGTGTGATATCAAATTGAGAATGATTTCAAATCAAACCCTTTCTCAAACGTTTGAGAACGTTTTGAAAATAACTTGAAAATAATAGCTTTCTCAACAAAAAGGGGAATTAATTCTCAAATTGAGAAATGCTATTATTATCAAATCATTATCAAATGAAATTCTCAAACATTTTTCAAATGTGGATTGTGACTAAATGTGGAACATAAATAAAAATTATTTAATTTTTAATTTTATTTATTATTTTATTTGTTAATTCATTTCTTAATTTGTAGCTTTGAGTATTTGTTTGTAAAAATAATATTTTAATATGTAATTTGTAAATACAAAATTTTGTTTAAAAAATTAAATAAGAATATATAAAATATATATCGTCCATTCCACGAAAGAACGCCCAAGAATATTTTGTATGTCTTCCGATTTTAATAATATTTGGCATACGCACACCCTATAGAGCCATTTAAATATCTCCATTTTTATTTTTTTGAATTTTGAAAAATTCGCGGATTTATTCGCGATTTAAATTTTTCAAAAAGTGAAAAAAATGGCAAAAGTGTCTAACTTTAAACACCAATATCTCTAAAAGTTTTTAACGGATTTTAATGATTTAAATTGCATATTTAAGAAGAATAAGTCCACTATAAATGTAGCAGTTTAAAAATAATATTATCATTTAAAAATGCATTCATAATGCAAATGCAATTTTTGTATACATTTTTGAAAAATTTCTACCCTTTAAATTTTTTTCTTCTTCTGATATAAAAAACATTATTATATTTGCTACAAATTGCAATATAAATTGTTCTGGGACAAATAGGTTCACTATTTTAAAATATTTTTTTTTTAAATATTTCTTAAAATTTTTTCATACAAAAAATGTTTTTTTTTTTTTTTAATTTTTGTATTTCTTAATTTTTGTGAGCTTATTTTAAAATTAATTTTAATCATAATATTTCATAATTTGTTATTTGTGATAGAAAACCTATTTGTCCCAAATTAAGTGCTAATGTTTTATATAATAAACATATTTGTCTTCAATATTAAACAAAAATATTTAAAATCAAAAGGGTAGAAATTTTTTAAAAATGCATCCGAAAATTGCATTCTTTTCTTGAGTGCATCTTTAGCAAACAAATTATTTTTGGTTTATGCAATATAATTTACAATATTTGTTGTAATAAGCTTTACACTAGTTCTTAAATCAATAAAATTCCACGTATACTTAAGGAGTTATAAATATTTAAAGCTACATATTACTAAAAACGTATAACCAAAAAAATTAAAAATCAAAATTTTTTAAAAAATTTAAATTTTTTATGAAAAATATGATTGAAATTTTTTGAAAAAAATATTAAAAATAGTAGATTTTATTGTCCCAGAACAGTTATTTTTGCATTTTATAGTAAAGATATTGCTTTTTAACATTTTAAAAGAAAATTAAAATCAAAAGGGTAGACATTTTTCAAAAATGCATCCTAAAATTGCATTTGCATTATGAATGCATTTTTAAATATAAATATTATTTTTAAATTACTACATTTACAGTGGACTTATTCTTATTCGCGAATTTTTCAAAATTCAAAAAAATAAAAATGGAGATATTTAAATGGCTCCATAGGGTATGCGTATGACAAATATGAACAAAATCGAATGACCCTCCATAAAAAAATTGGTATTTTTTATAAATCTTTCGTGGAATTGACGATATATACTTATTTACAAAAACCGCAAATTTTAGATCCTTTTTTAAGGAAAATTAAGATTATTTCCAAATATCCGCTACTTAAAGTTCGTGTAAATATTTATTTACTTTTTAAATAATTTTTTTTTATTTTTTTTTATTATCATAATCTAAACTTCTTTTTTTTAATAATAATGATTAGATAATTTAAATTAGATTATTCTTAAATTTTTTAATTTTGTTTACAAATATTTATAAGATTTATAAATAATTTGATATCAAATTGAGAAGACACATTATTTAAAATTTTTGTAAACTTGTCTTAAGATTTATGAGTAATTTGATAATAACATTTGATACCAAGTTAAGAGCGTACAATTTTTCAAATATTTTTAAAGTTATCTTTATAGGTTTGATAATGATTTGATAATAACATTTGATATCAATTTGAGAAAAACCTTTGAAAAAGTTTTTTCTGAAATGATTCTCAATTTATATTCAAACTTGAAATTCAAACCTCTGTCCACATTTGACACATGTTTGAGAAATATGTTTGATACCAAATGATAAAGTCATCATATTTCAAACGTTTGACACCGTGTTTGCTTGGTTGTTCTCTAATATGTGTGTATGCGTTTTTAAATTGTGTGGGAACACTTTGGGTGGGGTGTAGAAGTAATTTATAATAATATATATTTTTGTTAAACAGATTTGTAGCGAGAAATCTTATATTATTTTTGCATGCATTTTTCCTTACATACTTTTAGGGATAAACAGTACTAAACACTATATGTATTATGGCTATTGAATATAGAGTTTTCGTAGTTTTTAACTAAATAAATAAATAAATTTTAAATATAAAATGGAATTAATCGGTACAAAAAATTAAATAAAAATTTCACGTTGTTACAATTGAAATACATATTAATAATAATATTTATTTGTTTGTGACGTAATTTATTCCCACATCTGGCTGCTATAAATAAATATTTAAATATAAACGGAATACTATCTCGTAAGGAGTAATATTAAATGCAGAGAACATACCTTATTAAAGTAGTTTTTCATATCATACTTTGCCTTAAAATAACTTCTACGTAAACCCTACGTATATAATTCAGTTAACTAAATATATATGCTCATGTAAATATTGGGTGATCGAATATTCGACTTTTGGAGAATCCGGTTTTCGAATAGTTCGAAAAACCGGTTGCACTTTTTTAAATTCAGAAAAAACCTGTTAACCGGTTTTTTTGCAGATGTTTATATTTCTATCAAAATACTACATTTCTTAAAGAAAAATCAATAAATATTTTTTTTATTTTTGGAAATAACTATTAACCCATTAAGAACAAGAAAGAAAGATATAGTCGGTGAAGGCCGACAATACCCTACAGTAATGTCTGCATCAAAATTCGGGGAGGGGTCTTTTTCTTCTAGACCTGTGGAATTGTGGACCAGTACTATGGTCAATTATGGACCGATCTTCATGAAATTCGTTACACAGATTTAAACGTATATGGAACTTAGATGTGCAAAAGTTACTGCTACATTTAAAGGATTTATTGTGGAACAGTACTATGGTCAATTATGGACCGATCTTCATGAAATTCGGTACACAGATTTAAACGTATATGGAACTTAGATGTGCAAAAGTTACTGCTACATTTAAAGGATTTATGATCGTTAAACCCTTTTTTTGGGAGGTTATTTGTATGGAGGATATTGAAAATAATGGACTGATCATAACCAATTTCAACACGCTTCGTTCTTGGTCTATAAGAAACCAAAATTACGACCTGTATTTTGATTACAAGTTTTACATGGACGGACAGACGGGCATCGTTAAATCGACTTAAAGCCGATTAGTACAAATGAAGGTGGGTCTTAGACCAATATTTCTGTGTGTTACAAACATCAGCACAAACGTATTATAAGCATGTAGGGTATGAAAATTGTAAGAAAATAATCATCAAAAATGATATTAACATTTACTTAGCATAAACAGAAACCATGGATTTATATGGAAAATGCCAGAATCAATTTTATTGAAACAATTCTGTAGGTGAAAATTTTTTAAAATAAAATCTTTTAAAAACAATTTCTTTGTTTAATAAAAAAACTAAAACATTTAAATTAGGTGCAAAAATATTACAGTTATCACTATAGATAAAACAAATTTAATTCAGGATAGTTATTAGTTATTTATTTAATCTTAAACTATATTTTAAAGACATTAAAAATCATACTTTATGAATATTAAAAAAAATAGCCATAAATTTCGATTCAAATATCAATATTTAGTGCATGGTTTTTGAAATAAAAAGGTATTTTTAAAACCGGTTTTTTGTGTTTAAAAAAACCGATCTATTCGACATTCAAAAATTGTACATTTTGAAAAAACCAACAGCACATTGACTGAAAAAACCGGTTTAAAAACCGGTTGGAAAACCGAGTCGATCACTCTAGTAAATATACACAGGAATTGTTTAGAAATTGTTTTGAAAAAGAAAATATACTTACAATTTTATGACAATATTGATGTCACCTGCAGATATTTGTTATTAAAAACATATAATAGAATTTCATGTAATGTACACAATTCCTTTAGGAATGATTTTAGTTCAAAGAATAGAAACATGTATACATACTTAAATATTCCTATGACATGTGGTGGTCAGATTTTTAATATCTTGAAATTCTAATTATTGTAAAAATAGAAATAACACGCATTTACATAAAGTCGTTTAAATGGTAAAATAAGAAAATATTAAAAAAAAAATTAATTAAAAAATGCATAAACAGATTCTCCTATAGTATCGATTGCAGCAATATAAACCTTTTTTGTTGATTTGAATAAAAACAGCGAGTTTTTGACAATTTATATGTTGTTATTATTATTATTATTATTATTATTATTATTATTATAAACTGTCTGCTGTTAAAGTTTCACTTTTTGACAACTATAATAACAACTAATATCAACTTTATTGTAATTTAATTTTTGTATTTTAATAATTTAAAACTACTTTTTTGTATAATGGAATTTATATGTACTTTAGGTATTTAGATAAAAAAAATATTATCTTTTGCTTTTAGAAATATTGTAGCTATTTTATTTACTTTTAAAGTAGTTGAAGAAAACAAGCATTTTTGTTTTATTTTAGAAATTTTTATAGTTGAAATTTTGCATAAGTAAAGGTAAAATAAAATAACTAAGAATGCTATTTTAGGCATCGCCAAATCTATATACCCACCATATTCAACTTTCTAAAATTTCACATTATATAAGATAAATAATTAAGGTAAATTTGGTCTCCTCAACAGATAGACAGATAGACGGACGGACATAGCATGATCCACTCTGAATCTTACCAGGACCCAAAAAATATGTTATAGGGTCTTAAATGATTTCTTCGACATTTTGCAGGTTGTACTAATAATCGCCCAAGGGAAAATCGCCCAAAACCAAAAGTTTTTGGGTCTTTGTGTACTTGTGAACAAAAACCCAAAATATTTACAAAATCACCCAAAATTTAATGAATAATAAGTCAAATAGTAAAATGAACAATCTCCCAACATTTTGGGTTATTTTTCATAATGTCAAATAACTCATAAATGTTATAAATATCCACCCAAAGACTGTTGTAAAAACTTTATTCAACCAAATCTTTTAATTTTTTGTCATTTCTTCTGCAATTTAACTAAAGATTCTATATAACACTATGTGACAAATTGAGGACTATCGCATGGGGGTGGAATCATTCCAACTGCATTTGATAGCTCTTGATATGTGTTACAAAACCTCCAAAGGATTTTTCGCTGGTAAGCAAAATTTTTTTTTTTTTTTTCAGACCGCTTAAACTTTTCTGTTTTTGCACCAAAGTATCTGAAACTACTTTGAAAATAGAAAAAAAAAATAATATAAACATAGTTCGAAACTCAAATGTTTTAACATAAATGTTTGGAGCACTTAAATGGCAATATTTGATTAGAACTTTCTATTCATCTATCTCTGATTATAGTATGGGGTCATTTCTAGTCCGTTGAAACAGAATTAAACAAAAGCCGAATAAAACTTGAGTTTAATGGGTTAAAATGTTTTACAGAAATTTTCTATGTCGAATTTCACTAGGGGTCACCGAAGGCCCAAAGTTCATGCGGTGGCATATATCCATAGATATGAAATTGATGAAATTATTATTAATTTTGTTTACGATTTCTACAAAACTTTTAATATTATATTTCATTGCCTAGTTTAAGGTGTTTATAAAAGAAATGTGGTAAAATTTCATATTTTTTTTTAACAACACATGATAATTCGTATGAATTTTTTTATCTTTGGAGTCCCCTAGTAAAATTTGACGAAGAAAATATCTGTAAAATATTTTAACCCATTAAACTTAAGTTTAAATTGACTTTCATGTCATTTCCTAGAAACGGACTAGAAATGACCCCTTATAAGGTAAGATAAATGAATTTAAAGTTCTAATGAAATATTCCCCGTTAAATGCTCTAAACATTTATGCAAAATTATTTTAGCTTCGAACTATATTGATATTATTTTTTAGATTTATCTGAAACTACTTCTGTGAAAAAATAGAAGTTTAAAAGGTCATAAAACAAAAATTTTGCCTACCAGCGAAAAATCCTTTGGAGGGTTTATTACACATATCAAGAGCTATCAATTGCAGTTGGAATGATTTCACTTCCAAAATACTGTTGCATAGTGTAATAAAAGTTTTTTTAAAGAACAATATTGTTCTTAATAGTCGGCCTTCGGCTCGGCGAAAAGGTTTTCAACTATGTGGTATTTTTAAAAGCGGCTTCGCTTACATAAATTTTATTTTTTACATCAACATTTGCATCGTTAAAAGTACAGCATTGACAAACAAATTTAAAACGTAATTAAAAAAAAGATTCGGCTGTGCCGAATCTTTGATACCCTTCACCATATTACAATCTTACCGACAAATAATAAAATATTCGCCTTAACGTATGCTTTCATATTTTCACATTTATAAATCTAAATTTTTTTCAAAACTACGAACATTTGAATACGAAAAAAAAAACAGTCATAGCAAGCATTCCCAGCAGGAAAATATGTTAGTGCTTCCTCCCAACAGGCCTATCTGAATGCCTCCGAACAAATTTTAAACACATTCCTTTTTGCCTTCTGTAAAAATTTCTAAAAGAATGCCTCGACTTCCTTTAAAATGAAATTCGGTACTAATTCTTGTTTCCATTTCATTAGATGCGAAATAGAAGGTGTCACTCACCTACTAACTTTCTCATTACAAACAGAAAAAATTGTAATTACGAGACTCAAAACTCATTTAGTCTTGTTTCAAGTGTCGATAAAGAAGGTAGTCCGCATGTCTTTTTTTTTTTTAATATATTTCATACTCTCTTTTAATAGCATTGAAAATATAAGAGAGCATATTTATTTATTTAAGAGTCATTGCCTTTTTTCTTCTTTTTGGAAGGGAGAAGGGATGGCCTTGCCCCCAATTACACGCTGTGTAAAAAAGAAATAGTGTTGCAATGCGAGTGGCAAGCCTTGCGGATCCTAAATAAGGCATTTAGAATGTTTCTTTAGCCCTTCTATTTCCGACTGGGTTGCTTTAAAAATATAAACAACAACAACAACAATTGAATATTTATATATTTTTGCATGTATGTGTGTATGTACATATATACAAACAGACCCAGCAGGAAAATATGTTAGTGCTTCCTCCCAACAGGCCTTTCTGAATGCCTCCGAACAAACTTTAAACATAATACTTTTAAAAGGAAGTCGAGGCATTCTTTAAGGAATTTTTACAGAAGGCAAAAAGGAATGTGTTTAAAGTTTATTCGGAGGCATTCAAAAAGACCTGTTGGGCGGAAGTACTAACATATTTTCCTGCTGGGATACTTAATATACATGTTTGTTTGTGTGTTTATATTCTTAACAGATTTGTTTTTGGCCCATAACTCTGTTGATTATGAACGAATTTGGTTTATTAAAAAACAACCGAAATTGTATAAAAATTTTTATGACCGATCTATATAAAAATAAAAATCTGTAGCTTGAACAAGGGCTTAAAAAAATGCGTTTTGCCCGATATCTCAGTTATTACTAAATCGATTTATTTCATTTTTTCAGCAAACAAATTCAGAAAAAAAAATTCCGAAAACTCTATAAGCAGAAGCTTCACAAACTGGAAATCCGGTTCTAAAAACCGGTTTTAAAGCATATCTCCGCCATTTATAAACCGATTTTGCTGATTCAAAACACCAAAATCTTATAAAAATATTTATGACCGATCTGTATAAAAATAATAATCTGTAGCTTAAACATAGGCTTCAAAAAAATCAAAAATGCGTTTTGCCCGAAATCACAGTTATTATTGAACCGATTTATTTCATTGTTTCAGAACAAATATTCAGAAAAAGATGTCAGAGCCTTCTTTGCAAAAACATTTATATAATTGCAATTTTTTCTTAAAATAATGGGTGTAAAAAGGTAAATTATGTTAGCGAAGCCGATTTCAGACACACCACAGAGTTAAAAACCTTTGTCTATTAAAAAATTATTTTTATGCAGAGTATATTTAAAAAAAAAAATCGGTTTTGTTTCCGTAAGCAACAAGTCGGAACATATAAAATTCTTGACATTTTTGATTTGCTTAATTATGAATCGATACATTTATGTATATTTTATTATAATACTTAAATTTATTTTCTTTAAAATAATTAAAAAATAATAGTAGATATCATGGGATCAAGAATATATAATTTTGAGATATCTTAAATTTATATATATTTGTGGTATAATTATCACTATATTAATACATATTTTTTACGAACTGTCACGAAATTTTATTAAGAATATTATAAAATGTCTCCATTTTCTTACATGTTATACTGTGTTCATTACATAATTTTTTCCCACATTCGTAACATTTCCTATACAACCTCCCCCAAAGTAACAGTCACATAAAATATTGGTTTTCTCGCTAATTATGAAAAATGTTCTTTGCTAAATGTTTGTAAAAGTAAAAGAAAATTAAGGAACTCTTAAAAGCATGAATAAGCATTCAGTTAGAAAACAAACTCAATTAAAACATCACCAACATTGATATTGTCCCAAAATGATAATAAATCTTAGATAAATGTTAGTATTTTTTTAAAAATTACAAAATATTTAATGAATGATAAAGAAAATACATAAGAAATATAACCATACAGTTTTAACAATTGAATAGTTTAGGAGTAATAAGGGTTATTAAACCAATATCAGTTGCGGGGTAGAATTAAAATTTTAATATTGAAAAAAGTGAGATGAGATTTCTGCATAAATACAAAATAATAAAAAATAAAATTCCCATTCTTTTTATATTCTCAATAATCTATAAATTTAATTTACCCTTCATGGCATATTAAAATATTTTAATATAATTGTTATCATAACCTTGCTAACTATTCTTAAAAAAAGTACCAAATTAAATCTTCTACAAATAAATTTGGAAAATTCATTGAATTTCTTATAAATTTCAAAAAAAAAAAAAAAAAAGTAAAAATCAAATATAAATAAGCCTTTTAACATTTCAACACCTTGTAAATTTGCATAAATAGAAACCAATTCATATGCATCCATTATTGATGTATTTTACTTATAAATGTTCAAATCAATTGCTTTATTTTACACATCAATGTACATGAACATGTGTATATGTTTGTAGATGTTTGCACACATACATACATATACACATATACATAAGAGTGTGATTTGTGAACAAAACGTATAAATTTTGTCGCCGATCTTGCTTTAACATGTCATTTCATTCGAAAACATGTTAAATCTATTACCTTACAATTGAATATATTGTCAACATTTATCAATGAATTGAAGCACTATGGGCTGAAGTAGGTAAATACATACATAAATTGTTCAAAATGAACATATGCCCAGTTTGATATATGCAAAATTAAAAAATTATACTAATATTTAAAGTATCTAAGTTTTGGTTCTACAGAAGATATTGACTTCTTATTATGTCAGCAACGCAAAAGAATCCATCTGCAATTGATAGCTCTTGATAAGTGTGATAAACCTTAAAAAGGATTTTTCGATGGTACGCGAAAATTTTGTTTTATGATCTTCTAAACTTTTCTACTTTTGCATCAAGGTAGTCTCAGATTAATCGAAAAATGTAATATAAATATACTTCTAAGCTAAAATAGTTTTTTTAAAAATATTAAGAGCATTTAACGGGGAATATTTCATTAGAATTTGCAATTCATTTATCTTACCTTATAAGGAGTTATTTCTAGTCCGTTTCTATTAAATCTGTTTTGAGGACCCCAGACTGTCTGTTATGCAGGAATCTTATCATTTTCACATTTTCAACATTAATTCAAAATAAGTTTTCTTGAAATCGTAAGCAAAATTACCAATAACTTCATTAACTTAATTTCTTTGGATAAATGCTTCACCGTATGAACTTTAGACCTTCGTAGAAAATTTCTGTAGAACATTTTAATCCTCAAGTTTTACTCTACTTTTATGTCAATTTTTTTAAGGGACTGGAAATGACCCCTTATTATAGATGAATAGAGAGTTCTAATGAAATATATCCAGTCATATATTTAAATTATTTATTAAACATATCAAGAGCTATCAATTACACGCGATAAACCTCAATTTGTCGCATAGTGTATCTCACTGTTTATACGCAAATTTAATAAAGATGTATATCGTCAAAAATGCTATGAACGTAAAAAGAAGTGGCAACGCGGTACGTTTTATTTCAAATTGGTTTTACTAATCACCATTAGTTTTCGTGAGTTACTAATTTGAAAATAAAATATTTATTCATCGTTTATACAGAGCCATTCCATTTAAAACCAACCAGATGGTTTTCTCTCCTCTTCCGAATTTAATAATATTAGGTACAATCATCAAAACTAAGATTGACGCAAATTGTCAGATAATTGTTTAATGTGGTTCGCGAAATATATCGATAGACAAAATAATACAAATTGAAATAAATATTTCATATTTATTATGAAATTTTTTATAATAATTCATAAACTATTGCGAGTCCCAGAATGTCACTCACCACAGCTATAGAAAACATTTTCACCATTAACATATATTTTTGTTTTAATTTTAAAAAATACCATTTCTTTGAGATATTTACGCAAGATAGGCGCCATTTTAATGTTGAGAAAAAAATTCATCTTATACGTTATATTAAAGATAATTTTGATACCTTTAATATGACATCTCAATAAATCTTACACCATAAATACTTTGAAAGATATTTTTAATTTCGTGTATGCAACTTTGTAAAATTTCTTAGCAATAAAATTTCTGATTTCTACTTGTATAAAACTTATTTGTGTCGAATATTAACTTGATACTAAAATTTGAGTGGGATTTATGTACGTTAAAGCGATCTTCAAAAGAAGGATTTATATGGGAGCTATGGGAAACTATGAAACGATCTTGAAATTTGACACAAATATTATTATTTATACATAATTATTTGTATCAAATTTCATTAAAATATTACATTATTTAAGACATTTATGATCGTTAAACTCCTATACCGAGAGGAAATTTGTATAGCGGCTAAGTGAAATAATAGACCGATCGTAACTACTTTTCAAAAATAACATTATTTCCAAATTCCATCAAGATATCTCTAAAATAGCGACAAGGTTTACGCGGAAATCCAGCTAGCCGATCAGATGGACTGGCATCGTTAAATCGATTCAGAAAGTGATTCTGAGTTGAACGGTATACTTTAATGAGACAACATAAACGTATAATACCCCAAACACCTATAGTGGAGTTGGATTTTCGATTTTCCTCACAGACATTTTTTATTTTTTTGATCTTCCCAAAACAGTAAATATATTACTTTGTTCATATAACCAAAGCTGGAATTAATGTGATGGAAAAAATGTGGTGTTAAATACATATGAAAAATTCTTCAAACTTGTTTACTTTTGGGGTTCAAAAAATTTTGAAATTTTCTTTAAGGGCACATCATCGCTATTTTTTACCAATATTAACTGTCTTTAATTAAACACAAATCTGTTCGCGTGAATAACTTTTAGCGAACGGTGTCGGTGTTATGGAGGTTTAAGAAAAAAAATTATAAAAAATTGCAAAAATTCTATATTCTATAGCAATATTTGAAAAATTACCACACTTGTGTAACCCACATTAATATGTCTAAAATATAAATTAAAGGTGATACGATGTAGTTGATGATGACGAAGATAATTTTTTTTTTTTTTAATTCACAAAGTACGCATAGATTTTCTTTTCTTTTGTTTTTATAAAATTCTTTAATATAGTTTTAATATATTTATTTATATATTTATTTAATATATATATTTAATATATTCTTAATTTTTTTTAATGTTATATTAGTGGACAAAAAATTACCATTTATGTTTTTTAGTTAAAAATCAGAAACTTAAATAAATTTTTAAAATTACATATGTAACCTACACAAAGATATGCAAAATACAAATTAAATAAAGTTCGATAAGTTTTATATTAGGGAACATACTCGCGATTATATATCTGTTTAAACATTCCTTTAAAATATCGAGTAAAAAACTAAGTATGCATAGATTTTTAATTTTTTTTTAACTGCATTTAATTAACATGTGTTTTTTTATATCTTACTACAAAAAAATCTTCAAATGATATTAATAAATAAAAAGTTGCAAATGTTAATTATATTACTATAAAATAATTTCTTCAGTGACAAAAATATACACCCAAAAATTTTAAAAGTTGCATTAAATTTAAACGCGTTATTATTTTTGAGTGCCACTTAGTGATCGCAATTTCCCGGACTTTTTGATTTTCCGGGATAGCGGGAAAAGTTTTTCGACCTCCCGGGATTCCCGGGATCCCGGATTAAAAACTATAAGTAATATTACTCTCATTATTTGAACAACTTAGACCCAAAGGGATATGTATATTTGCATTAGCAGATTTAAAACAGAAATGTAAATGTACTAAGAAAAAGAAATTTGATCAATTGCTTAATCTACCGATTAATTAACTCGAGTGAATGCTGTCAAGAAAGAGCTTTGTGGATATCGACACAATATTAAGCAGATCGTTTGTTCCGAAAACCTTTGGGATAATTCAAATGTATGTTAAAACTATATTAAATTGCTTGTAGCTTCGATGGGTGATCAAACACTATATGAAAATATCATAAAGTTTTGAACATCATATATAATATCTAGAACTAATTTCAATTTCCTATACGGTCATCGAAATAAAATAAAATTTTATAAAATAAAATTTTTTAGGGTGGTCTGAAATGCTTTTTGTCATTTTCAAAATCAAATAACTCAGAAACTAATAAACATATTTTCACAGTTCTTTTACAGCCTAACTGACACAAATCCATATAATATTTGTGTAAAATATTATACTGGTCGGAAGTACTATGTTATAAAAATAAAATAGAAAGAAATAAGAAAAAACAAAAAAAGTTTTTGACATTGTCTATTAAATCGAGAAAAGTAGTTAGTTCTAACTAATTGTATTTTTGACTTATGGATTATACAAATTTTTTTCGCCGGTATTTTTAGGAAAGTAAGAGTTATGAGATATTTTCGCTCAAAATTTAACCAAAACATAATAACGATATCATTATAATACTAATAAGAGTAAATTATCTTAAAAACTGTATACTGTAATAAATGATCATCTGAATGCATTCCAAATATTGAACATTATTAAGCAATGAATTAAAATTTGATAATAACCATATAAATACATTTTATGTTCCAAACAAATCAGGCTTTAGTAGCTCTCCGATACTTAAAAATATTATAAAGGCATTTTGAATATATCTGAACACCTCTGTGTAGATTAGTACGTGTCCAAAGTAAAAAGTGATTTTATGAGACAAAACCGCAAATTTTTCTTAAGTGGATAAGAACTCAACATTAATGTTTATTTGGGTCAAAAATAAAGATAATCACTTTTAATTGGGTGTCATTAGAGTTTCCTTAGTGCAAAAAACTTTTATTTTATAGCGTTATCAAAATGAAAAAAGCACTTCCGACTCACTACATACTTTTTATATGAACTTTCTTAATATATTGTAAAATTTTTATGAGATAAATTCCGCATGTTGTTCATATTACTGGCTAATTTATAATATATTTTTAAGATTACATGATTGTTTCAAACAGATTTACTATTTAATTTGCTGGGTTTTAGTACTAATATTTTATTAAGATATTAAATTGAATTCATGATACAGAGTCATTCCATATAAATTATCTAATGAATTGTATATAAAACCTTATCAACAGTGTTGCCAGTTTAGCCTTTTTAAGGCTAAATCTAGCCTTTTTATTTTGCTTTTAGCTTCAAAATTTTCGTTTTAGCTTCTAGCTTTTTTTCTAGGCTGTTTTGATTCTTAACATAGCTTTAAAAAGGCTAAAAATTTACAAAGTTTGTTTTGAAAAAATCACAAATTTAAGAATTTTTGTGTATTAATTCGCACAAAAAATCTAAATTTTTTACATTTAGCGAAAATTTTGGAATTATTTATTAAAAACTTTATTATCCATAGGAACTATTTATGTTAAATTTGTAAATTCGCTAATATATCTTCAAGAAATACCAAAAACTAATAAGGGCTAACAAATAAATGTGTTTTTAAAAAATATAATATAATAGCTTTTTTTCTGGCTTTATTTTTTGGGACATTTAGCCTTTTCTGACCTTTTTTAAAGTCCAATTTAGCTTCTTTTTTTCTCAAGTCCTGGCAACACTGCTTATCAATGATATTGTGGTTAAGATATAGTTCCCATCTGAATTTTTAGCTTAATCTTTTGTAAAACATTTACTTCCATTTAAGTGATTTTAAAATTCCCAAGAATCCCAGATGAAATTCCCGGGAAGGCGGGACAAGAAAAATAGCAAATTTCCTGGGAATCCCGGGACGGGATTTGTAATTTGTGATTTGTAATTTTGTAACAGTGAACAAAATCTTTATTGCACAGAAAAAAATATCAAAAGTTAAGAAGTAATTAAAAAGTATGTACGTTTGATTGTACGTTGTCGTATTTACAAATTTACGAGTTGATTCTCAACTATTTCAGTTGTTAACATATGAATTAAAAATTCGTTTTGAAAAAATAAAAATATGTGTCAAAAAATTTTAAATTATAAAATATTTTTACAATATTGTTTTAAATTGTTGTATATTTGGAAGGAGAATAAATTTGCTATAGCAGATGAAGTAGTGGTATATTAAAAGCTAAAAAATAAATTCTCCATGAAAGGTAAGTATTAAAATACCAAGTTAATACAAAGTTTTTCATACAATTTATTATTCCATTTTTAACAGTTCACCTATAAACAGAAACGAGAACAAATTTGTGCAATTTGGATGAACCTTTGGGATTTGGTGATTCTAACAATGGTAACAATAAGAAAATCTGTTTAATTAAAAATACTTATTACATTACTTGTAGCATTTAAGAATGATTGATGGTAAATATTCCGGAACATCGTTTGAAAAATAAATCATTTGTCGCAAATAATACTAAACAGCTCGTCTCTGAAATTTATTTTTAATCTTATAACATATACATATTTTGTAATGTAACCCTTATTTTAATTTTATGATTTTTGCAAAATAAAAAAATTGGAAAAAAAATGTGTAAATATTGACAACATAATTGTTTAATAGTAGTAACCAGTTGTTGAAATATAGTTCGTTGATTGGTAACAACAATTTTATTTAATGTTACAAATTCATTGTTAAAAAAAATTGTTAAGTGTTAACAATTTTAAGTAACAAAAGTTGTTTTTAAATTTACAAAAACGGTTGTAGGTGCCTTTTTAATTAAAAAAATAATTGTATTGACGAATTTGGTAATTAATAAAACAATTGGTTTGTCGTAATTTTTTTCTGTGTGAATTCCAAAAACTAAAAAAGTTATCACAGTAAATAATTCCAGCAAAAACAAATAATCACGTCTATCTCCGCTCAAATGTCAATTTTAGGGTATCCAATTATTCGGGTTCTCAGGAATCTCGAATCTATTTTTTAATTTTTTAATCCAATCCAAAAAGATTCGGCATATGATGATATAAATAGCTGTTCAAAAACTTTACTATTATTTTTATTTACTAACAGTTTCAATAATTTATAAGTAATCCGCGGACTTTTATATCATTATACTGTGAAACAATCTCAAAATGATTAATTTATTTGTTGAAATTACTTAATTTCAAACAAGGTGGTTATGCCAGGTGGTTGAAAAAGGGGCAAATGGCGACTAAAGTCGCCAAACGGTAACACTGGACGCAAGAAAATTAGTTTTAATTTTTATTAAACCAACACATTTTTTTAATAAAAAATATGCATAACATTATTTTTCATTTGTTTCACACAGTTTTTTAGTAACAAGTATTTCGAAAAATTTCAACCGAATATTAATGTTCTATATTAGAAAAATTAATTTAAATATATTTTTTTTTATATTGGATACTGTTTGTATTACTTCTTAAGGTACAAGAAAAAGTAATTCACTAAAAATATTTTTTATTTATTTTACATAAAAATAAAAATAAAAAAATATACTCTTTTTACGTTTGCCTTTATGAAACCGACCTTCAACCTCAAATATTTTTTTTAAATTCAGACTTTTTTAAAAAACTTTTGATGTAATTATATTAACAACACTTTTTGCTATACCAGAAAAAAATTCAAGACCTGAAAAAGTGTTTGAAACTAACAAGTTTTTTTTTATTTCTTTTTATTTCTGTAAGACATAAGTGTTGTGCAAAAGTCGTGAAGCCAAATTTTAAGAAAATTCAAAATATTGTAGTTTTTTCAATGGGGATTTTACGCCGTTTCGGATATTTCAAAATTCAAAGAAGAGCCCAATAGCTCTTGAATTTGTGCATCGTTTGACATATATCTTGTTAATGTGCCCTCAACAGAAATGCTGTAGGATGTACCAAAACTTGGAGAGAAAAAACGTGAATGGCTCCAAGAGGTGCATTTTTCGCTAGGCAATTTCGAAATTTTCGAAATTTTTTTGAACATCAAAAGTAAACGAGTTTAAAGAATTGCCCATATATATATGTATATATATAATTTATAATTCCAGAAAACTACATTTCGATTAACCGGTTATTCGACCCAAATTATTCGGTTTATTTGTTATCGGAAAAGAGACAGTTTTAAATTATTCGGACAGTTAATCGACCAAAATTAACCGGATAACGGTTAATCGATTGGATACCCTAGTCAATTGTAAATTGATTGACAAATCAAAATTTGTTGGATGAAAGATCTGTGATAAAGGAAAATAAAATAAATACTCGTAAAAGCCACAAAGAAATATTACTTTGTTTTTAAGATATTGATAATGGCAGATTTGCTCCTATGACGAATTCTACCCCTTTTACCGCACATCTTAAAAAATTCTAAATAACATGCCACCCATTGTGCAATACAGGACTACTGATGTATGTTAATACTCGACACAAATAGGGAAATCAATGTTCACTTACAACATGTAAGCAGTATTGAGCTAATATACATATGTACATCTCTACAAATATGTATATGCATTTGCTTTTTTAGCTTTGTGTTTGTGTAAATGCATATGTATATACGCAAGTGTTTATACATTTGTATGGGTTTTGAAAATCAAGCTTAATAATACTTTAAGTAAATTGTTAGCGATATAAAACACAAAGTACATAAAAGCTAGAATAATAATAGTAATATATAGATATTGACACAGTAGAAAATTTTACACAGCCATTAAACAAATTGAAAATGTATAGTATTATCTACTTATGTATATGTATAAAGACCAGTGTTGCCAGGACTTGAGAAAAAAAGAAGCTAAATTAGACTTTAAAAAAGGTCAGAAAAGGCTAAATGCTCCAAAAAATAAAGTCAGGAAAAAATTAATATATTGCTTTATTTAAAAACGCATTTATTTTTATGTCCTCATAGGATTTTGGTATTTCTTTAAGATATTTAGTGAATTTGTAACTATAAAATAAAAAGTTTCTATGGGTAATCAAGTTTGTTAAAAAACAATTATAATATTATTATAGAATTAAGCGCCGCTGGCGAAAATTTTCTTCAAATATAAATACTTTTGATTTTTTTGTACGAATTAATACACAAAAATGCTTACATTGATGATTCTGTAAAAATAAAATGAGTAAATTTTTAGCTTTTTTAAGGCTATGTTAAGAATAAAAAAGGCTAACAAAAAAGCTAGAAGCTAAAACGAAAATTTAGAGGCTAAAAGCAAAATAAAAAGGCTAGATTTAGCTTTAAAAAGGCTAAACTGGCAACACTGATAAAGACCCATATTTTAATATATGTATAAATGTTCTAATTTCTAGATGAAAATTTCAGTGTACGTCAGAATAAGAGTGAACAAGTAAAGCATTTATTGTTAACGATATGAATTTTTTCATAAATATAGGTAGCTTTATAATTTTTTTATTTTACAAATTCTTAACAATATAAAAAAGCTGTTTGTTTTTAATTTTTGTTGAAAAAAAAAATATATATATATATATAATGAACGTATTTATGCTTCGTAATGCATGCATTCAATGCACATGTTGTAAAATATAAAAATTTAATTGTGAATACTACGAGCACTTACTTGTATTACAAACAATGAAATAATATATTTTTTATTTTATTTTTTCTACCAAGGCCTTGAGCTAACAATTTGTCAATTTAACCAGATATTTTGAAGGTTTCAATCATCAACATTAGTTGTAATGTTGTCGTTAACAACAATGCAAAAAATGTTTACAATTAAATTTTGTAGATGAAAAATGTTTGATATTTTTTCGTTAAAAACATTAAAGATTTTGTTTAAGTTTTAAATAAATTAGAGAAGAAAATTAAAGCAATTATTTTTTTTTTAAATATAACTGTCCGTTAAGTTAAGCTTCCACTGTTATAAATACTGCTAACATAAATCTCATTTAATAAACATGTTCCCACTAAATTATTAGTATCTTATTTGTCTTGTTTTTTATATAAATTTTTCGATATTCTTCTTCACTTCTAATTAGACTTTTAATTAGTGATTTTTTTCTTAAGTCACACTTCCTTCCCCTTTGGCAGAGATAAATGCAGAGACATTTATTTAATCAGATTTAAACTCTTTAAATACAGAATTAAAAAAAAATCAATTCCCTTTCTAAGCTAGTGACCAGAAATTTAGATTGTAGACAAAATTTAAACACTTTTTTTTAATAATACACATAAAATTTCTTGCTAATGACGTAAGGTTTTTTAAACGCTACTTAAAAACACATTCGATCTTTAAATTTTTATTGTTTAAAAAAAGAGAAAAAAAAAAACTTAAATTTGTTAATACCTAAAATTTAAATTTTTATTGAAACATACATATGTATGTATGTAAGTATAATATGTAAATTTTTTACAAATTTACTTTCAAATTAGAATGTATTTCAAGCTACTTATATCAAATATAAATCTTATTTCAATAAATACCTTTCAAATGTAATAAAAATTGATGTTTTGTTTTAAATTGATGGGTTCAAACATAAATAGATTAAACAAAAAGGTATTTATGTTTTTGCCAAAAAAGTCATTAAGCTAAGTTAAGTAAATGTTTTGTGGGCTGATAAAAGAAACAAAAGATAATGTAATTTTTTTAAGCAAAATAAGCCATAAATTATAATAATAAAAATTAAAAGCTATAAAATAACAAATATAAAACTTTGTCAAATTTAAATGAATTAAACATTGAAAAGAAAAAAATACATAAACAGAAATAAGTAAATAAGGAACAGTGGTTTTTGAGGAAAATTATGATACTAAGGAATTTACTTGTAACAAACACCGCTTAGTAAAATGACCCAAGTTTTTTTCTCTATAACAAAGTATTTGTCGATAGTTTTACCATATTAAATATACATAATATATACATAGATGGGCCGTTAAAAAAATGCTTAGAAAAAGGCACATAAATCCGATTATCCCTGCTTCTGATAGCAATTTCGTAACCTGATTTCATTAGGATTTGTAGGACGAACATTTTTATAAGTAACCCAAATTTATAAGTTGTCTGAAAGCTTCAGAAAGCTCCGAAAAGAGGAAAGAAAAGAAAGAGGAAATTACATATATACAAATCCACGCATCTTCAATCCCTAATAGAAATTCCAAAATCTGGCTCCTACGTACCACGTCTGGGAGCTTCAGAAAGCTCTGGAATCAGAAAAAAATGCTTAAAGAAGACACATAAATCCGATTATCTCGGCTTTCTGATAAAAATTTCAAAATCTGGCTCAGATTGGATTTATTTAATAATTTACTCAAATTTTAATTTTCTACGGTCTCCAGAAAGTCCTGGAAAGTAAAAAAAATGCTTTGGAAATTATGTATGTAGATAATAATATATAGAAAAAATAAATTTACTCAAAAATTTCACTTTTCGTTTTTGTATTTATACCCTACACCACCATAGGTGGGGAGGGTATTATTCATTTGTGCTGATGTTTGTAACACCCAAAAATATTGGTCTAAGACCCACCTTAACTTATACTAATCGGCTTAGAATCACTTTCTGAGTCGATTTAACGATGTCCGTCTGTCCGTCCATGTAAACCTTTTAATCAAACTACAGGTCGCAATTTTGAACCAAAATGTAAGAAATTTGGTACACAGGTTTGGTCCGGGGACGAAGCCTATTGAAATTGGTTATGATCGGTTCATTATTTCACCTAGCCCCCTACAAATGTCCTCCCGGAAAAGGGTTTAACGATCATAAATCCCTTAAATATAGCAATATTTTAATGAAATTTGGTACATATAAGTCTCATATAAGTCTAAATAAGTGTGTTTTTTTAAAAGATCGGTTCAAAATTAACCATAGCTCCCATATAAACCCCTTTTCAGAAAATAACTTTAAAGGTCACAAACCCCATTAAAATGTTAGTATCAAGTTAATATTCGACACAAATAAGTTTTATATGAACATAAATGATAGTACCAGATTTTACAAAGATCGGTCCATAATTTACCATAGCTCCCATATAGGGCCCTCTTTCAGGAATCACCCAAAAGTGAATAAATTCATATAAATGTCAGCATCAACGTAATATTCTGTATTCGTATGTTTTATTTTACACTTATGAGTATCGGTCCACATTTGACTCCAAGTCCAATAAAAGACCCCTCCCCGAATTATAATGTATACAATGGTGTAGGGTATCATATGGTCGGGCTTGACCGACTATATCTTTTTCTCTCGTTTTATATAGCAAATTGCAATTTTTACAAATCTTGGATATATAGGCATATGAATAGCGATAAACATAACTAATAGTGACCATAAATTTAAGTTAAATTTGGTTGATAGTTGAAAAGGGGACACTTTTGTCACAACACATTTTGATAAGACACATCGTGTGGACAGCACGAAGTTAACCCTGCAATACTAATGTACGTAAATTTTACGTATACAATTATTTTTAAAAACCTTATTACTAAGGCATCCGAAGATATAATGCGACCAAATTTAGGAGAAAGCTTCATCAGATATTTTTACATATATATAATTGCAAAAATTTAAACATTTTTAGTCGTTCGAATTATTAGTACAAAAAAAAAAAAAAAAAAACGTTAGTATTCTAGGGTTAATTATAATTAGCATAAATATCAAAAAAATTTCGAAAGATAAAAATTTTATGGACCAAACAAAATTTACATTAGCTATTGGAAGTGTTTCTCAAATCATAACATATCATATCCCTTTCCAAATGTATAAGTAAAAATTAGAATTATAAAAATTAAACCTTTGTAATCTAACACTTCCACAGAACTAGTTCTGAAGGTGGCAATTTCAAACAAAAATCATTGGTCATAACGCCAGAGTAGAATCAATACAGGCTTTTTTCATGCGTTTCCTGGGAAATTAGTTTTTGTAAATATTTTAAATTTTTATATAAAAAACGAGAGAAGAAGATATAGTCGGTCAAGCCTGACTATATGATACCCTACACCATTTCGATTTACATAATTTTGCTTTTACTTATATACAACTTACTTGTGTTAACTATTAACATAATACTAACATTTGTATGGGATTTATGCACTTTCGTGATTTTCGGGAGAGGAGTTTATATGGGAGCTATGGTCAGTTATGGACCGATGTTCATGAAATTTAGCAGACAGATTTTTGCTGATATAAAACTTATTTGTACTAAATTTCATTAAAATATTCCTATTCTTAAGGCATCTATAAGTGTTAAAACTGTATTCCGAGAGGACATTTGTATGGGGGCTAGGTGAAATAATGGGCCGATCATAACCAAATTCAATAGGCTTCGTCCTTGTGTTGAAATTATCTTCAAAATTGCGACCTGTACTTTGCGCACAAGCTTTACATGGACAGCCAGCCAGCCAGCCGACCAGACGGACGGACATCGTTAAATCGACTCAGAAAGTGATTCTGAGTCGAACGGTATACTTTAAGGTGGGGGTCCGAAGATTTTTTCTCTGCGTTACAACTTCTGCACAAACACATAATACCCCAACCACCTTTGGTGGTGTAGGGTATAAATAGATTTTTACCATATTTTCTTCATAGAGATAAATTATAATTATCAATATATAATTTTTTTTTTTAAATTTTCAAATGCCTTTTTTTCAGATATTCAGCTTTAATATACATATTATCAATTGTGTAAATAAATTTTTGAATTTGAAATAAAAATTAGAATGTATAATTTAGAAGTTATGAGCATTAAAGTAAGTACACTTTTTTCAAAAATTAAAAATAATAATAAAATAAAATCAGTAAGAAATCACGACTTTGGTGATCACAGATTTTCGTTCATCTCTAGCGTCTTTAGATTTCTTATAAAATTTAATTTTAGTTTTCACTAAAAATATATTTTTTTTTATAGAGATAAGTGATTACAGATCTTCATTCATTTAATTTACTTAGAAAATGGAATTTTAGTTTTTACTGAAGAAAAAATATACATAATAATTTTTTTCTTGACTTTTTCATATATCTATATATATAAAAATCAATGTGTGTTTGTTTGTATGTATGTTTGTTTGAAGTCTATAGCCGCCTAAACGGCTAAATCGATTTTCTTGAATTTTTCACAGTGTGTTTCTATATGCCTGGAAGGAATAATAGGATACTTTTTATTTTGAAATTCCATGTGGGCGAGATGCCACGCCCACTTACTAAATAACTAAAGTACTATATTTCGGAAATTGGTAATACTAGAGTCCTCAAATTGTGCACGAACAACTTTGACATCTATATGAACATTCTGGAAAAAAATAGCCGAACTAGCAATAGGGGGTGTGGCACATCCCACGCCTAATATTGCTTGCCAATACCAACTGCCGTAATTTTAGGAAACTATTACAGTTACATTTCCCAAATTTTGTACAATAAACTTAAGTGTCTATGTAAACATTTTGTGCAAAAATGGGCGGAAAAGAAATAGTGGGCGTGTCATCTCTCATATAAAGTTAATACCAAAATTTTTATATCTGGGAAACTGTAAAAGTTAGAGACCTCAAATTTTGTACAACTAGCATTAGCTTCAATATGGATATTTTGGACAAAAATTGGTACACTAGCAATAGTGGGCATGGCACCTCCCATATAAAGTTAATATTAAATTATCATATCTGTGAAAATATGACAGTTAGAGTTCTAAAATTTTGTCGGAGCCACTTTGGTATCAATATTAATATATAAGAGAAATATGGAAGGACTAGAAGTAGGGGGCATGGTACCTCCCATATGAATTAAATGCAAAAATTCGTATATGTGGGAAACTATTGGAGTTGGAATGCTCAAATTTTACACAAAGAATTTTGACATCCATGAAAACATTTGTCTAATAAATTAGCGGATTATGGGGGATGCCACGCCCACATTTTACGCCCACTGTTTTAAAACTCTTAAACCGATTTTCACGAAATTTGACACACAGATAGTACCAGTGCCGGTGGTCGTTATAGGTTATGAAAGAACTGGGTTGGATGCCATGCCCCCTTTTTACGCCCACTTTTTGAAACTCTTAAACGGCTGTACCGATTTTGAAGAAATTTGACATACAGATAGTACCAGTGACGGTGGTCGTTTTAGTAAGAACTGGGTTCATGCCCACATTTTACGCCCACTTTTTAAAACCCCTAAACGGTAGCAAATGTTTGATATTCCCTATTAGGGAGTAGCGAAGCGCACCGGGTTACGCTCGTACTATATACACATTATTTTCCTAATAATATTGGTCGGCAAAAAAAGTTTGTTTGTCGTCCTTAAAAAAATATGTGGCCTAGATTGAATTTCATCCAAACACGAATCTGCTTTCAGTTTTTCTTTATGGGCATGTCTACATACTATCTCCCCCTAACTAAAGCGAATGCACGAGTACATTCTTCAATGACTCGGGAACAGGTTGTCCGATTTAGATAATTGAAACACAACTCACATTTTCGGATTTATTCATGCAAAATTGAAGAATTTTTTTCCTGTAAATTTTTTTTAAGAAATGAAACCAGCAAAAATGTTCAGTTTTTAATCATTTATCGTTGGTAATACTATGAATAAATTATCCATATGTACTTAAAATTATGTAAAATATTGATTTTAGTCAGTATTGAGTGCAAATATCCATGTGTTCCTATAATTAAGGTGCACAACAAATTTTTAGACGGAATTTAACGAGCTAAACAAGAATCTTTCTTCACTCTTTTTTTTATCATGTACTGATTATTTTTTATGGTCGTGGCTAATATGGCCACCACACTTGGCAGCCACACTTGTATAACTCGAGAACAGTTTGTCCAATTTAGATATATTGAACTACAATAGATGTCGATTCAAATCATCTTTACATAATTTCGTAGTTATTTGGGAAAACTTTGCATTATAGCTCCGAAGATATTGAGCGACTAAAAAATGTTAAATTGAATTCAAAACAATTTTTCACTATAAAAACATCATTAGAAGAAAGTGTATACTACTGCAATATTGTCGACATCAAAAAATAATAAGTAAATTAGTAAATCACTACTTTCTGTAGAATTATTTCTACATAAAAAGTAATGAGAACACTGTCTCAGTGGTGGAGGGTATAAAAGATTTGGTATAGCCGAATAAAGCATTCTCGCTTGTTATTATATCATATCAACTTAATTTCACTTCATGGAAAGATTAAAATGAAACGACATTGTTAGTAAAAATTCTCTCGAAAAAAATATGAGAAATAGCTCTTCACATTAGTTCTTCAATATTTTAATATTTTAAATAAAAAAGAGTAAAGATGTATAATCATAAAAATTGCAAACTTTCTGTTTTCCTTTAGCGAATTTTATGACAATTGTAGAACATTTATTATCCTTGTCTAAAACAATTTTATTGGTTTCATTAATTAGTTTTTGGCATGTTTCAGGTAACTCCTTAGATTTTGGAAGTTGGATGTTCAATATGCTCTTATTCCTTCACAAAATACACAGCATTGTCCTTTGGAAATTGTTATACCATCAAAAAGATGGGGGGTATATTGATTTTGTCATTCCGAGTGTAATATGTCGAAGAAATCATCTAAGACCCCACAAAGTATATATATTCTGGTTCCTGGTTAGATTCTGAGTCGATCTAGCTATGTTCATCCGTCTGTTGAAAGCAGGATAGGGGGACGAAATTTTGCACAAATATTTGTCTTATATAAGGTTTATTTGGGATTGAAAATGGGCCAAATCGGTTAATAAACAAAAAAGTTATGGGCTAAAAACTAGAAACACATGGTGTCCGTTTTATACTTTTCTGCTGATATTTCTGCAATAAAAGCATGTACGACAACGAAATTTTGTATGTATAGTTCGGGGATCGATATCAATTCGGAAACCCACTTTACCGCCCACCTCCCATATAAGGTGAAAATCAACGAAATTGTGTTCAAATTGTTCAAGGACCAATGTAAACTCGGAAACAAAAAATGGGCTTGGTATGCCCACTTTACTGCCCACTTTACCGCTCCCTCCCATATAACGTAAAATTTGAAAAAGTTGATGGTGGATATATAGATTCGGCCGGGCCGAATATTCGCGCTTGTTTTCAATAATTATAACTCACGTAATTTGCTGACAATTGCATATTTTTACCGCATTAGTCATAAAAAATGTAGAATAAAAATTTTTTTATAAGGCTACAGTAAAAAAATCTCTATTGCCTTAATTCAACAAATTCTAATTTAATTTATCAACAACATTTTTCTTTATTATTTTTCTATATATTTTGAATAATTTTAACATATTCCATGTTTTTAGTGCGCCACCTTGCGCAATGTTGCTAAATTACCCTACCCCTAATTGACCATTGATTTCGTTTTCGTAACACTAATCTTTGGGAGCTTAGAGTTCCTATCTCACTAAATTATTTTTGAAAGAGTAAATATTTTCTTATTTTCTGATGAATTGATGCTATCGTTTGAAAAGTTATTTCGGACGTTACAAATTTATATGCATCATTAAGAATAATATGCAAAAATATGCATTTGCGGATAAATATGCAAAAATATTCACTAACAAATCGATACCATTTTTTGGTGAAATGTCTGATTCGGATAGATAACTAAATGAAATAGTTTTAAAATGCTCCAGAAAAAATATGCATTTGCACTAAAAGCCGCCCCTACTTATAACTTTTTTATGTATTGTTTATATTTTCTTTTTACTGAAAATTTTTGTTCAGTTTTTTCAATGATAGAAAATTTGTATATCCTTTCTATAGAAAAACTTTAACAGATTTTCTTTTTATAAAAAAAATTACATGACTCTTTTTTTTAATGAAATGTTTTCAATAACTTTTCATATTATTTAAAATTGTTCGATAACTTTTTTTATCGTTAACACATATTTTTTTATTTTAAATATAAATTTTGATTCAATTTTATTAGAATTTTTCTAAAAAAAATTCCATATACTCGTATTTTCACGGTAATTTTCAATGAATTTTCGTGTAGAATGTTGAAATTTGTTAATGCCCTTGTAAAAGAAATAATAGCAATAAATATGTAAAAGTATATTTCTATAAAATGAATTATATTAAAATTGCTAACAAGTCTTCAGACTCTCTAAATAGAAATTAATTACCTGTAAAATGTTAACTCATAAAAGTTATACATGTATAATGACGACGTGTTACATATGATGTTTCTCTCAATTTTGTATATAATTAATTCATGTAATTTAACCATCCCATGGTGAAACTAATTTAACTTTAATTAAATACATATATTAACATGCTTGTAAAATAAAATTTAAGTATCTGTACTTCCTAAAAACATAAAATATTTTTCATAACAATTTACACCTAAACCACTGTAAAATATTTGAAATATTCAAATTAATTTAAACCCAACCAAAGCAAAACAAAATTAATCATAGTACTGAGTGGCTCGCGTTAAAAAAAATTGAAAAATAATTAAACATAAATGAAAAATAATATTTACAAGATAAACATTAACCGCGAAAAAAGAAACAAAATTATGTGCACTTTGCCATGAACTTATAAATGGACCAAAACATAAAGATAATAATATTTAATTGAGCATTGTCATGACCATCACAAGCATCTTCATTTAGAGTATGAACTACATAGTAATGATTGGAAAAGTGAAGGTGTTATTTATATTAGTTTTTTTCTGATAATATCTTGGTAGTTCTTATGATGTTTTTTACCAAGATAAAAAAAAAAACATTAATTTTTTTTAAGAAAAACTTGTTTGTATATATTAAGGCAACACATAAAAAAAAGTATACATCAGCCTATCAACAAAAACAAAAATGTGGTTACTGTGCACAACATTAAAATGGTTAAAGTAGCATCTTCAAAATGTATACAATATATGAACATTCGTTTGTATGTTTAAATAAAATTACTTATGTACATACATTCAAACATATAATATGAATAAATGAGCATATGAGTACAAATTGACGTAGTATGTACAATCTTACGTGCATACCTTTTAATGTTAACGTTATTTTTGCGTGAATGATGCTACCAACCACATCTTGTGTGTTATTCTCTTACCATGTTTGTATTGACCATATGTTTATCTTACTGACTGACTGACTTGGCTATTTGATCCGGTTATTAACTAAAAATCATGCTGTGTGATCAAAATATGATACTTTACTGTATGAAGTTACTACTTGTCAAAAATAAACATATTTTAGTTAATCATATGGTTTACAACAAACTGATATTTTTCATAAAATGTTGAAGATGTTTAGTTTAAATTCATAATTTAAATAAAATTTTTCTTTTAAATGCTCTTAAATTTAAATAATCATGGATAGATTATATATTAGTTTTAAAATCTTAATAATATCGAAAACTTAGTAACACTAAAAATATTTTACGACAACTAATATAGAAGAGGCACATATAGATTTTTTCCAAATAGTGTTTTTAATGTAATCTGAATAAAAATTAACTAGCCTAAGGGAAAGAGAATTGGTTCAAAAGTAGTCACGATACATGTTTTCAGAGTTAGTGACCGGTTCCGGAACTTTATATGGGAGGAAACTGTCACTTTTACATAGGGTTGTCATTGGGGGTGGCTAATAAGCTCCTGGTTCAAAAGTATATGTTCAGTGTTAATTAATATAATAAACATTTTATAAAAATTCGGTAATTGCCTAGTTTTTATTTTTATAAATTGATTAGCAAGTTGGTAGTTGTGCGCAATTACCAACTTTTTTGAACCATTATTCTTTCCTATTTGGTGCACTGATTGTTTCTTCGCATTTTCTGTGTCAAAATACTACTTCTTTATAATATTTTCAACCTAAGTGCAACTTTTCTTATTCTATTATATATTTCTAAAACATAAGAAATCAGTCTTTATGAATATTTAAAAAATTATTCCTAAATTTCGATTCAAATAACACTATTTAGTACATGTTTTTTGAAAAAAAATGCTATTTATAACCTACACCACCATAGGTGGTTGGGGTATAATGCGTTTGTGCTGATGTTTGTAACGCACAAAAAAAAATTGTCGGAACCCCACCTTAAAGTATACCGTTCGACTCATAATCACTTTCTGAGTCGATTAACGATGTCCGTCCGTCTGGTCGGCTGGTTGGCTGGCTGTCTGTCCATGTAAACCTTGTGAACAAAGTACAGGTCGCAATTTTAAAGATATCTTGATGAAATTCGGCATGAATAATTATTTTGACACATTGAAATTGGTTATGATCGGTCCATTATTTCACCTAGCCCCCATACAAATGTCCTCTCAGAATAGGAGTTTAACGATCATAAATGCCTTAAATATACCAATATTTCAATGAAACTCCGAACAAAGAAGAAGTAGAAGTGTCAATCTTTATGCCAAATTTCATTAAGATCGGTTCATAATTGACCATAGCTCTCATATAAATCCCCTCTTCCAAAAATCACTTTAACGTGCATAAATCCCATACGAATGATAGTATCAAGTTAATATTCGACACATATAAGTAGAAACAACATTGCCAAAATTTATGAGAATCGGTCCATAATTTACCATAGCTCCCATATAAAATCACTTCCGGGAATCGCCCTAAAGGGCATAAAATCATATAGATGTTAGTATCAATGCATTGTTCTGTATTCGTATAATTTATTTTACATTGAGTAAGAGTGTTGGTCTACAAATAGCCATAGGTCTAATTTTCAACTCATACACAATGGTTTAGGGTATCAAATGGTCGGTCTTGATCGACTATAGTTTCTTTCTCGTTTTAAAACCGTTTTTTTGTGTTTAAAAAAACCGGTCTATTTGACATTCGAAAAATTAATATTTTGAAAAAACCGACAGCACATTGACTGAAAAAACCGGTTTTAAAACCGGTTAGAAAACCACGTCTATCACCCTAGTCAATACTCAACAGGTACTGAGGTACCAGTCCTTTACTACAATTGCTACCAATTTCCCGCAGGGTACCTAAAAAGTATAAAGAATTAAAAACTGCGTTGAGTTTATTCTTAGTTTTGAATAGAATTACGTAAACAAATTATTTGCATCTTAAATTTGTTAAGTTTCAGTCCATTTCTCTTATTCTATAAAATTACGAAAAGTTGGGATGCAATGACCATTTTTTCTCTTGATAACACTGGTCAGTAAAAAAAAAAATGTCAGTCCCCCTTCAAAAAAATAATATATGTATACTAGATGAAATTCGACATACTAAACATGAAACCGCTTTCAGTTCTTTCCCATCAAGCCGATATTTTTTTTAAGGGTGTGTCTAATATTTCGCCCTAAATAAGTCAATTACATGGGTCTTAGTAATCAAGCGCATAAAAAATCAGTACGTGATAGAAAAAAGTGAAAGCAGATTCTTATTTAACTCGTCAAATTCCAAAATCCAATTCCAAAATATTGTGAAAAAAAAAAAACAAATTATAAAATTTTATTATTATTATTATTTTTTTTTTCACAATATAGGCATAATACGTTTATAATTTTAGACCGTATTAAGAAGTAATTTGAATTCTTTAATATATATTTTGTTTATAAAATCAGACAAGTTATTTCCGAGATATGCTTCAATATATGATACAACCCTCTTTAGTTTTACAAATCAAGATTTATAACGAGAACTAGATTCAATTTAAAAAAAGCTGCAGAAATTTTGTAAGTTTGTAAACCTGTATAATTAAAAACAAATTTTTTCAATGAACGAAATTTTAATTAAATCACTACCAACTCGTACTACCAAAAAAAAAAAAAAAATTATACCTAAGAGATGTTAATTTAAACAAAACAATTGTTGATTAGAATAAAATTCTTGTCAATTTTAAAACCTACTAAAATCTTTAGAATAATTTAAATTAAATATTTTTTTTTTTTTGTCAAATTTAATAAAATTCGTCAAATAAACAAAAATATTATTCTTAGATATTTCGTTAATAAGAATTTTGCACAATAAACAAAAGCAGTAACGCAATAATATACAAAGCGTGGGCACATATTAATTTTAACATATATAATATAAATATTCTAAAAATAAATATAATTAAATGTCAAACGACATGAAAGATGCTAAGTTTTATGAAACTTGATATTTGGTTGGCATATACATATGTTTTTTACGAAATTGTGGTCCTTTCAGTTATGCCTGAACAATATGAAAAATATTTTTTTTTTTTTTTGGAATATAGCAATACGATATATTAATAACAATTCCTATTAACTTTTTAAATGAGTTTTATATACACACAGCTGCTAAAAATAATAGATACACCTAGTGGGATTACATTAAAGTAACGATAACTTTGAAAAACTATTCAGAAATACTTCAATTTTTTCTTTTTTCTTTTAGTAAACAATTTGATATGGCAATGATACTTTAATGAAAAATATGGCAAATATGTACATACAAATTAATTTACACATACGTTTTCGATTTAAATACCGAAAATTGTTGCTCATAATAATAGATACAGTTAATTTATTTATATTTTTTTATATTAAATCGAGTTCTATTGTACTTTTTTATTATTTTTACATAATAGAATAAGAAAAGTTTCATTTAGGTTGAAAATATTATAAGGAAATAGTATTTTGACACAGAAAATGGTAAGAAACAATCAGTGCACCAAATAGGAAAGAATAATGGTTCAAAATAGGAGAAAAAAGGAAAATCGTTACTTGAAATTACAAGTATGGGTAAAATCAATCCCAAACCTTTATATTTTCATCTCACTCAGAAACAGAAATATGACGTGGAATTTTTTCCCTACATTTTGGCGAATACTTCTTCGGAAGTTATTTCCTAACAAATTATTTACCACTTCGCCAAAAAATGTTATGTCTCTCCATTTTTTTCCGCGTGTACATTCGGACTATAGTAAATTTATTTTAAGAAGTTTAACCAGTACCTTAAAATTATGTATACGCATTGATGAAATTTTTCTGGAAATTTTTACCGAAAATTAGTTTTTTAGACTACGAAGCCAAACTGTTTGCGGACCTAATTCATTAAAAATTATTGCGGAAATAACCTTCAAAGAAATGAAGGGGTCCCTTTTTTGCCAAGTTCTCCTTTCCGTTTCTGGGGTTCTTTAAGAAGTCTAATACGAGTTTATGTCATTTATTTTTTAGATAATGCATTTTGCGCAAAATTTAGATGCCTTCTTGAGCCCCTTTTTTGCTATTTCAAGCAACGACTTTGCAGTTTTTGCTTGTTTTGAATCATTTTCCTGTCCTATTTGGGGCACTGGTTGTTTCTTACCATTTTCTGTGTCAGAATACTATTTCTTTATAATATTTTCAACCTAAATGAAATTTTTCTTATTCTATTATGTAAAAATTATCAAAAAAGTACAATAGATTTCGATTTAATATAAAAAAATTATAAATTAACTGTATTTGTTATTATGAGCAACAATTTTTGGTATTTCAATCGAAAACGTATGTATAAAATAATTTTTATGCACATACTTGACATATTTTTCATTAAAGTATCATTGCCAGATCAAATTGTTTACTAAAAGAAAAAAATTCTAAGTATTTCTGAAGAATT
This sequence comes from Protophormia terraenovae, assembly GCA_951394005.1. Lineage (NCBI taxonomy): Eukaryota > Metazoa > Arthropoda > Insecta > Diptera > Calliphoridae > Protophormia > Protophormia terraenovae. The sequence goes on from OX596073.1 coordinate 49,837,724, forward strand.
TTCCAAAGTTATCGTCACTTTAATATAATCCCACTAGGTGTATCTATAATTTTGAGCAGATGTGTTGGTACTATCTGTTTAATATATACATTCATAAGTATATATATTTATTTTTTAGATGTATATATGATATAATTGTGACAATATTTCAGGTTAAAATATACAACCAATGCACAGTGGAACCAAATCGAAATTCTCTGGAAAAAAAAAATATGTAAATTCTCTAATAACTGAATGGACCTAAAATTTCACGTAAGCGTACAACTTTAAGTTTGGAAAAAAGACTCTACAGACCCCTCAGCAGTGTCGATGAAAGGGCTCAATGTAGGGTATTTCAGACATATAAAATTATTATCCTTTATTCAAAAGTTTGTTCTTACCTAATTTTAAATATTTTCATATACTCTTAAAGATCTTCACTTATGAAAAACATATAAATATTTATAGTTTTTGAATCATTTGCATTTCAAATATCAACTGTTTCAATTTGACATATTTTCGGTATAGTATATAATATAATGCCTAATATTTATGACCGATTTTGTTAGATTTTTCTATAATTAGTTTGGCCAAAAAAGCCTCAGTAATAATTTATCTTTTAAAAAAAAAAAGATTCATTAAGAACATAATACAATGATTTTATACATTTCTAAAAAGTATCTTCATTTAGATGATTTAAAGTTAAAAACATGTCTAATTGCACAAGAGGGCCGAGTACTGATCTTGACAAATTCGGTCTATTTTGTATTGATATTATGTTATTACCCTACATAGTCTAAAATCCCAAGTTTCGAAAATTCAAAATTTCACAAATTTGTAAAAAAAGACCCGTCAAACGATGCGTAAAGAATATGTAAAAAATATTAAACAAATTTTTTAAATTGATCTTCATTGGATGTCATGCCCACTTTTTTAAACTCCTAAATGGCTGAACCGAGTCGCTTACTAATTTCACAGCAACATCCCTTAATTCAAATATAATATTTTACTTTTCGTTCGGAGCAGTAGAAGTGGTACTCCTCACAGGTCCAGTGGGAGTAGTAGTATTAATTGTCGCATCAAATCACGTAGTGAAGCACTGCGGGAAAAGCTATTATAAAATAAAATTTAAATTCTTAAGAAATTATTCTTAAATATGCTGAACTGAAATCAATAAAAGTTAATTTTAATATTTATGTAAAAACTCCAAAAATAAATTAAAAAAAACACTTCAATTCCAAAAACTTACGTTATTCTTTATTTGCAAAAAAAATTTTTTTGTGTCAGACTCTTTAGTTTTATGTTAATTCTAATACTATATTTTTCCATTTTTGTTTTTGAGCTATCTACAAACAGTATATTGTTTTAAGGAAAATCGGGGTACTCGTATATACAAGTATTTGTTTGATTTTCAAAGAAGCGTAAAAATAAAAATTGATAAATAATGAGAAGTTTCTTTAAGATTTCAACTTTTATTAAATATTTTAAAATAGAATCTCAAAATGTGTCATCAAAATTATTTTATTTTTACAGTCTGAAATAAAAACCCATTAAAGTTCGATTTTTAACCTTTTTGGGAAGATTATAGACCATACGCACCTACACCCATTAATATTTTATTAGGCTAAGTGGGAGCATTATACCTTAGATTTAAAGACAGGAATGAAATAATTGAAATAAAATTCGTGATTTTAAGCAAGATATCTTGGATACCAAAAGCAGTTTCTTAAAAAATATAAATAAATAAAAGGTGCGATAAACATCATCTTTGGAGCTTTTAATCACGATTGCGTTGTTGATATGCAATTTAATACAATTGGTTTGATTTTTTTCGCTTGTAATTTTTTCCCAATTTTAATTTATAATTTGAATTATAAACATATATCCGTTTTTTATTAAACACACCTGTTATTTGACAGTTCTTACGTTTAAAGATGGTCCTACCAACCACAAAATTTCTCGCTTTTTATCTCCTGATTGGTATAATATAAATTTAAAATATTGACAAATTTTTTCCAAAAATTTTATTTTGTACGCCTTTAATTTTCGATAAACAAAACGAGCGATATGAAAATTTTATAACACACATTGAAAATAAATTAAGACAAAAAGGGCTATCTACCATAACTTCGCGAATAATGGGGTTAATAGATTTATTTTTCAATGTGAGGTTTAGTAGACATAATATTAATAACTCGTAGATAACCGGATAGCAAAATTTTGCAAAATGAATGAAATAAACGGTTTTTATGATTATTGGGATTTTCCATATGACCCGTTTTGAATATAAGCCCTGTACTTATATACAAAAAAAAAAAAACAGTAAAGTAAATACCTTTTATAGGACCAAAACTGCGCTAAAGTTTAATAACGAAATGTATGAAAACTTTACAAAAAAATAATTAAAAACTTTTGTTGATTTGGCTAACGTTTTGCTAGTTGTATACTAACGTATTTTTTTCATCTCATCGCCTCATTTTACCGTATTTACTACTTTCTTTTTAATTTTGTGTATGATTTCTTAAATAAAATTAAGCCAAATTTATTTCTAACACATTGTATATATACATTCATATATCGGCAGAATATATTATTTATATCGCAAAGCAATTGGTACTTTTCTATAAAAACTTCTATACATAAATATAAACATATGTAATTGATTAAATCTTTATTTTATCTATACAATTAAAACTATTTTTAACTCTTTCAAAACTGTAAATTAATGAATTGAATTGAATTTTGGATCGCTGTTGCGTTTTCGCATTAGTAACTATTACATCACCTTATCAAATAGTTATGCGGTTAATTATGACTTTTTTTTTTATAATTATTAGATTAATATATTGTCTTAAAGATAAGAGAAAAAAATATCCAGTTTTTTAAAAATAGTGTGTCCAAAATTGGGTGTTAAAGCCATTCGGATCGCCTAAACGCTTAGTGTTGCGAAAACGAATCATATATTTTTTCCGAAAAAGTGTTCTTATGCTATTGGTCCATTCTAGAGGTAATAAAAATGTTCAGGGTCCAAAAATGGTACGATTTCTATAATAGCAAGCCCTATAATTCGGAACCAAAATTATCTAATTTCGTAAAGTTATCTCAACGGAATCGGGTAGTGCTCCAAAATGGGTTAAGGACATATTTTCAAATCCAGAAACTAAAATTGGATATTTTTAAGAATTTTTCTCAGTACATGGGTAAAAAGCCATAAATAGGAAGTTTTCAATCATAGGTTTTATATTATTTTTTTAGGTTTAATAAAAATAATAATAAGGACTGCGCACGAAAAAATCCGTGCACACTTTAATTCTTATAATTTTCGTATACGCTAAAACATATTAGCACTATTTAAATTTTTATTACTCTCATTATTTGTGTTCTATATTTTGTTGTAATAGGATAATTAGTTTTTCTTAAAAAGAAAATTTAATAATTCAAATTTTCAAAAATACAAAATACATGTTGACCTAACAAAACATTTTCTAGGAATGCAGGTAGGTTGGGAAATATAGTTTTTTGAGTTAATAAAAATGCAAATGGTTAATGATCATCGAAAGGAACCCTGAATACCGAAGTAAAAATTGATTTTCAGACTGTAAATTAATAAGTCTGAAATAAGGAAAAAAAAAATTATCCAGCATCTTTTATCAAAATAGTTTGTAAATGGTCTGAAAACTCGCAAAGTAAAAAAAAATTGCTTAAAACAACGCTAGTAAAAATACGAAAATAAAGGAGGGGACGGAAGTTATTGAGATAAATATCATGTGTGTCTAGAGGGCAACATAAAGTACACACTGTCAAACTTTTTACAACATCCTAGTCAGGAATTCCATATCACAGATGTTGTGGAAAATGGAGCAGATCCACAAAACTCTTCAAAACTCAGTCCTTTTGAAATGTATTGGGTAATAGTAAAAAAATATTTAAAAGGCACTTAAGGCTGAAGAAAAACTAAAATTGAGTTTAAAAAGAAGTGAACCCAAAATAGTAACTGATAACTTATATTTAGAGTATTCCAGAATATGTTAAATATTTAAGTAAAAACTAATAAAAAAAAATATTATTTGTTTTAAATTAAAAACTTAAATATAACAGTCTTTAGCAAAACAAAATTTAAAAAAAAAAAAAAAAAAATTATTGGTTTTACTGTTATAAGCTGAATTACATGTACTCATCCTTAATTAAAATTTTTGTTTTGGTATACAGGTGTCCTTGTAGTCGTCAAGGGGTTAAATAAATATAGTTCTATTGTATTATATTATTTTTTAATTAAAATTTATATACATATAATACCAAGATGTTATAACCTTTATGGTGGTAGTATTAAATATTAATGCTTATAATAGAATATAATTATAGAACTAAATTTAGATAATTTCCATTAAATGTAATTAAGTATAAATATTTCGTATCATTGTCATCAATAATAATAAAATAATAATATTTAATGTATTAAAATTGTTGTAATAATTATAAAATAGCATACCTACAATTCGTCTAAAACCTGCAACTTAAGTATATTTAATGATAATTTTACTTGTTTCATTTCGTGTGTATGTTTTTAAAAACTTTGTTTATATACATATATTTCACTGTTATCTCATAGTTTTCTTATAAAATCATGTTGTATACATTAAAATCTTTTCAGTCTATTTTCACATTCGTTAGTTCGGGTTTAAGTTAAAATATTCTTTTGAATATAACGAAAAACTAAAAGCGGTTATATTAAAATAAAATAAAAACTATGAAATTCTATGTGGCTGTAAGTGTTAAGTGTGCTAATAATTAATAAAAAATAAACAATTAGTATTAAATAAAAATATTAAAAAACAACGATCACAATTAGAGCATTTAAGAATAATTATGAATAAAATATGGCACATAAATAAGTTAAACAAAAATTCAAGCCGGAACTTATAAACTTGTCAGAACTAAATGATATAAATTAGTTAAATATGTGATAGAACCTGTATAAACATTTATTTAAAAAAATATATTTTAATAAACATTTATAAAAAAACGAAAACATGTTTCCCAAAATATACATATACCTCAAGGATAAATGAAAGAAATAACTTTCCTGTTTTGTTTCTTTTTTAAATTATTTATTATTCAGCATAAGAGTCTTATTCAAACAGTTTACAAGGAAGTGAACATAAAAGAAAAACAGGTTCAATGCAATTCATTACTTTAAACCATGACCTTAAACATGAAAAGATTTATGTTCAATGTCCAATTTAATTTGCGATTGCATTTTATATTTCAAACCCATAAAATAATGTACAAGGAGCTTAAATTTTATCAAGAAGAATGTAGAATGCATACGTGGATAGAATTAAATAACTAACATACTAAAGAAGTAATAAGTAGCAAAAAGAAAATTAATTAATAAAGCATTATTAAAATTACAATTTTTATATTATTTCGAATACAAATTAATGTTTATTTTTTATGTTATTTTTGTCTTTTTTTTTTTTTTTTTTTTGTATTTCAATAATTTTAAGCTTTATGAAGGAGATAAGAACTTATCAGCCTAGGATTATTTGAAAATAAGTTCATTTAAAAATTTCAACAATTGTAAAATAAGTTGGCATTTTATTAAAATATTAACTAAAAGGCGGAGAATAATATATCATCTTTCGCCTTTTAAAACATTAAAATTTTAATTACATTTTTTAAATATCGTAGCCAAAAAAATTAAAAACTTAGTACATACTATATTACATAACTAAATATGAAGTTATCGAAGGTGTGTATTTATAGAATGTTCACTCCCATTGAAATTTCTACATTTAAATTTAATAAAAAAATATGTGTATTTCCTTATTGTCTAAATACTGATACCTGATATTCTATTGTTTGAAATAGAGCTTATGTATATGGGAAATATTTTTTTTATTTTTTATTTAAAGTATTGTCCATCAAAAGCTAGGCTTTTTTCATCGTTCAGCAAATTTATTGATTCTATTTCGGAATCACCTTCTTCTTTTGAGACGAGAAAATTTTTGATACCTTGTTGTGGAGCGAAGCTTATATCATAAATAGAATATAATAAAGATTATGTCTGGACCATACCGCCATCTACAATTTTTCAAAAATTAAAAATTATGGACGCGTGTCTTCTCGCATATTCTGGCCGTTTTTTATTTATTTCTCTGTTTAAACGGATCAATTGTTTTTGGCACTGGTCTTCCGTTATCGTGTCATCCAATTTTAATGGCACTTTTTGCGCTTTGAATTATTATAAAAAATCCGCTTTTCATAATCAGTAACCATTTGATGCACATTGGGGTAAAATAGGTCGATTAATTGAGGGAAATATAATATCAATATTATAATGACTGCGTTTTGTATTTTTATTTATTACTACACAGAAAAAAATAAAAATGGACTTCAATTACCAAATTGTTTATATTAATTAATTGTTTTTATTGATTTTGCTCCAATCATTAAAATGATAATATTAATTAACAGAAAATAATTATATGTTGTTAAAATTTCAATTAATTTGTTTATCAAATAAATTAGAAATATAATTAGAATTTTTATTTAAATTAACTAATATTTGTATTAGTCCGATTTTAAAATCAATTAAATGCATTGAAAAATGAGAGAGGAAGATATAGTCGGTCAAGCCCGACCATATGATACCCTACACCAGTGTGTACATCAAAATTAGGGCAATGGTCTTTTAATAGACTTGGGGCCAATGGTAGACCGATACTCATATTAAGTGTAAAATAAAACATTCGAATACAGAATATTACGTCGATACTAACATTTATATGAGTTTATTCACTTTTGGGTGAGGAAACTACAGAACATCTTCTCTGTCATTGCCCAATCTTTGAGTACCAAAGGCGTCTGCCGGTACAACCTAACCTTTGGGTGATTCCCGAAAAAGGGCTTTATATGGCAGCTATGGTAAATTATGAATCGATCTTAGTAAAATTTTGCACTATTATTTATATTTATATAAATATGTGAGATTTGTGCCCATTAAAGTGATTTTCTATAGTCAATAATGGACCGATTTTCATGAAATTTGGCACACGGATTTAGACTGATATGGACAAAATATATGTACAAAATTTATCATCGTTAACCTCTTTTCCGGGAGGACAGTTATATGGGAGCTAGGTGAAATAATGGACCGATCTTAACCAATTTCAATAGTCTTCGTCCTTAAACTATAAGAAACCTGTTTTTAATTTATGTTCAAAATTGCGACCAGTAGTTTCATTACAAGGTTTACATGGACGGGTGAACATCGTTAAATCGACTCAGAAAGTGATTCTAAGCCGAATGGTATAAATTAAGGTGGGTCTTAGACCAATATTTTTGGGTGATACAAACATCAGCACAAACGCATAATACCCTCCCCACCTATGGTGGTGTAGGGTATTAAAAGAGCTTTCCCCAATAAAACTTCGCAAAAACTTCGCTTTATTTCATTATTAAATATATATTTATATAATACAAAATCTGTTTTACAAATATGTTTGTATTACATTCTAATATACTCGTATGAAATTATAATCTAAATCAATATTATTTTATTAATTGTAATGTACAATCAACACCTATGTATAGGGTGGTCCAAAATTGTTTTGCGAGATACACTTAATGTACCTAAAATTATGAAACGGTACATCATTTAGAATACATTGGCAAAATTTACTACATTGATTGGAACAGGATGCTACATGACTCTTTATGTTTATGATCCTAGAACAAATCAATAAACAAATTTTCTTAATCCAATAATAATTGGAACATGATATTACAATAATTATCACAGAAAGAAGGATATTACAAATAATGTCTCCTCTCTTTGTTCCTTTTCGTACAATGCACAGTGGTTCCAAAACCAAAATAAATGGTAATAAGTCTGGAACTTTGAAACCATTAAACCGATTTAGATGAAACTTAAAACATCGATGGATGAGGAATTAGGCTTTCAGAATATTGTTGGATAGAGTATGTAGCTGCAGCACGGACGCCGCTACAGTGTTCCAAAGTTGATCACCTCGAGGATAAAAAACATATCGGGGCTTATAACTTTTACAAATATTAACCGATTTTAAAAAATTTTTTGAAAAATTGTTTGGACTAATTTTTTCTGTTTAGGTAAAAAATGGATCTTTAGGAATTTTAGGATTTTTTTTTGCAGAATGGTAATGTTCGCCCGTCTATACCTTAGAGTTAAATGGGTCGAAAATTATGCATAATTCAGGGAACGGTAATGTCAACACTTTAATGATGACTTTTAATTTTGCTATTTATTAGTAAGTAAAAAATCCATTTTTGGAATTACAAGATGTTTTTTGGCAGAACGGAAATGTCCGTCCCTTCGTCTATACATTTGGGTTAAATGGGTAATATTAGAATTTTAGGATTTTTTTTGGCAGAATGGTAATGTCCGTCCGTCTATACATTTGGGTTCAGTGGGTCGAAATGGCGCTTAATTCAAGGAAAAGTGATATCAATACTTATTTTTTTTTTTGAAGAATTTTATTGTCCATCCTACCGTCCGTCTGTTTGTTAACCCATTTCCAACCACTGTTGCGTTTTCGCATTAGTAAATTTACCTATACCGTAACTAATTTAGTTTAAAATTAATGATAATGTTTTATATATGTTCATTTAGCTTGGAATGTTAACTAAATGAATTGAGAAGAAAAAATTAATTCCGACGAATTTTTACCCCCGGTAGGGCGGATTAAAAAAAGACCTATAAAATAGGCCTTTTTTTAAATTTAAAAATTTATTCGAAAAATTTTATAAAAAATCTTGAATAACCTTTCAAACGATAGTCAAGATATCAAAAAATATGAAACTATTCACTTATTGACAAAAAATTTAGGGAGATAGAAACACCAAGCTCCCAAAAATTGGTGTTGCGAAAACGCATCAATGGTCAATTAGGGGTAGTGTGATTTAGCTACATTACGCTACATTATGTTAAAATTATGCAAAATAATTTAAAAATAACATTATAGATGAACGAATATAGAATTATCTATATTCGTTACAGTGGAAAATAACGAAAAACGGATAATCGAATTTAATGTACATTACATTCCAAATGCTTATTATTTTTAATATACATATAATATATTTTATACATTATATGAAATTATTTAGTATTACACCGTTAGTTAGTTATTTAACGTTTTTTCTTCATTATTTAGTTGACTTAAATTTCAATTTGAATGGTCCATCTCCAATTTTTTTGGTTCACACTTAACATACAATTTGTAAAATAATCATAAAACTAAATTTAAATGACAAATAAAATTCATTTTGCCATACAATTTGTTTAAACGTCTACTTCTTATATGGGCGAAACAACATACCCCTAATTGACCAATGATGCGTTTTCGCAACACCCGATATCTCGGAAACTAAAATATCTGGGATCACAAATTTTTCGATTTTATGATCACAATCACTAAAATATACCCCATACCAAATTTTATTAATTTATCTTAACGGGATCGGGTAGTGGTAAGAAATGAGTTAATTTCTGCAAACTTCAAATTTTCTTTATTCGATAGATATTTTTTTCTTTAAAAAAGTGCAAAAAATATGGTGAAATATTGGATATTGAGTTGATATTTTTAAAATTTCAAAAGAATATATCTCGAAAAATATACTAAAAAAAAAAAAAAAATTTATACGAGCAAGTTTTCTAAAGAATTTATTGTGGACTATAAATTTATTGAGGTGATATAAAAATCTTGGAAATCGGGTAAGGAACAAAAATTTGTTAGTGTTTGAACATTTTCTATGATACTAGTACACTATTATGAACCCCCATAGCTCCGCTTCTGAAGTGTATATGGGATCCTGCTTCTAAACTATGGTACCTATGTGAAATTGCATGTTTCAATTAGAATTTACAGATTTATTTGGATTCTGCCCCACTTTTTAATGTTTGATAAAGCAAAGAAAATGTCTGCACTTAAGCTGTTTTTCGTACTAAATCTAATGGAGTTTTTTCGAGGAAATATAAATTTCCCAAATCGGGGTACATATTCACACTATTATTATTATTTTTTCGTAGTATTAAAGTGAACTATATGTAGTATTTTTCAGAAATGTTGCATTCCATGAAAGTTATAAATTAGTGTATTTTTGGACAATTAAAAAAACAACAAAATTCAATTTAAAATGTATACTTTAAAAGACTTTTTATTTAAAATAAATACACTGAAAATTGATTTTTTTTACTCTTTTTTAAAAATTTGAAAAATTTTAATTCAATTTGACAGCTCCTTATAAGAAAACTACACAACCTAACTTGAAGATTTTAATTGATGTTGATACATAATTATGCTTTTTTCATTCGGTAGCCAACTTTATTGCAAAAATTTAAATTTAAAAATTAATTTAATTGCCACTTTTTACACATTTTACCCCTACGTCCGATGCAGAAATGTCTTCGTCGTATCGCACTGAAGCATCATTTCAAACATACAATATCGTAAATTCAAGACAATTTATTGAACCCAAAGACCGGCATTTTTCTCTCCATCTCTTTTATTAATCATATTGTTTTGAGAGCTTATATGTAGATGAAAATCCTTTTAAATGGTAGAGACCAGTTCTAATTTTAACGCTATATGGAGTTTATTTAGTTTGTGTCAATTGGTATCATTTAGCTACTACTTATTTGACTTAGAAGAACTAACTTACAAAACATGTTTTGAAATAAATTAAAATATAAAAGCCATAGAATAGAACTAGAAGTTTAAGTGAGAGCCACCCTATACTAAATTTTCCAAAAATTTACTCATTTTTTTGAAAATACAAAAACAAAATATATGTGACTACATGTATTTTGTTGTTGTATGAATTAGGTTTTTGACAATTGAATTAGGTTTTTTTCTCTCACATAAATATCTAGTTGTTAATCTATGATAAAAGCCATTAAATTTAAATCCAGTCGAAAATGTGTCTTGTTATCTTAAAATAAATTGGTATTGAAAATAAGCCAAATTAGTTCAGTAGAAAAAAAAATATTTTATAAAATAAAATTCGAAACAACTTCGTTTTGTATTTAATGAGTAATTCCATTAAAAATTTAAAAAATGTTGAACCTTGATTACCGATTTAGATAAAATTCGGTGCATATATAGAAGAGGATTCATAATCATGTAAAATAAATTTTATAAATTTTTATTTTGAAAACTGTGGCAACTCTATAGCTTTAAGTGTAATAAACTGATTTTTTTAAATGGCCAAAACTTTTGTTGTATAAAAGATATCAATTTTTTTTTGCAAAAGCTATGAAAAGAAATAAAAATTTAATAAAATTTTTTTGAACACATATTTTTCTAAAAATTATCTTCAAAGACGTTTATCTTAAAAAGTCCACCCTCAATTTTTGTATAATTTTTTTTTTTCAGAGAGGTCAAATTTTTTAATTTTAAAATTAAATTACCCTAATATAAAACATTATTCCTCAAAAATTATATTTACAGACAAAATTAATTCTTAGGAAGTAATTTTCCTATGTGTGATTTTTGCGATAGCTTTATTAGTTAATCGTCCATTTTGAATTGTAATCTCTACTCTAATATTTGGTTAATAGGATTAATATATAATTTTGTATGGATCTCATACAAATAATAAATGTTTTCGCAATCCTAAAAAAATTTAATAAAATACATAAAACTTTTCTTCAGTATAACGAATAAATACTAATTATTATTTTTTTTATATTTTTACCCTGTACCACCATAGGCGATTGGTGTCAATCTAACGATATCCGTCCATCCGGCTGGTCTTGTGACTTAAATTCATAAATATTTTAATAAAATCGGATTTCCTACTGCCAAGAAATTTAATTATACTCAACTGTCTGATGATGCTGGGAATTTCTAAACTTTTTTTTTTCAAGGAATCCTTACTTCTGGACCTTTCAATATAGTGTCCGATTTTTTAGTTTCGGAAGGTAAAGCTTAAATGGGTTTAAGGATAAGCATGTGCGCAATTGAATTGTATTTTAGACAATTTTTAATTTGTCATTAAAACACAGGGATACTATGACACGGGACTTCTCAGTCAATTCAAATACAAGGTATTAATAAGTGCTAGGCCTCTAAACTACTGTTTTGAATTTGACTCTAGTACTAGCGATAAATTGCCATTTTGTAAAATTAATGAGGTTGTACAATATATTGAAGCATATATCGAAGATGACTTGTCTGAACCAAAAAATAGCAAAAAATTCGAACTTGAATTGCCTTCATGACTTGTACATCGCACCACAATGAACGATAAATAATTGCCCATATAAGTCCCTCCCCAGAAAATTATTTAAAAGTTCTTAAATTTTACATAAAAATTTATAACAACATAATATTTGGCACAAAACGTTTCAAAGTATAAATCACATATAAAACCCTATGTCAAGTATCACTTAAAAGCCCATTATCACTTATCTTTTTTTGATAATCTTTTTATAATACTAATTAAAATCTAAACTGCTAGACTGATTATCTTGAAATTTTCACGGTGTTATTCTAAAATACCTGACAATAAATTAGACTACTTTATTTTTCGATAGAAGCAGATTGCCTCCATACAAAGAAATATTTATCATCACATATCTCTACAGCTATTACGGATAAAGTACCGAGATTTTGTAGAAAACTTGTATTATAGATTTACACAAATGACATGAAAATAGCTGCCTGCTCTTTAGGGGGAGTGATAGAGCCCCCATACAAAGAAAGTACTAATTATCGGATAACTTAAATACTGTTAATGCAAAGTCTTAACAGTCTTAGCGAAAATATCTTTCTCGTAAACCACCAACCTTAAAATAAAAATGGAACGGATAGGACAAGGGGAAATGGTACTCCCCATATATCGAAAATACTAAATATCGTATACATTAGGAACTACTACAGCGAAAGATTTAACATTTTATAGGAATAACTTTCTCAAAGCCCTCCATAAGTTCAGATGTAAAAGGAGTGTGTAGGATCTGGGTAAATAATATCCCCATAAAAAGCAAACATTCTTAGGGGTATATCTATAGAACTATTATATTGAAAGCTCTCAAATTTTGTTTGAAATGAAAATAGGACGGATAGGTCAGTGGAAGGGGTATCAAAAGGGGGTAGCAAAGCTCACAGGGATACGCTAGCTAACTTATAAAATGTATATGCAAAGACAGTGAGTGGGTTAAATATTACCTAAATGAAAAGATTTAGGACGGAAATAAGGACTGCGCACGAAAAAAATCCGTGCATGCTCTTGGGCCTATAACTTTTGATGTGGTGGAAAGTAAATAATTCTGTTAACTGGTGTACATTTGTCATTATGCTCACTAGACATGTGCTAAGTTTCATGGTTATAGCGAAAGTAGTTTTTCTTAAAATGGAAAATAATTGAAATTGTTCATGAAATCTTACATCGGTCATATATAACAATTGCTAGGGAGGCAGTTGTGTCAAAAAGTATAGTTTCTTGAGTCATAATATTATACAAAGAAGTCATGGTCACTGAATGGAAACCTGGTAGTAGAAGAAAAATATTATCTTAAGGCTGCAGGACTCAAACAAAATAGAAATGATTTTCAGAGAAAATCCCCTCATCTCTGGAAGAAAAGTGTCACAAAAAGTTAATTGCTTTGAATATTTATTAGAATAGTTGAAAGGAAAGCTAGCCTGAAGAGTAATAAAATACAAAAAAATGCTAAAAGAAACGCAAAACAAGAATTTGGAGGTAAAAAAATAACGTGATCTTCAGACGAATTTTTTCATAATAATGATTAGTGTATAATAGACGATGAAACGTTCGTACAGGCTAATTTTTTTCAACTTCCTGGCCAGGAATTCTATGTTGCAGATGCTATAGGGAATATGGCAGAAAAATATCGTGTATCAAAGAAATCAAAATTCCCAAGAAACTTTTTGTTTTGGGAAGCCATATGCATATACGGAAAAGAAGCACTTCATTCATAAAAAATGGTTCCATTAACACAAAAATATACGTGAATGTGTGCGTTTTGAAAAAACTTCTCTTTCCTAGGAAAATACATTATATCCACCTTTTTCTGGCCTGTTTCGCTTCTTCTCATTACAGCAACAAAACATTGGAGTGGTAATAAAGAAATTGTTAGTATTTGTACCGAAAGATGCTAGTTCATAAAATTGTCCGGAACTCCGAGCAATTGAAAGATATTGGACTCTAGTAAAAAATAATTTAAAGAACATTAAAATCTCTGCTTAAAATGAAACGGAGTTTAAAAATAAGTGGACTTATTCGAGCAAAAAAGTGACCGAAACACAATAAAACCTTTAATTGGAAGAATTCTGGAAAATATCAGATATTTCCTTTAAAACCAACAGAAAATAATTTATTCTTTTACGTTTAGAACTTGAACATAACAGTCATTAATAAGAATATAAAAAATTCACCTATTGGTTTAGTTTCTATAAGCAGATTTGTATGCACGGATTTTTTCGTGCGCAGTCCTTAATTTAATTTTGTTATAAATTATTAACATAATTCACATGAAGATATATTTGACAGAAATTGTAAATTACAAATGTTTTTTCGGTTAACAATTTCTAGTATTTTGTTTTATTATTATTTAATGTTTTTTTTTTTTTTTTTAATGGGATCTAATTGAGCTATTTTGCGTTTCCGGTATTTATTATTATTTTTTTTTTTTAACTGGAATTTTTTAATATTATTAAATATTCTTATTAGTAGAACATTGTTTATTTAAAAATATCAAAACCAGTAATATATGACAAAGATTTATCTCTGACAACAGATAGTTTATCAATAAAAGAACTAGATTATGCAAAAAAAAATTTGCACAAACTTTTAAATTGTTCAAACCATTAAAATACAATAAAAAATGGTTATCCCGTATCTAATGAATATTAATTTTTTGTTATATATATGTATGTACATAAATACATATGAATATTTGTAGACAATTTGAGTTTTATAAAATGATATAACAAAATTTAAAACGCTTACTTGCCACATCATTTCTTTCTAGTGATACACAGAAAAAAGTAAAAATGGACTTCAGTTACGAAATTGCTTATATTAATTAATTTTTGTTTGATTTTGCTCCAATTATAAAAATCATAATATTATAAACTAGAATAATTGATTTTATTATTGCTTTTTCTTAAATAGATATAATGAGCTGAAAATTTTTGGAAATTGATTTAAATTTATTTTATTTCTATATTTTTGTAGATCAATTTTTCATTTTTCATTATATTTTATTTATTTAAAAAAAAATGAAATTAAATGAAATTGAAAAAAGATTCGGCCGTGCCGAATTTTATCAACCGATTTTGCTCATTTTTATTAGCGATTTTCTAAGGAATATTTCTAAAAGTTTGACATATAAAACATATATATCCGTTAACTGGGTCTTTCTAAAAACTGATTTCAACAGACAGACGGACAGCGGACATCTTTATATCGACTCCCCTATCAATAAGGATCCAGAATATATATACTTTTTGGGGTCTTAGACGAATATTGTAGAAATTACAAACGGAATGACAAACTTATATATACCCTTTACACCTGTGGTGAAGGGTATAAAAAAGATTCGGCTGTGCCTAATCTTTGATAGCCCTGACCATGTTACCGACAAATAATAAAATTTCCGCCTTAATGTATGCTTTCATACTTTCGCATTTATAAATCTAAATTTTTTTCAAACTACGAAAATTTTACTACGAAAAAAAAAAAACAAAAATAAACAATTTAGTTTTTGGCCCATAACTCGGTTGTTTTATAAAAATATTTATGACCGATCTGTATAAAACAAAAATCTGTAGCTTAAACAAGGGCTTAAAAAATCAAAAATGCGTTTTGCCCGATATCTCAGTTATTGTTGAACCGATTCATTTAAAAAATTCAGAAAAAAAATGTTCGAGTCTACTTTCCAAAAACGAAGTCCGTAGTATATATAGAGGCTTCAGAAACTGGAAAACCGGTTCTAAAAACCGGTTTTTAAGCATATCTCCGCCATTTATGAACCGATCTTGCTGAATTTTAATAGCGAAATTCCCGAAAGGATTTCCGATTGTTTGATATATATATTGTATATGACAGTTATCGGTGGGCTTCATAAACGCCATTTCAACCGACACACGGACGGACGGACATGGTCCAATCTTCATCATTTCTTACAAGGATCCCGAAAATGTCAACTTTTTTGCTCTCCGACGAAAATTGTGGAAATTACAAACGGAATGACAAACTAATATATACCTTTTACACCTGTGGTGAAGGGTATAATAAAAACCAATTAGAAAATTAATTATATTAATAATTAATATAATTAGATTTCTACATAAAGTTATATAATAATTTTATTTAAAAATAATTTGAAATATTTTTTTCTGTGTATTAAAGTTAAAAATAAAAATAAAAATATATACATATATTTATCTACAATAATTTAATCCATTAGACAATTAAAAGTTCTGTTTGGAATTCTAAAAAAATTAAATATTTTTTAAATGCCAAATTGAAAAAGTTTATAAATAACCAATAACATAAACCTTCAAAATTCGAGTAGATTACTGGAATTAAAATTAAATTGGTATAAACGTCATTAAGACAAGTTATTTATGAAGAAAGAAATCTATTAGTTGTCAATATGATATGACCTTCTTACCGTAAAAGGTTATTGAACGAAAATGGCAACTAAAACTGATAATAAAGATATTATGCAAACTTTTTAATAAACAAATAAAATTAATAATAATGAGTTTTTTTTTTTTAGTAATAGTCATTCAAGTTATAAAACAGAAAACTAATGCAATTGTCTGAAAAATAAAAATTATTATAATCAAAATAAAAACTATAATAAAATTTTAATGTTTAATATAGTGAATGAATTAAATAAAGTTTGTTAAAAAAACATTTGCTGAAATAATATTTATAAAGAAACTATTTTGATTTTTAAATAGTTTCAAAATAAAAATCACATTTTTCACTCATTCAGTCATTCCATTGACAAAAGTTCAATAAACTAAATTCGCTTTGGAAATTGTTAATAAAATAAATGTGTATATATTAACAGCATTTTTCTATTTTTATTCAATAAAAAAAAAAAAAAACTAATACACAATAAAACAAATTTTAGTTCAAAACATAGTAAAATATTTTTGCTAAATTGAGTCATTTCACGATTTATGTTTGAATATTTGTATCACAAATCAATTGTATAAGGAAATTGTCATCAATAGATTTATGTAGTTTAAAAATTTGGTTATTAATAAAATGTGTTTAAAATTAACACACGCTACTATTTTTGTATTGTGAAACCAAAATCTATAGATATTTACATAAGATTTATTTGTGAAAAAAAGTAATAACTCCAAACTTTAAAATATTTCTCAGACTAAATGAAATTTCATTTGATTATAATAGTTCTAATTTAAATATTGATTTTTCATCCAAATAATAAAGAGGATATCTCCTCTGCGTAAATATCTTACTGAAAGATGAAAGGTTTAAAAGTGTTTAATATTTAAGGCATTGTAACATAAAAAAATTTAAAATTAAATAAAAATTAAGTTATTTCAATAAAATTCCCTTTGATTTGAGACGATTTTTATTCAAATTATTTTTAACTGTATGAATGTTATTAATCGATTTGCAACCAGGTTTGTTTTTTTGTAAGAAATAAATAGTTGTTTAAGATCGCTCGTATTTTTATACCTACAATCAAAAAAGAAACATGGTTTGGTTTCATTAATCAGTGTATTACATGTCGAAATATTTGTTTAAGACCCAAAAAGTATATATGTATATTCTAGGTCTTCGTAACATTGTGAGTCAATTAGCAATGTGCGCTTCGTGCAATTCCATCGAAAGCGTTGTTCGTTTTAATGGACTGGTAACCGGTATATCTTCTGACCGAACAGATCGTCATTATATCGGCGACTAGGCTTAGGACTATAGGTACTTGGAATGATAGAGGATATGGCCGTGCGATCGTTTTAGGGTTCTTTGAGGACATACCTTGCAATATTGATTACTACACCTTTACTTCACAGAGACTTTTCAGTATCAATCTCGACTGCTCCGGAATTAGGAGCTGGTTCAGTGGAGGTTTATACTGAGGGTTCCAAAACTGTTGATAGTGTTGGGGGTCTATATTACCACATATAGGAAAATTATTTCCTTCATTACTTAGAATAAATCGCTCTTGGGTGTCTTTTCGACATCCAGGCTGGTACATGAAAGCCGGACATCTCTAAACGAGTTGGCAAGACATTCAAACCTGGAGCTGGTTTGTGTTAGGGGTCATTCAAATACCCCGGGTATTGGTACTAACATTGGTACTAACATTGGTACTAACATTCTTGTACCATAGATAGATGAATTATTCCACATGTTCAACCTCGAGCCAAATATATCCCCATTATGATAGATTTCAGTCAAACCTAATCTGGGATTACCAAGGTACTGGTTACGTATTCTGGTAGCCGTTGTCACAGGGCACTGGATTGCTGGTGCGCATGCTGGGAGATTAGGGACCCTTTTAACGACTTCTGTAGGAGTTGCTACAATGAGGAAGAGGAAGAGACAGTGACGCATTTTATATGCCACTGTCCAACTCTCACTGAAATAAGGACTGCTAAATTTGGTAGTTTCGGACATGTAAAATAACATCATAGGATCCCTCAGTTTATCAAAACAGGACCAACGTGGACCCAAGTGATCTGTTCTGTATTGTTCAGACAGCTGCCCATTGAACATAACCTAACCTAGCTCTGTCTGTCCGTATGTCATTTGAAAGCAGGATAGGGTTCAGAGTGGCCACATAGTTAGACGAAGCTTTGTTTTGTATTGAATATTGTCAAAATCGGCTATGCTTCAAATATTAGAAAAACTTAATGTCTGTTGCATCTCAAGTTTATACATGTCCGGCGATATCTGTTAAATAAAAGTATGTACGACAACAATTTTGTAAAGCTTAATTTTTCCGATGGGAACTCGGAAGCTACTTAACTGATTTTTATACCCTACACCACCATAGATGGATTAATTCACGTTATAATAAGATATATATAAGTATAAATCATTGTAAATGTTATCAAGATCGGTCCATTATTTACCATAGCTCTCATACAAGGCCCACTTCGGAAATCGCTCAAAAGTACATTAGATCATATAAATATTAGTACCAACGTAATATTATGTATTAGTAAATTTTATTTTACACTTATTAAAAGTCTTTCACAGGTGTTACATATATGTTCCCTCCCCCAGTTTTGATGCACATACACAATGGTGTAGGGTAATATGGTCGGGCTTGACCGACTATATCTTCCTTTCTCTTTTTTTTTTTTTGAAATTTTGGAAATTTTTTTTCGCGTTTAGAAATTTTTTTTGCAAGTTGTTTATTTACTACAAATGACAACAAAAAAAAAAAAGAACAAGTTTATATTGGAAAAGGTCTTTTGGCCATATCTCGTCATAACTACTTTCTGACTGATCTGCTTCTAAAAGCCTTAGTAAGGCTTTTAGAAGTAAAAGGAAAAAAACTTAAAAAATTTGATTTTCCATAACAAACACTACCGTTATTTCGAAGTTTATATCATATATATAAAATATATATCACATATCAAACTACGAACGAAGAGACGGAAATCTGTTCTTATTAGATTATTAAAATATTAGTCCAGATTTATTCTTATTTTCATGAACTCACTTTTAATACACCTTTCTTGTCACATTTTGAAGCGTTCCAGCTCACAAGAACGGAATAATTGAAACGAAATATTTTTGGGATTAGTGTGTAACGTATTAATCTTTAATTTTTGGGGGTATAATTTTAAAATGTTGTGCCTTTATACAAATCAATGCTCTTTAATGTGCAATATATTTTTTAATAGTTTAATTTAAAGATTATATTAAATGTAATTTATTTATAGTATTATTTCTTTTTATAATTTCTGTCAATTCGATTTTAAAAATTTTAACATTTTTGAGATCAGCGATCTTGTATTACTCCTAATTTTTCCATTTACACCTAATTTTTCCATGATTTTGAAATTCTTGATTTTGACAACTTTTTACAATAAGATAGAGACTAAATTTCCTAAAAATTCCTCAGGTTTGCATATTTGTTTTGGTCCTCAATGGGATAAAAATATAACACGATAAAGAAAAACCGAAATGTTCCATATGATTGCGATGACTATACCTGCAATGTCTGCAGCATCTTTTTTAGTGTTGACCTGTTATTGATCCAAAACTATCGATATTATAATATTATAATCTTTTTTAAAATAAGCTTCTACCTTATTTTTTTTATTTCTAATAATTTAATCCCAAAAAGCCAAATGCTGTCAGCGAAAAACAATTTTGTATTAAAATGTATACATATTTCTTAAAAAAATGATCATCATTTTCCCAAACTTTTATAAAAATATACATAAGTATTTTAAAATTGTTTACAACAAAACAAACTAAATTGTATTGCATTGAAATTTTATGGCTCCTTGGAGCCTATAAATTTTTTAAAGGTACAAATTTAATCTTGTTGCATGTATTGTACTCGTATTTTGTTTCCTCTTATAAATCTATAAATAGGTAAAACACTTTAGCTGTTTATTGATGGTGTCGTGTGTTTAAACTTTTCGCAATATTTTTTCTCATTTTGGTATTTTTACTTTTTCTTTCTTCTAGGTATTAATCGCAGCTGTGACTGTAAATTGTCTCGTGATGGCAATAAATGGTGAAGCAGCCACCGATACATTGGCAGTGCCATACACTGATATGCTGTTGCCACCATTCGAAGACGTACAACCAGACAACAGCAAGGATGCAGTAGAAGTAGCAAAAATTAATGTAACAGCCAAGGCAACGCCTGTCACTACAACAACTACTACGACTACAAAGAAACCCATAACTAATGAGGTGGATAATATTTTACCTGAACTATCGATTGAGGCTTTATTGCCACCTTTATTTGAGGCTAAAATTGATGAGGAAGTAAATAAAACAACAACGACAACCACAACAAAAAGCCCAACAACAACTAAGACTACCACTACCTCTAAACCTTTAACTACAACAACGACCACTACTTTAAAACCTTCTAAAATAGAAGTGCCTGAACTATTTTTGGATGCTTTACTACCTCCCTTGTTAGACAATAATATTGATAATGCTGAAGAAGACAAAGTAACGTTAACAACACAAAAACCTAAAACCACTAAAAAATCTTATTTCCAACAACAAACACAATATTCTAAAGATCTTCACTTAAAAGATCAAAAATACCAAACTACCACCAAAGATGTTAAAAATTATAACAAACCGGCGTCATCAGACAAACATGTTGCTGAAAGTAAAATTCAACTGAAACAGGTTTCTTTAGCATCTAAACATTACGACGACAAGTTGTATAGTAAAGTTGAAACCATGGTTCATCAGCATGTAGCTAAGCAAGTTGCTCAACAAAGACACTCCGGCGGTAATTCAAAGTATGGAGATAAACAATATAATTATAGTTTTGATTTCTATTTGGGTTCAACTACAGCAAGGCCAACTAAAAGTGGTCTACCCACAATTACACCATTTCCTCATCGTTTGGGAAGATAAACGAATTATTGAATGGATCTTTTACTAAATTTTTAAGACTTAATTTATTATAAGTATAAAAAAGAAAAACAAAAATAATAATAAAAATTTAAAAATAATTAATTAATTTTATTAATATCTGATTAGCTGATGAATAAGCGCACAGCATAAACCATTTTTATGATTTTAATTAACTATACAAATTCAAAAACAAGATAATCGTTTTACACATCGTATATGCACATACACACATGCATACATATGTATGTATGTACAAAAGTAGAGGTATTGACAGAATGAGATGAAATATTTTATATTATATTATTTCCATCTACCTGTCTATAATTTATGTTTTTTTTTTTTTTTTGTTTTGTTTAGGCTTTGTATTAAAAATATTGCTATCTTAAATAATTGATTTTTAACACCTTCTTTGTCATCAGCTTAAACTTACTTATAATCATCTGCCAGACTAGTATTAAGTCCGAAATCATTTTTAAATTAAGTATCTTATAACTATTTGAGTTCTGATTATTTAAATACAATGCAAACTAGTAACTGTTTATAAGGTTTATTGAATTGGATTATAAATATTTTAACCCATTATGAGATAAAAATATTCCGTTATGAACAACATGCACATATTCTTCCAAATAATTATTAATAGTTAATTTTTATATATGTGTGTAATACACAAGAAATATTTTCGGCTCCATGAAATAACTCCCTATGAAATAAGTCCCCAAATCAATAATGAAATAAGTCCCCAAAATTGGGGATTTATTTCATATGAAACAATTCCCCATGAAAAAAAGCCCCAAACGAAATTAAATAAAACCCTAAATTAAAATTAAATAACACCCTATTTTTGGGGATTAATTTCATAATAAAATAAGCACCCAATTTAAAAATTAAATAAGTCCCCAATTATAAATCCTAAATGTGGAAATATTAACCCCATATTCTGAACTTTATGATTAATGACAAAGCAATAACAAATAACAATTTTTGACATTTTTTCATGAAAATTGTTTTTGTAATTGTTTTGTTTTTATTGTCAAAATACGGGGAATTTCAAAATAAATAATTTTTATTTTTTGACATGAAGCTTTCAAATGTCTATAATGCAAAAATGAGCAATTGTTACTCTCATTTGTTATTAGTTAATTTTGGTTTTTGATTTTAAATGCAGCAACACGAGCTTCGTTATTTTGATTTAGATGCATTTTTAAGTCGTTATTAGCAGAGAACAACTTAATGTAATGAAATAAGTCCCCAAAAATAAAATTTGGGGAGAATTTAGAAATTTATTTCATATGAAATAAATCCCAAAATAAAAAATGAAATAAAGCCCTAAAAAATGAAATAACACCCCAAATACCGTTGTTGTTGCGTTCTGTACAAAATTTTGGGACTTGTTTCATTTTATTTTAGGGGACTTATTTCGTGGGGAGTTATTTCATAGAGCCATATTTTCAGAGCCACTCACTCAGAATTACTTTCTGAGTCAACTTGATAATGTCCCACCATCCGTCTGCTAAGCAGACTCTACAGTGTGCCAATCGCAAACAAACATTTGCTCAAATTAGGATGACAAAAGTAAAATTTTACACATATTATCATGAAGGTAATTTTTAATTAACTTTAGAATCAACTTCACCAAAAGGGAGCGTTCAGACCAATGTCACGCCAACTATATGTTTATATTGATGGTTTTTAGTACTGAACGTATTTTATTTAATACATTTTTTATGTTGAAGATTTTTTTGGTGCCAAAAGCAATAAAATAACATCTGATCAAATTTGGGGGCAAAATTATATTTTTGTCATATAATTCATGTAGGAACTGGAGTGGAAAATGGGAGGATCATCGAGGTTTTGCTGGACAGAGACGTTAGTTAATTTTTAAGGGTTAGGTTAATACAGGACGGGATAAGACAGAATGGGAACGTGGGTATATAAGACCGACAGTTTGGACAAACGGGGAGAGTTACTCAGTGTGAGTTGAGCTGAGTTGAAGTAGCATTAACACAAAAGGAGTTTGTGTTAATGATAGGTTATTTTTAAGTTTTGTAAATATTTTGTAAATAAAAGATGTAAATATAAAGTTGAAGAGTTGTGTATATAATTTTAAATAGAGAATAGAGTGTGACAGAGGGAAGTCACAAAACCACAAAGTGTTCATCAAAACGCTTGTAAAAATCTACATTCATATATGAGAAAAATATAATTTTGCACTAAGTGTATTTTATTTTTTGTATTAAAAACTTTTAAAAAAGTTGGGCGTGGTCTAAAAAGTATTATTTTTTTTTATTAAAAACTAAAAATAAATATTTTGAAAATTCATATTTATAACCATTATTTTTCCGTTTTGCCTACTGTACCTTAAATAAGAGAGGTAAGTTCATTCTATTCTTAACCTTGGACCACCCTGTATGTAAGGATGGTCCAAAAGTCCATTTTGCGAGCTATATTTAAACGTACTTAAAATCATGAAAGAGTATGTCTAAATTTCAACTTCCTATGGTGAATTATGGACCAAACTTCATAAAATTTTGCACTTTCATTTATTCTTAAAAAGAAAAATTACTTGAGTAATTAAGTTGATATTAACATTTCTATGGGATTTATGCACGTTAAAGCGATTTTCGGATGAAGGGTTCATATGAGTCTTATGGTCAATTATGGACCTAATTTTACGAAATTAAGACTTATACTTATGTAAAACTTATTTGTGCCATATTTCATGATAATATTCTTATTTTTGGGGTATCTATGAGTTTCAAAGCTCTGTTCCGAGAGCACTAGGTGAAATAATTGGCCGATGCTAACAAAATTCAATAGTCTTCGTCCTTGTGCTAAAAAAGGCATATATATAAAATTTCATAAAATTCTCTTCAAAATTGCGTAAATTGAAATATTTTATATTATTAAAAACATTTTGATATTAAAAATTAAATTTTGGAAAAGGTCTTTTCCATAGATTTTTAGAAAAACCAAAAACATTTTAATTGTATTCTTTTGGTAAAAAATAAAAAACATAGTTTTTGGTTAAAAACAAATAATTTGTGGTTGTAATATTAACTAATTTTTTTAATTGTTCAAGAAAATGTAGAAATCAGGAAAACAAGATTTTAATATATTCCTATTCGAAATTTTATAGGAAAATTACTGTTAGAAATTTTTAAACTTTCACTGTAATACTCTTTAGATATGAGAAAATTAATATTTTCTTTGTATAGGGGCTATCTCTCTCCCTGGACATATCTTTGTTATTTACATTTTATCAGTGCGATATTATAAGCTTGATGTTCACACGAAGTTTGAGACTTTGACTATATTAGTTTTTTAAATATACCATAATGAATATTTACTTTGTATGGGAAGCACCACTCTCCTTGCTACGATCAACAAATAAAATATCATATTTGAATTTAGAGACACACAGGATAATGCTATAAAAGTTTACGTTTGTGAGTTTTAAAAAAGTGGGCGTAAAATGTAAACGTGACATTCAACCAAGATATAAGATATCCTATAACCACCACCGTCACTAGTTCTGTCTGTGTGTAAAATTTCGTGAAAATCGTCTCAGACGTTTGAGAATTTTAAAAAGGTGAGCTTAAAATGTGTCATTCATCTGAGATATTATATAACATATAACAACCTACGGCAGTGGTACTAACTGTGTGTCAAATTTCGTGATTGATGAATTGAGAAAATTACCTTTTTAAAAAGTATACGTAAAATGTGGCTGGAGCATATTATGTAGTCCTTATGTAGCTCATATTATTACCAATAAGGTGGTCTATCTCCATACCTAATTTTAGTTTGGTTGTTTGGGTGTCATGACGACTCAAATGTAGACTTTTATTATAGTCGATAAGGGCATAGAGTGGGGATATATTTTTGCATAGAGTCAATGACGTTCTACATATGTGCCATGCAAATCGCTTCAAAAGTAAAAAAATCGCTTCACAAAAAAAAAAAGTGGGCATAAAATATGGGTATGGCATATGATGAAGTCCTATAATAGCTGATATTATTAATAATAAGGTACACTGTCTCCACACAAATTTTTATTTTTATAAATTTGGTTTGGATGTAATGATGTCTCAAATATAGGCTTATATTCTTATTCAAAGTAGGCGTGGCGAACAACGAAGACATATTTTTATATATATATGTGTGCAAAATTTCATGAAAATCGCTTCAGTAGTAACGTGATAAATAGAGAAAATTACTTTTTTTAAATTGGGCGCAAAATATATATAAAATTTCGTTAACATCGATTCAGCCGTTTAGGCGTTATTGATACACAACCAAACAAATAAACAAAATGTCTGGTGTATGTCTAATTGTATGTGGATTATCTTAGTAGTTAGTGACAAGATTGGTTTTTACTGAAGGTGTGCTAAAAACTCGACGAGGCAACCAATTTATATGTTAGTTCATAGTTTTTCTTTAAAAAATACTTGATATACATGTGTTTGTATTAAACTTATTTTGAACTCTCCAAAAAACAATTGTTATGAGTATTCCAAAATATCTGATGTTTAAGAGCCCATAAAATCGAAACTCAAAGGGACTTTGGAAAACCCTATATTAATTTATTTCACGTTGGAATCGTTGACGTAGTATTTGATGACTCGTTGATACAATTTTGGGAAATTTTTAGTTTTTTTCGTTTTTTAAACCACCATAAATTTAAA
This sequence comes from Protophormia terraenovae, assembly GCA_951394005.1. Taxonomy (NCBI): domain Eukaryota; kingdom Metazoa; phylum Arthropoda; class Insecta; order Diptera; family Calliphoridae; genus Protophormia; species Protophormia terraenovae. The sequence continues at coordinate 49,864,021 of OX596073.1, forward strand.
AAGTCCAAAAGTTTATATTTTAAGAAACACATCCAATAGCAAATGCCTGTAGTGAATTTCATTAAAATGAGAAATATCAAATCCAGTTGCTGTCTTTTTTGTAGTGGTATCACCATTTGTCGAAATACAGAAACCTTAAGATTTATTTAGGATTGTGTTTTTTTTTTTTTTTTTTTTTGAATGAAATAAAATATTTGTTTACATCAAAATTATAACTCGTTTTGATTCAAAATTTATTACACAACCTTATAACAGTAACATTAGTAAAAATAACAAACAAAAATAAAAAATATTCAATATAAATAAGTACCATTGTCAAATAAATAATATGTTTGAAAACCTTTTAAAATTGCTACTGGTCTTAATTTAAATAAGATTTAATTAATAAAGGTATACCTTCTTTGAAACATGTTTTTATTATAAATTTTCGTAACTTTTAAGTTATAACAGTTCTTAAATAGCTAAGAAATTTTATTTAATGTTGTAGTAGTCTGTAATTTTCCACATTTTTACAACTTTATTCAAATTTTCCAGCTCATAATCGATTAATTAAAGAATCTAATATCAAACGATTAAATTTTATTCAAAAATTTATAATTTTATTTGTTTGTTTATAGTAGCAGTCTTATAAGGAATATTCTCTGATTAGTAATTTAAATTATTATTATAATTTAAATGTTAAATTGGTTATACTTACTTATAGTTTGTTGAGTATTTAAATAACTATTCATTCATATTCGTCTGATTGCATTTTGAAATGTTGGTAAACTTAAATGGAAGTTTACCTTAGAATAAATATTGTTCATTTAATATATAAATATAAGCAATAAAACAGGTTTATTTATACTTAGTTATTGCTATTTATAAATAGATTAAATTAAATATCATTAATAGATGTTAAGCAATATTTCAGATTTGATTATTTTCTTAACAGATAAACGAAATTATAGAGGATGAATTCGTTCTACTTTGCACAAAAACTTATAAAACACAATTTGCTGAGTAAATAAACAATAAAAATGTTATTAAATTGAAAATTTTAAATAACAAAAAATTTTATATTACTATTTAAATTGGTTAAAAATCAAAAAATAAATAAAAACATAATCTGAAAAAAATTTATTATAACTCATATTTGTATATACAAATATACTGGATTTTTTTTGTTGTAAGGACAGGAAGATCATACAAATGCAGCGTAAACTAAATACTTAAATGCCAGAGAATTTGCTTTAAAATGACATTGATTTTTTAGAACCTATTTGTGAAAATAGGTCAGTAGCAAGGACCGTAATGATTATGAATTTTAAAATGAAACTCAACAAATAAAGATTTATTTTTGATTTCTATTCTTTTTTTTTCGCTCAATTTATAATGATTTTTCGTTTTTTGTGATTTTTATTTTATTACCAATAAATACAATCAATCAACAATTTAAAGTGGGTGTTAAAATATTTTTTCTGTACATTACAAAAATCAGGACAAACGCGAAATTTTTCTTGGAATTTTTACCCTTATTTACCCCTGAAATTATTAAAAAAAACTATACATACCGTTAAAAAGGCAATATCTTTAAATTTTACCACGTTCAGTTATATAAAAAAGCTAATTTTGGATCTTAAATACCATTTTTCTAATTTTGATAACACAGTTTACTAAATAATTAAATAAAAAAAAATATATAATGAAGTGCGTTCGTTTACGCAAAAGTTTGCTGAGCTTTCATTTACCAAAACTTTTTCATAATATACTGAACAAAATGAGAGTTTATAACTGAATATTTACAATTTTGAAACAGATTTATTATAATTTTTTCAATAAAATTCAATTTAAAAAAAAATGAAATTTTACCCTGTTTTTTTTTTTTTTTTTTTTTTTTTTTTTTTGAAAAATTAAATTTTGGTGAAAATATTAATTTTTAATGAAAAACTCAATTTTGAGTAAACATTAAACTTTTACGAAAATTTCGATTTTTAGTAAAAATATTTATTTTTTCAGAAAATTATGATATATTTGCGAAAATGGGATTTCTATAATATTTAGATTGTTAGTGTAAATTTTAATTTTTAGTCAAAAGACTTTTTTTGTCAAAATTTGTATTTTTAGAGAAAAATTTGTGTTAAAGTTATTATATTTGATGAAATCTTTTTTTTTCTTTTTTTTTTTTTTTAATTTGTTATATTATTTAAATTTCAACAAAAACTTTCAGTGAATGAAACTATTATAATAAATATTTAACACCACATTAATTTCTCAAATATTTCCAACAACATACCTTATATATACTCATATTGCACAGTGGGGCAGAATCGAAATTTTTTGGAAATAAATCTGTAACTTCTGATCGTTAAAGAAAATTTTGTTTTAGAGAAAAAAAGAGTATAGATACTTTTTCGGTCAAAAAACCACAAAAAATTGTAATTTTTTCAATTTTCAAATTCAAAATCGTTTATTTTTGGACTCAGTAAAGATATCGACTTAACATTTTCTTTATCAATAGATAATTTTGTCCTTTAATTAGTTAAAGAAAAAAACAAATAAAATTGGTCGGAAACACTAGGATATATATGAAAAAACTAGACCAAGAACATGCAAAATTGGGGTACTTAAAAATTCAAATGCAAATAACTCAAAAACTATAAGAGATAAATAGGGCATGCAAGCATGTTTTTTGTAGGTCTTATCAGTACCTACAATAATGTCTATAAAAATACTTGAAACTGGACGAGAAACAAAAGTTTGGCAAGCGATTAAAAAATTATGTCAAAGGTACCCAACTTTGAGTCCCTTTAGCTCCGCCCCTAAGGGGTCTCTACGGTCCACCTTCTAAACTTAACATTGTAAACTCTGCTACGCTTATACCAAATTTCATGCAAATCCAACCAGCCGATCAGAAGTTACAGATTTATTTCCAAAAAATTTCGATTCTGCCCCACTGTGTATTGGTATGTTGCTGGGAAACAATTTATATAATATTTATACCCTACACCACCATAGGTGGTTGGGGTATTATGTGTTTGTGCAGAAGTTGTAACGCAGAGAAAAAATCTTCGGACCCCCACCTTAATGTATACCGTTCGACTCAGAATTACTTTCTGAGTCGATTTAACAATGTCCGTCCGTCCGTCTGGTCGGCTGGCTGTCCATGTAAAGCTTGTGCGCAAAGTACAGGTCGCAATTTTGAAGATAATTTGATGAAATTTGGTACATATGCTTTTTTCGAAGCCTATTGAATTTGGTTATGATCGGCCCATTATTTCACCTAGGTCCCATACAAATGTCCTCCCGGAATAAAGTTTTACACTTATAGATGCCTTAAAAATAGGAATATTTTAATGAAATAAACCAATACCAATACGTTTTATAAGAGTAAAAATCCATCTGCAAAATTTCATGAAGATCGGTTCATAACTTACCATAGCTCCCATATAAACTCCTCTTCCGAAAATCACTAACGTGCATAAATCCCACACGCAAAGAAAAAACATGGTTGGTCAAATCATAATCGGTAACTATCATTAATGTTTAGGTTTATGATTCTCTCAATCATATCAGTTATTATACCCTTTTGTGAACATAATATTGTCCTATCCAATATTAATATAATATGGACCTCACAATCATAACATTTATATGTGATAGTCCTCACAACCATACTGCATAAATATAACATGATCCCTATATTAAATATTATAATACCCCCAATCATAATACTATGCATACGGTTAAAATGTATTTTTATTTATTATTATTTTTTTAATTTAAATTTTGCGAATAGAAAATAATTAAAAAACAAATACCACAGCCTTCACTGGACGATTTCGTTCAAGAAAATTCATCTTCACATTCACACACCTAAAAGAAAATTGTAGAAATACATTTTTTTTATTATTATTTTTATATTTGACCGCACTGAATTATTGATATTTATTGTACCGAAAAATATTTCCAATTTGAAATGTGGCCATTGATGATTTGCTCCGTCAGCACTCCGTGGATCTCGTTATTAAAAAATAATAATAAAGTTTTTTAATAAAAAGTTTGTGAACTTTTTTAAACGTTTTTATTCACTTTACGTCCGTCACATTTAAGATTTCATTACTGAATGAGTAAATTATTTCGAAAGAGAGATAACAATAAAGACGAGCATATTATTGTCACCCCTCGCATTAAAATATTACATACAAATATTTCATTGAAATAATATGTTACTATAAAACATATTATTCTTTTAGTACACCGACTTTATATTATTACAAAGTATCATATGTTAAAATGATCAGAACAAAAAATAATTGATTCAGCTTAGTCTAAAACACAATAATTTGATTGTGTTAGCCATATAAACTACTTAGGAACATCACTTGATTTCCGCGAGCATTTCGGAATCATGTTTTTTCTTTGCGTGCATACAAATGTTAGTATTATGTTAATATTTAACACAAGTAAGTTGTATATAAGTAAAAACAAAATTTTGTGGGTCGAAATTATGTAGGGTATCATATAGTCGGGTTTGACCGACTATATATTCTTCTCTCGTTGTACTTTTGTTTTTAAATTTTCTCAAAAAATGGCTATATTTTTTAAATAAATATCTATTTTTAATAAAAAAATATTTGTTTTTGAAATAAAGACGTTCTATCATTTCTGCTTATATCACAGTGCAATACGAAAAAATATAACCATATACGGACACCACTACGTGATAAAAGACCAACAAAAAAAAAAAAAAAAAGACACGTGTCTCCTAAAGTCATTCATCTTTTTTATAGGCCCCCAAAGATTTGGGGACTCGGTGTCATTTTTGCAAAAAAGTGATCATTTTCTCAGGCTTATGTCTTAAAAACCGTTCGGAATTTTGATTTACTCTCTGAGGCAAAGTTGTAGATCTTGTCATAAAGAACAAAAATTTTGAACATATAAAATAAAAGAAACCTCATATTCAAGATCAAAATCGTAAATCCATCATCAGCTTTTTCTTCTTCAAATACTTGATTAACATCATACAGGGTTATCTTGTGACTTTACCAACATACCTGAAATGAATTATAATTCTAATTAGAAAAGAAATCAGACAAGGAATGCAAAACAATGCATCAATAAAATTGATATTACTTCTGTGAGCAATGCGTCGAGTGTTTTTGCCTTTGTACCGTTTTTTCATGGGCATTGTGGTTTGGTAAAACCGCTCTCCTTGCTCATCGGATTCGGTAGGGAGTTGTTTGATAAAATCGTCAAAATGAAAATGAAGAAAATGCTGCTTTAATGTCATCGATGTGCCGATTTTCTCAAAATAATACATCAATAATACATCATACATCATACATCCTTAAAATAAATGGATAGTTCATTTTCTTTTAAAATTAACTCAACCAATTATGGACCGGAAATCAGAAATTATTATTTGTGCAATTAAAGGGTTAAATGAATACAGATATCAATTGTATTTAATGAGACTTTCCCACACAGAAAAAAATTTCAAAAGTTATGAAGTAATTACTAAGTAAAGTTAGCTTACAATCAAAAATGTTAACAATATTTTTTATTACTTTGATTGTACGTTGTCATATTTACAAATTTACTAGTTGATTCTCAACTATTTCAGTTTTTAAAAATTTAATTGAAATTTTATATTGAATTTTCATATTATGTCAAAAAATAATTAAAAATTATAAAATATGTATTTATACAATATTGTTTTAAAATATTTGGAAGGCGAATAATATATGTAGCAATAAGAGATGACGTATTGGTATAAATATTAACAGTTAATCATTAAGGATATTTTCAAGAAAGGTTAGTAATAAAATTATTGCGTTATTGCGAAATTTGTGATATAAAATTAATTATTTAATTTTCAACAGTTCGTGTATAGAAACTTATATTCGAGAATAAATCTATGGAATTTAGGTGACTTTTTAAGATTTGGTGATTCTCAGGTAACAAAAACATAATCTATTTAATTAAAGACACTAATTCCATAATTATTTCCAGTATTGACAGTAAAATAAATCATTGGTTACAAGTAAAACCAAACATTTCGTTTCTGATATTTAATTTTTTAATGTCTTGTAAATTAAACTTATATAATTCTTGCGATATATTAAAAATATACATATTTACTATTAACTGCTTATAAATCAATTTTTAGTTGTAATAATATACTTAATAAATATTAACAACATAATTTGTTAATAGGACAAACCTGTTGTTATATAAATTTCTTTGCTTGGTAATAAAATTTTCATTCAATATTACAATTCCGTTGTTGAAAAAAATTGTTAATTGTTAACAAATTTAAGTAACAATACTTATTTTTAAATTTACAAAAACGGTTGTTGGTGCCATTTTAAATAAAAAAATAATTGTATTGACGAATTTGGTAATTAATAAAACAATTAACTTGTCGTAATTTTTTTCTGTGCAATGATGCCCTAAAATATAAATTACGAAGGAAAATGTCTAAAATATTCAAACTTTAATAAAATAGTATTTAAAATAAAATCATAGAAAATTTTACTATAATTTTGACTTCGCGAGAATGAAAATAAATCTTATATTTTTTTCTTGCTTATTATGTATTAGACGTATGTATTAGAATCACAAAATATGATAGACCAACGATCATATTTTGTGATTTTTTGACAAAAACTTAAAAATTTTGTATGCTGTTGATCGAAAACCATATTCTTGGAGGTATTTTAAAAATGGTCCAGCTCACGTGAATGAAGTAATTAAACCGAAATATTTTGGGTATTAGTTTAAAACATATCAATCCTTAATTTGAGTCATTTGCAACATTTTTTGACCATAGTAACAAATTTTGTAGGAAGACCCCTCAAACGATGCGTAATAAAAAAAAAAAAATAAAAATTGAAATTCAGCTCCCTACCAGCGATTGAAAATCAAGGGCCTAGAACATTTTGTACAAAAAAAGTTTTGAGTTTTTTCTCGAGATGAGTACCAAAAAATACATAATTTCTATCCAGTTATGAGAAAAATATAAAAGAAATTTTCGCAAAATAGATAAAACTTTCATTTTGTTTCTTTTATGGTTAAAATACTAAAAGTTCATTCTAGTAACTATGCCCCTTAATAAATTATTTTCACCGAAATGCATTAAAAAATTCCTTTAGCAAAATAAAATTCTTTGGAGAAAAACTTAAAAATATATTTCCATAACAAGCTTGAAATTACGATTTTTATAAAATATTTCGCGAAAAAACTCGAAACTTTTTTTGGCCAAAATATACCACACCACTATGTGTCGAAAGGCCGAAATAGAGTCAAAAATTTTTTTTCGAAATGAGCATCATAAAACTTGGGGTAGAGATCCCTGTTGCTAAAATAAGCATTTTAAAGAAATAAGAAAGATATAATCGGTCAAGGCCAGCCATATGATACCCTACACCATTGTGTGTGAGCATAAAAATTCAGGAAGGAGTCTTATATTAGACCTGTGGACAATTGTGGAGAAATACTTTTACTAATAAAATATACTAATATCTAATGATACTAACATCTATATGAATCATTCCATTTAAAACCAACACGAAAAATTAAAATTTTTGACTTTACCTCTCCGAATTTAATGATATTTGGTACAATTATTATTCTTGTCAAAACTAAGACTTATTCAAAATTTCAGATAATTTCATCAAGTGGTTCGCGAAGTATCGCGGTTGGAAAAGTGCAAAATAGCTCAAAATTTCACGAATTTAAAAATACCACTTTTTGAAATACGCGACCGCGAAATTTAATTCGCGAATTTTCCGCCAAAAAAATTCAACATGAAAACATGTTGTAGTGAACATTCCCCTTGCTAAAATTGAAACATAAAATTCTAGTTAAAATTACGTAAATTTTCTAAAATAGCTATATTAATTAAAATATTTTGGTTATATTAGTAAATTTTACTATTTAAAATATGTATAGTAAAGTATTCTTTTAACTAACTTAAATTTTTCTAAATAAATAAATTAACTAACAAATACATAAATATACAAATAATACCCATAATAGACATTAGCAAATATTTTATTTACTTATACCTAACAATAATCTTTTATTAAGTATGACATAAATAGTTTAATAAAATAAATATTTTATTGTTATTTCGGTGTAAACACTTCTGCTGTATACAGTACCAATTCTTTACATCAAAAGCTTTTTGTCTTGACTTATTGCGTAAATTGACATCACTTTCTGCAATAAAATAGTAATGCATTTGTTAATTCAATGTGAATTACATTACCTCACATAAAGAGAGGGTAATTGTCTAATTGCACAGCATTAATTATTTCTTTTCGTTTTTGCTTTTCAAGGTATTAACATCATTTTATTAAAACAGTGATCATAAGAACAAAGTTTTCCTATATATGTAATTACTACATAAATATTTTATTCTTGTGAAAGTTAAATTTTATAAAATCAAATTGCTAGTTAAAATCAATCATAGTTAAAAAAGGTAAAAGTGAAAATAATATATATTAAAATTAGATTTATCAAGTTAATAAAATATAATTTTACATAGGACAAAATTAGTAAAATACTGTATGCAACAGAGAAATCTTTACATCACAACCTTTAAGTACATCTCGTAAGGTCTTTAGTTTTTTTTTTAGCTAAAACCAGTTCAATTATGTTTAAAGAAAAAATCTAACATATAAATCATTCTAAAACGTTTAAAATTTTCCTAAAAAAATTATATCTATTCTATCCAAAAAGAATTCAAAAGAACTTTTAAAAAGTTTAAACATCAAAAATATTTTTGTTATAAAACTCCTTATTAAAAGTGAAATTATAAATTGTCACTACAATATTTACAATTGATGTAAAAATCAAAAATATTTTTTTTTTAAAAGCAAATAGATATATTTTGGTTTAAAATTGCAAATTATTATAAAAATTATTATTTTTTTTCTAACCATAATTAGAAATCTCATTTAAATTAATAATTTTGAATACGAAAATTATTAATTGAATTTTACTTAAGTTATACAAGTATATTTTTTGGTATGTATACATAATGAAATATTTACTTAGTATGTAGTACTTAAAGTTTAATTATAATTCCCTAAAATAGGTTTATGCAAGTAATTACAATTTTTCGATTCACTGTAACTAAGTAATAAGCACCAGCATACCTACGTACATATATGCAGATGTTCGAAGAGGCCTCTACGTCATCAAACTTCACATTTAATAAAGGTTGCACGAGATCAGTTGGTGAGTGTCATACATTTATCTCTCTATAAATTATTACTTTTACTTGCATATTCTTATCACTTCTTTTCTATGAATAAGAACAACAACCAAACCAATTGAAATGATACATGTTTATACCTTTATTTATTTTTGGTTTTTGTTTTTATTTAATTATATATATATATTATTTTTTGTATCTTCATAAAGTTAAATTTTACTTATTTAAATTTGCCTAAATTAATGAATAGTAGGGGAAGTATTCCCAATACCAGAATTATGTTTTTCTATTTGGATATTTTTTTTATTAAAGCAAATCATTTTATTAGAATTTATATTACAATTTCTTGGTAAATTTATTAATCAATTCAGTAATTAACTACTATTTAAGTTATCAAAACTATACCTAATTATAATATGTAAATAAATTAAATTCGTTTTATAATGGATCTATAAATTCTGTTAAATTTCTTACGAATGTGATATGGCTTAGGGATAGTGCATTTTTGGGTTTTAGCAGAAATTTGCTGTGCTAAAACAAAGGCTAGGGAGGGTAATGAGGCAAGACCCCAACAACATCAAGGGCGTCTATTAGTGTAGTTTCGTTAGGATAGTATAAATAAAAATTACGGTGATTCAGTCCGTTTTATTTTTCTTTGCTTTTATTTTTCCAACCGAGGCAAGGGAGTCTACAAAATATTATGATCCCGTACAAATAGGTATGTGAGGTGAAGATATGTTAGTGACAACAACCCACCCCATAAGACTGAAAGCTAGCAGTATAAAGGCTCCCAAACGTCTATCTGCATATCTCTCCAAAAATAATATCTATCATGGTTTTAACAAATTACCACATACCAACAACATCTCAGTCTTTGGACTTGATACGACTCTGATAGGTGACCATGTTTAAGGAGGTAGTATTTGTTCATTACAATGTTTCAGATATAATTTTAAAGTTTATTTCATTAGCTTTAAATATTTGCCTTAATGAACGTTGTAACGTAAATATTTTGGAAGATATTTTTAAAAACACAATTATCCTCATTTTTGAGATATTACAAATCACGAAATATTGCGGTTATCAAACTTAAACTCGGCATTTTCGTTACCAGCGTCAATATTAATATTCTTATCGAATTTCATTAAATTCGGATGATTTTTGGAAAAAATTTGCGATTTTTCAATTTTATTACAAACAAAACAATATCAGTTGCAACAAATATTTCGTATTTATTATTTATTACATGTATTGTAATAACTCCTAAAATATAGTCCCAGAATGCCACTTACCACGCTTATAGAAAACATTTTAACCATTAACATATATTTTTTTAAAATTTTTAAAAAGACCACTTTTCGAGATATTTGCCCGCGAATGAAAAATCGCGAGATATGGACCATTTTGATGTTAAAAAAAATCGTATTATAAATCATATTAAAGGTAATTTTGATACTGTTTATATGACATATCAATAAATCTTATATAATAAATACTTCGAAAGATATTTGGAATTTTGTGTATGCAACTTTGTACATATTTTGAGCTATTTTGCACTTTCAAACCGCGATATTTCGCGAACCACTTGATGAAATTATCTGAAATTTTGAATAAGTCTTAGTTTTGACAAGAATAATAATTGTACCAAATATTAGCTAATTCGGAATAGTTGAGAAAATCAGCTTGTTGGTTTTAAATGGAATGACTCATATGATTATGCACTTAGGGCGATTCCCGGAAGTATTTTTTCAACTAGTTTAACGCTCATAAATACCTTTAATATAGCAAATAATTTAATTAAATTTGTGAAAGAAAAGTTTTATATTGTTTTAAATCTGTGTACCAAATTTCGTAATGATCAGTTCATAATTGACCATAGCTCCCATATAGACCTTTCTCCCGGAAATCACTTTAACGTGTATAAATCCCACATAAATGTTAGTATCAAGTAATATTCGACACAAATAAGTTTTATATAAGCAGAAACAACATTACCAAATTTTATGAGAATCGATTCATAATTGATAATAGCTCCCATATAAAACCACTTCAACGCATTATTCTGTATTTGTATATTTTACACTTAGTAAAAGTATTTGTCCACAATTGACTACAGGCATAATATAAATTTTCTTCCCGAATTTTTATGCTCACACACAATGGTGTAGGGTATCATATGATCGGTCTTGACCGACTATAACTTCTTTTCTCGTTTTAATTGCAAAATAGATAAAACTTTCATCATTTTGTTCCGTTTAGGATTAAAATATTAAAAAGGTACATTATAGTAACTTAATAAATTATATTCACAAAAATTGTTCACCAAAATGCATTAAAAATTCCTTTAGCGAAATAAAATTCTTTAGAGAAAAATTCAAAAATATTTTTCCATAACAAGCTTGAAATTACTATTTCTATAACATATTTCGCGAATTATTTTAGAAACAGGGGTCTCTACACAAAGTTTTTTGATGCTAGCTCATTTGGAAATAATTTTTGCTGCAATTTCGGCTTTCGGATACATAGTAGGGGACTGAAGATGAATTTTACATTTTTTTTTTATATTTTTCTTTATTTAGCTCATAAATTCGCTTCGGTTGAGGGGTGTTCCTACATGGAAATTCCCAAAAAGCATGTCTACGGGACACTCTACTACATTAAAAAAATAAAATGGAAATAAATTTACAGTTTCCAAATGGCTCTTTCCGATTTCAATGAAATTTTACACAAAGATAGTACAAGTACAATCAAAATGTATGCATTATTTTAGTGAAATATGTCTTGTTTTATTTGCAATCAATTTGATTTAATGATCAAAAACTTTATACTGATGTTTTTTTTCGAATTTTTATGATTCTTTGAAATTTTATTATTATTATTTTTTTTTTAATTTTGTAAAAAAAATCTTTTTCACAAATTAGGCTTAATACTGTTGAGCGTATTAAAAAACAATGTGAGTATTCTTAAAGGAAATTTCAATTCAAATTTTTGGATATGTGATTGAACCAAAACGGACAAGTCATTTTCGTGATTTATATATGGCGTAGTCTCATAAATTTTACAAATAGAGATTTATTGCGAGAACTAGAGTCAATTCAAAAAAGTGTTTTACAGGCTTAGTACTTGTTAATACCACCTATCCTAATTGACTGATATATCCCGTGCTGCAGAACATTTCTTTAATTTTGTAAACCTGTCTAATTTTTACAAGTGCTGGTAGCACTTAAGGAGTTATATTGCCTTATTAATTAGAATTGCTTTAGTTTCAAGAAAGCGAAAGCTGTAATTTTAACACTTTATTTTTTATTTTCAACTTCAAAACTGAAATTATTAACGTGAATGATGTTTTAAATACTTTTGATGTTCCTTATATAGAGTTTAGCTCTTAGAAAATTCTCAAAACTTTTAAAGCAAACACCATGTATATTTTAAAACTTAAAAAAAAAACTTTCAATGTAAAAACTCACATACATTTGTATATGAAACTTTTTACTTCCCTAAATATTTTAATATTTCTATAAAAAAAGTCTTGTTCTTTTATTATTCAAAAATTTTTGAACATCCTGGAATTTTTTTTTTTTATATTTTTATTATTATTTTTTCCATCTTTTTTTTTCACCATATGCTTGTTGTACTCCTTCAACTGAATATTGTAGTCGTTGAAAAGCGCCATAAAAGTTTTATTTCCTTTTTGTTTTTTTAACATATTTTTGTCAGATTTTTGTACTTTTATAATAGTTGTTGCTTAATTTTTGTTTGTATTTTTTATATTTTAGGTAAATACAGGAAATTATTTTTTAAGCATACTCAAGCAAATGTAGATATTTCAAAAGCTAGTAAAGAACGACTGCTGGGTACATTATTTTTTTGAAAAATGTGTTATAAAGAAGATCCTTAAATTTGTCGTGGTACTATGATGAATCGGTTAAATATATAACTTAATTTAAGCGAAAATGAGAAAAGGATTATTAGGAAAGGAAAGGTTTTCAAAAACCACTCTTAATGAAGACAATATAGTATATGATTTGTGCTTTTAGGAAGGAGAAGCAACTTAAGAATTTGGAAACATTTTATGAATATTAATCAAAATTATTTTTATTGTTTTGTGCAAGATACAAAAATAAAAAGGTTTTTGTATTTTAAGCACACACTTTTATTCCCCTTATAAGATTTTATATCAATTATATTTATCTACTTAAAATGATTAACACAATATCCACTCTTAACCTAATTAGCAAAGAAATACTAATTTAATTTCGAACATACAATATGTCTCCATGGAACTTAACCTAATTTCATGGTTATAACAAAACTGAGAGTTAAATTTTACGAAATAATTTTAGCAAACTCCCTGGCCAAACAATATTTTCATAAAAGCAGCTTTTCATTCATGTTTTGATTTAGCTGTCATGGAGATAGATGATGATGCACGTGTATATTATTATAAGTAAAATAGAATTTATTTGCCAACAGCAAATGCTTTCTTTGAGGGCATTACCAACGTTAGGACAATTCCATAATACCCAGTACCACAATATGTTATATTACAAGTGTACTTGTATATAAATTGTTCATGCCTTTATCAAGCATGCAACATGTACTGCATATAATTTAAGTACGTTCATATTATGGTACATATGTATATATGTAGGTTTGTGTTATATTTTTGTTCATGCTACATTGTTTATTTAGAAACTACTTTGTTTACAAATATATATGGGCCGTTCACTTGGACTTCAAACTAATAGAGTCCAAAATTTTAGCACCATAAAATTCTTTTTATAATCATGATTGTTGTTCAAAGTTCAAAAACATAGAAAAGCGGCTAAAAAAAAAAAAAAAAAAAAAAATCCATACAAATTTTTGAAAAACAAAAACAATTTATATGAAAAATTTTTCAAAGTGAGTGAAGTGTTTTACAAAATAAGGCCCTTAAGTTTTTCCATTACAATTTTTGTTCGCACATTTATACTTTTTGATCACATTCTATCATAAATAAACTAATCGGACTTTACAAATAAATTTTGCACCATCACTGTTGTTGTGCAGACTTTCAACAGTTAAATACAGAGTGATCTAGTTTTGATGACAAAAACAATTTTTTTAAATTTTTCAGTTTTTTGGGCAGGGTCCGTACGCCCCTCAACCAAATACAAAAATAGGGATAGGGATTGATACCTGTTGTAATTGTGCGTATTTTGCGCTATATCTTGTTGATATGCCCGAAACAGTCAACGTAGTAAATAGTCTCAAAGTTTGGAAAACAGGTGCGAAAATTTTTCAAAAAGTCAGTTTTACGCGAGGCACACTCACAGTTTCACATAAAATGGCATGGATTACTGCGTAAACTTAGTTTTTTTGTTATTTTACATAACAAAATCGAAGGAGCATTAAAAATAAATTTAACTCAACAATTTAATGAAGTTTTTGAAAATTATGCAAAAATTTCACTTTTTGTTTTTGTATTTATACCCTACACCACCATAGGTGGGGAGGGTATTATGCGTTTGTGCTGATGTTTGTAACACCCAAAAATATTGGTCTAAGACCCACCTTAATTTATACCAATCGGCTTAGAATCACTTTCTGAGTCGATTTAACGATGTCCGTCCGTCCGTCCGTCTGTCCGTCCATGTAAACCTTGTAATCAAACTACAGGTCGCAATTTTGCACCAAAATTTATGAAATTTGGTACACAGCATTTTTTTGGTCTAGGGACGAAGCCTATTGAAATTGGTTATGATCGGTCCATTATTTCACCTAGCCCCCATACAAATGTCCTCCCGGAAAAGGGTTTAACTATCATAAATCCCTTAAATATAGCAATATTTTAATATTATTTGGCACATATAAGTTTCATATAAGTTTAAATAAGTGTGCCGAGTTTTAAAAAGATCGGTCCATAATTACTCATAGCTCCCATATAAACCCCTTTCCAAAAAATCAATTTAACGGCCATAAATTCTACTAAAATGTTAGTATCAAGTTAATATTCGACACAAATAAGTTTTATATAAACATAAATGATAGTACCAAATTTTATAAAGATCGGTCCATAATTTACCATAGCTCCCATATAAGGCCCCCTTTCGGGAATCACCCAAAAGTGAATAAATTCATAGAAATGTCAACATCAACGTAATATTCTGTATTTGTATGTCTTATTTTACACTTATAAGTATCGGTCCACATTTGGGTCCATGTCTAATAAAAGACCCCTCCCCGAAATATACTGTATGGTGTAGAGTATCATATAGTCGGGCCTGACCGACTATATCTTTTTCTCTCGTTTTATATAGAAAATTGCAATTTAAACAAATATTGGATATATAGATGTAAGAATGGCAATAAATATAAATTTAAGTCAAATCACGTTAATAATTGAAAAGGGGCACTTTTGTTAAAATACATTTCGCTAATTCACATCGTGTGGACAGCATGAAATTAACTATAATTGGCATAATTAGTAGGAGTTTGTTATGCTTAATAAAAATGCGGAGGCGCATCAAAAAATTTCGAAAGATAAGCATATTATGGGCCAAAAAATATTTACTTGTGTTAAAAAAGGTTCACTATATGAAATAGCATTTCTTTGTAATAAACTCTAACAAAATATATTTTCATTCAATGTATGGAGAAATAACTTAGATTCGATCCCCATTTTTCGCAAAATTTTTAAAAACCACGAGTTTTGTTATAAAGAAATTTTTTAAATTTTACTAGGAAACCCTAAAATATGCTGTACTAATACCATTAAACATTGAAAATATCATAAATTTTATTTGAATTACTCAGTAGTTTTTCATATTACGTGAAATTTTGACCAGAATTATACGTAAACTTCTAGTTTGTAAAAATTTTTATATGTTCAACTTAAATCCGCCATAACTTTCGCGATCCTAATAGGAAATTATTAACACGAACTGATTCTACATGAACTTGAATCACTTTATGTGTATACAAAAGGATTTTAATGTGCCATCGAAAAAAAAATATAATTGTGCGTATTTTGCGCTATATCTTGTTGATATGCCCGAAACAGTCAACGTAGTAAATAGTCTCAAAGTTTGGAAAACAGGTGCGAAAATTTTTCAAAAAGTCAGTTTTACGCGAGGCACACTCACAGTTTCACATAAAATGGCATGGATTACTGCGTAAACTTAGTTTTTTTGTTATTTTACATAACAAAATCGAAGGAGCATTAAAAATAAATTTAACTCAACAATTTAATGAAGTTTTTGAAAATTATGCAAAAATTTCACTTTTTGTTTTTGTATTTATACCCTACACCACCATAGGTGGGGAGGGTATTATGCGTTTGTGCTGATGTTTGTAACACCCAAAAATATTGGTCTAAGACCCACCTTAATTTATACCAATCGGCTTAGAATCACTTTCTGAGTCGATTTAACGATGTCCGTCCGTCCGTCCGTCTGTCCGTCTGACCGTCTGTCCGTCCATGTAAACCTTGTAATCAAACTACAGGTCGCCTATTGAAATTGGTTATGATCGGTCCATTATTTCACCTAGCCCCCATACAAATGTCCTCCCGGAAAAGGGTTTAACTATCATAAATCCCTTAAATATAGCAATATTTTAATATTATTTGGCACATATAAGTTTCATATAAGTTTAAATAAGTGTGCCGAGTTTTAAAAAGATCGGTCCATAATTACTCATAGCTCCCATATAAACCCCTTTCCAAAAAATCAATTTAACGGCCATAAATTCTACTAAAATGTTAGTATCAAGTTAATATTCGACACAAATAAGTTTTATATAAACATAAATGATAGTACCAAATTTTATAAAGATCGGTCCATAATTTACCATAGCTCCCATATAAGGCCCCCTTTCGGGAATCACCCAAAAGTGAATAAATTCATAGAAATGTCAACATCAACGTAATATTCTGTATTTGTATGTCTTATTTTACACTTATAAGTATCGGTCCACATTTGGGTCCATGTCTAATAAAAGACCCCTCCCCGAAATATACTGTATGGTGTAGAGTATCATATAGTCGGGCCTGACCGACTATATCTTTTTCTCTCGTTTTATATAGAAAATTGCAATTTAAACAAATATTGGATATATAGATGTAAGAATGGCAATAAATATAAATTTAAGTCAAATCACGTTAATAATTGAAAAGGGGCACTTTTGTTAAAATACATTTCGCTAATTCACATCGTGTGGACAGCATGAAATTAACTATAATTGGCATAATTAGTAGGAGTTTGTTATGCTTAATAAAAATGCGGAGGCGCATCAAAAAATTTCGAAAGATAAGCATATTATGGGCCAAAAAATATTTACTTGTGTTAAAAAAGGTTCACTATATGAAATAGCATTTCTTTGTAATAAACTCTAACAAAATATATTTTCATTCAATGTATGGAGAAATAACTTAGATTCGATCCCCATTTTTCGCAAAATTTTTAAAAACCACGAGTTTTGTTATAAAGAAATTTTTTAAATTTTACTAGGAAACCCTAAAATATGCTGTACTAATACCATTAAACATTGAAAATATCATAAATTTTATTTGAATTACTCAGTAGTTTTTCATATTACGTGAAATTTTGACCAGAATTATACGTAAACTTCTAGTTTGTAAAAATTTTTATATGTTCAACTTAAATCCGCCATAACTTTCGCGATCCTAATAGGAAATTATTAACACGAACTGATTCTACATGAACTTGAATCACTTTATGTGTATACAAAAGGATTTTAATGTGCCATCGAAAAAAAAATATATTTTTTTTTTTTTTTTTGAAGGGCTAAAATCAAACATTTTTGATAATGGCCCATATATGAAATTATGTACATATGTATGTAGTGTGTCTACATACGGATATATCCTTGTATGCACATATAAATAGTTTTATTTTTTATGTTGTATATATGAATGTCTTTGATTTTCATTTTTATGTTGCACGTTAATTTAACATTTGTTCGCAAAAAATTAAAAAAAGTAAATTTCTTTTATTTTCATTCTTATTATAATTTGTTCTTTTTTTATTATAAAACAAATACTTTTAGAACTATTTTTGTTGTTACTGTTTTTTATTTTTGCATGTTGCATGTAATGTGAAAATAAATATTTTTGTTTGTTTTATTTCTTTATACACATAAATGTATAAATATTTGTTAAAAATAAGTTGGGCCCATTAAAGTGAAAGTTTTCATAATGTTGCGAATTTTTGCGCAACGATTTTTTTTGAGAAAAATTTGCATTATAAATGTCAGAATATTTGTTATGAAAATATTTGTTTTAATTTTGCATGACTTAAGGTATTTTTAGCATGGAGTTTTATTTGGCAAAAAAGTTCAATGAATTTTTGGAATATTGCAAACATTTGAATATTAAAACTAAATGTTTATAATAAAGAAGTTCAAAAGGACAATAGTTAGCGCTTGGATTAGGGACTTGTCCAATGATTAATTTGCCAATAATATTATCATTGCAAATTATTCAAAAAACGAAAAATGTTTGTATTTAGTGGTATTTTTCAAAAAAAAAAAAAAAAAAATAATATTTGAACTTAAATTTTTGTCAAATTTTGTCTACAAATTTTGTCCTTAAAAGAAAAAAATAAATAGATTCCCATTTTCATACTCCAAAATACCCAAAATTCCAGTTCGGGGAAAGCTTCCTTCAAAAATTTACTTTTTTCATTGAAATGGTCGTTATAAGAGGCCTAGGTCAGAAAATACTTTTTGGGTGTATACCTTACATACAGGGCTAAAAAATTAAAATAATTTTAAGTCGATCCCAGCTATGCGATTTGAGAACATAACCAAATAAGAAAAAAAAATTTCCAAAATTGACAAAATTTGGATAGGGCTCGTGGGCAGACCTTTGTCCCAAACTCCTCCGGCTTTACTTTACACGCATTTGCATAAAGATTTCTTTTGAAAACATTAAAAAATTATAAAGCCCCGAACAAAAACTAATTTTATAACTGAATAAACATTGCCACCTTTTTGGAAAAAAAAAACCCAAAAAATTTTAAATTTTTTTAAAGTTCCAACTTTAGATTAATATAACTTTTTAATGGATTCATATAAATTATATGATTCTTGCAGTAGTATTATATATTATTTTGTAGAGAATCTGGCAAACATTTTAGAAAAATTCTAGGGGCAATATTATTTCGACCCGAATATCACATCTATATTTAATTTTTGTACAGATTTACAAGGACTATCTATATATAAAATTTCTTCTCTGTCATATCATAAATGAATTTTTGGCCATTTTTTTAAAAAATGACAACTTTGGAGGGCCACCCACTTTCCCCCTGCCCGCTAGGGTCTTGTATTCCCGGTATTATTAAGTACTGAGTCTCTAATCCACTTTTTTGGAATTGACTCTAGTTCTCGCAATAAATCGCGATTTGTAAAATTAAGGAGATTTCACCATATATTGAAACATATCTCGAAAACTAATTGTGTGATTTTATTTTAAAAAATATCAAAAGACTCTAATTGTTATTTTTTACAAAATTGCCAAAAAAAAAAAGTTTTTTCCAAAAATCATCAAAATTCGAAAGTGTCAAAAATTAAAATTTTTAGTCTTTAATCATAAATATAAATTTATTGCAAATGAAATTAGATATATTTCATTAATGTCAATGCATAAGTTTTGATTTTATTCACAAACTATTGAAAATATTCATTAACATGTTACATAGAAAAATTAAAAAAATTAAAAAAATAAGTTTATGCTGAATCAGTCATTCTATGAGTTGTCGCCGAATGCCAAATATCACTCATGATGTTCGCAAGAAGCATTCTGATGTTGAATTATGGTATAGTTTTTAGAAAGATAATTAAGATAATAAAGGTAAACTAACAAATATTTCTTCATGTGAAAACTGACCTTATGCACATTATGCGATACAAAACTGAAATGGAAACAATTACGCAGTTTAAAGTTTTAAGTTTAAAGTTTTATGATAGGACTTTATAGAGCTTCCGGAGATGGATCCACACAGTCCCAAAGATAGTGGATACCTTGGGTATAAACATTTTTATATATCGTACTATTTTATTTGGTTTCCCAGGTATTTGGCTTCAAAGTAATATTAATTATTCAAACTAAGTATTATAGAAAACCTATTAGTCTTTTTTAGAAAGTAATTTAAAATAAGCGATGATATAATTAAACACGTTTCACTTCCATTTATTCAGATATATTATTTATTTAAGTTTCTACTCTCCGACTTTTCTCGATATATTTAATCTAGAATAATCTTAAAATTATTACAAAGTTTATCAATGATAAATCAAGGTTACGAACAATTCAAAAAGGAATATAATAATTAGTACGAAATAACTAAAATAATAGGGTTAACATGTTACATTTTAAATAATAATTTTACAGTATTAATTATTTTAATGGGAAAAAATTAAACAAATTGATTCCTGCGAGAACCAGAGTTTCTCACATTTTTTCTATTTTTCAAAAAATATTCAATTTTAATTTCTCAAATCGCAAGACAGGAATCAGAAAAAGTGTATATATATATATATATATATATATATATATATATATATATATATATATATATATATATATATATATATATATATATATATATATATATATATATATATATATATATATATATATATATATATATATATATATATATATATATATATGTATATATATTATATTATATCATGTAATATGTTTTAAGTTTTTGGGTAAAAAGAATTTTTGCTCCTGATATCGGTTGGGAAGACAGCAAAAATAATAAAAAATTATATATCTGAAAATTTTAATTCTTTTTTTGGGAATTGCGCGATTTCTGTTGACAAATCTAAACAACTGAAGTTTAGTGTAAAATGTTATTTAAAATAACCACTAGCTTGATGCTTTACGTTCAAATCGGTCCAGATATAATGAATCGGCATCGTTCTTTAAAATTTTCATACCCAAGGTGTCCATCTTTGGGAACTTGTGCACCCACCCCCAGAGGGTCTAAATTGTCCAGGAGTAAAACTTAAACACGCCTAAACCTCTACAATCAATATATTAATTTTCATTTAAATCTGAACTGCTGTTCCATTTAATTTTTGGATCGAACACTATGCAACAAACCTGAACCGAACGTAAACTCTAAGAATTAAAAACGTTTATCTTCTGATACAGATTTGGCAAAATAAATATTAATGTGAAGATTTAAGAATTCATGTAAATTACTGAAGACATTAACATAAAAGGTGAGAAAAAAGTAAATAAAATTCTCTTTTTAGATAAATAAGGAATATTTATTTATTAGTACTTAGAAGAAATAAACTGAAGGAAATACAAATATGTTCTAGTTAAAAATATAGTTCTACTTATGGTTTCTTAATACAACAAATTTTACAAATCGAAGAAATAATTCATATTATTTTTATTACCCCCTTGCAGTATAAATCATCTAAATACAACAATAATTCAAATAAATTTTATTTCATCAAACTATAAACGAAAAAAACCTTTTAAATTTTAAGATTAAATAATTCACCTTTTTTACAAATATATTTTGACCATTTATTTTCCCATACAACTATACAAATACATGTATTTTATTTTCGAAAAAAAAAACACACAAAAAAATCTAAAAAATTGCTTAAAAAATACCGACAATATGTTAACGAAATCGATACTATCATCTGAACCCTTTCCGAGGGGAATTTTTTTTTATTTTTATATATTTTTTGGATTTTATTTCTTAATAGAAACATTACACACACAAATACATCTGCACATATATACACATACAGATGTACATAAGTTAAACGTAAGTTTATGTAGTTGTTGTCAATATGATTAATTGTGACAGTGTGCAAAGTACTATAGTTTCCTTCCTACCAATGGCAAGCAATAGCCCCAATGCTATACTTTTTTATTTTAACTTCTATTATTACTCTACTAAAATTGTCTGAACGTACACAAACACACAATTCATATATGTATGTATTCATACAGTATAAAAAGATAACTCTGTAGATACCCTAGAGTGTAGGTGTAATAAGTATACTTTATATACATGCATACATACATACATACATACATACATACATGCATACATATATTCTCAAATTCATATCCACACATTTGTACGTAAATACATATTTATCGTATTTATACCTCTAAGTGGATTTCTGCATATGTAGTGGTTCCTTGGTTGGTTACATTGAGAATATGATTGCTTTTGGCATGGCAGCTGCTTGGATTTTGCTTTCGCCTGTATGAGTGTGTGTTCCTGGAAATCTTGAATATAACTACACATACACACATAGATCTCTATCAATTTTTTTATTTTTTTTTTTATATAATTTTACATCTTCTACTGTTCAAGTGGTTTAAAATTTATGGCATGTTAGTAAAATGTGTTTAATGTTTGCGAAAAAAATTATTTGGAAAAAAATTGCTAAACTTAAAAAAAAAAGAACACGCTTTTATATCTACATATATACAAACACATATACATACACACTATGCATTTATAATAATTCAAATGGAAAATATTTTCCGCTGGATGAAAAAACAGTGCATGTGTACATAGTATATAAATATATTGGGTAGAGCAAAAAATTAGTTCTGAGATAAATTTTTTTTTTTTTTCTCATTGAAATAAAAATTAAACAGACAGCAGCAACTTATATGGGACGTTATCTAACATTTTTAACCTGGCTGAAACTGACTTAAATCCTTAATAAGTTTTATCGTAATGATATTTTAAACAAATTGGTTATAGATCTGAACTCACAAGACCTGAAACTAATAGAGTGTAACATTTTTTCACCATAGGTTTCTTTTTATAATCATGATTGTTGTTCAAATTTCCAGAATATAGAAAAACGGCTAAAAATTATTTAAGTTTCTCCCATTCTTCTACAATTTTTGTTCGCGCGTTTATACTTTTTGATCTCATTATATCATAAATAAATTAATCGGACTCAACCGCCCCTCAACCGAATACAAAATTTGGGATAGTAATTGATACATGTTGTAAGTAAGCGTATTTTGCGCTTCATCACGTTGATGTGCCCGAAACAGTCAACATAGTAGATAGTCTCAAAGTTTGGAAAACAAGTGCGAAAAATTTTTAAAAGGTCAGTTTTCGGGGGGCACATTCACAGTTTCATATGCAATGGCATGGATCACTGCGTGAACTTAGTTTTTTGTTATTTAATATAACAAAATCGAATCGAAAATAAATATAATAAAATAATTTTATGGACTTTTTGAAAATTATGCAAAAATTGCACTATTTGTTTTTGTATTTTTATATAGAAAATTGTAATTTAAACCAATATTGGATATATATATATAGATATGCGAACGGCGATAAATGTAATTGAATTGTGGAATATCCAAAATTTTAAAATTTATATCTTAAAAGAAAATATATTTTGGAGATATATAATTTTCTAATAGAAATCGATGTTTTTAAAACCATGGTATTCAGAAGTAATAATGAAATCGTAATAAGCACTATCTTTGACTAAAAGTTGGGGCTTCGAAGTCCCAAAAAATTAGACACGTAATTGAGACAATTCAAATAATTTTATAAGCAAACAAAGTATATTATTGCAATATTTGAGCTGTGGGTTTTATATTTATAATGTTTGTTTAATTATAGTATTTGTGTAATTATTATTAATTATTTTTTAATCAGTACTAAAAACTATAAGATTCTATGCTCTGTAAATCAAATTGAAGTGAAAATGATCCAAATTTTAAAGACATCAGCTAATGAACTATATTTAAACAAAACTAAAGCTCGATTTTAAGGAATTGATCTTGGACTTTTTTCTCCTTAAGTTTATTTTAATAACTATAACACTTAATGGGAATAAAATCATTTAATGAATTCGTATCGTATTTAATCCTTCGTTTTGATTATAAAAATTAAATAACTATCAAAAATTTGAATTTTAATACTTTGAGGGTGAAAAAAGTACTACTTAGAATTTATTTTTATACCCAAAAATATTATAATTTTCTATCCCTGCTCAGTAGGTTTTGATGTTATATTAATAAACTTCAAGTTTTTAAAAATTTTTATATGTTCAACTTAAAACTGCCATAACTTTAGCGCTCCTCACATGAAATGATTAACGCGGACTGATTCTACATGCATTCGAGTCACTTTATATGTGTAAATATATATATATATATATATATATATATATATATATATATATATATATATATATATATATATATATATATATATATATTATATTATAATTTTCTATCCCTGCTCAGTAGGTTTTGATGTTATATTAATAAACCAAGTTTTTAAAAATTTTTATATGTTCAACTTAAAACTGCCATAACTTTAGCGCGCCTCACACGAAATGATTAACGCGGACTGATTCTACATGCATTCGAGTCACTTTATATGTGTAAAGTATATAAAGGATTTTAATGTGGCATCAAAATATATATATATATATATATATATATATATATATATATATATATATATATATATATATATATATATATATATATATATATATATATATATATATATATATATGTATATATATTTTTAAGGGCTAAAATCAAAAATGTTTGATAATGACCCATATATTAATACAAGAAAACATTTAAAAAATTTAATTTTATTTAAAAACAACAAACATAACACGAACCATTTTGATGTTGAGAAAAATGTCATGTTATATGCCATATTTAAGGTAATTTTGATACATTTAATATAACATCATAATCAATCTTATATCATAAATAGTTTGAAAGATATTTGTAATTTTGTGTACTCGTATACAACTTCATACATTTATTTAGCTATTTTACATTTTCAAATCGCTTTGTTGATGAAATTATCTGAAAATTTTAATTAGTCTTAGTTTTGACAAGCAACATGATTGTACCATATATAATTAAATTCCGAGAGGTAAGTTTCAGAATTGTAATTTTTCCTGCTGGTTTTAAATGGAATGACTCATAAGTATATTTTTTAAGTTTTTAGTAGAGTAGTTCATATTTTTTTAATTTCCATACAACAATAAGGAACATTTTAATTTCAAATGTAAATAACTCTTAAAATATTTACTTGATTTTTAACAAAAATTTACGCAGCTAGAACTGGATATAAAGAATACAAAAATGGAAAAGTAAGATTTTTGGATATCTTAATTTATGTAGTGTTTCCTTTTTACAACAGATATATTATTGATTGGGTTATATGATCCAAGATAAACTTTATCTAATTATACATTTTTGATACATGGTTTGAAATATATTACAGATCATTAGACTGTACAAATTTCAAAAATTGTTTATACACAAGACTCTGAAAGTATAAAAACGGTCGTATTCCATACGTAGCTGCGAGCTACGTATGGAAAACACGTTCCACCCATTGGTGCGTAGTTAAGGGTGTTAAGAGTAAATTGGTCTCTCACGCAAACTACAAAAAAAATTTTGTCTTACGGCTGCAAAAAAAAAAAAAAAATGAATTATTTGAAAGTAAGTAGTTCTCAAGAAGTTTCAGATATGCATATTATCAAATCAAGGAAAAAAAATTGTTTGGAAACGCCAAAGTATCCGGGTAATTAGGTGCGCACAAGAAAAAAAGGCTAAAAAAAAGCTAGAGTTAAACAAAAAATTTGAAGCTACTCGTAAAAGCAAAATAAAAAGGCTAGATTTAGCCTTTTTAATGGCTAAACTGGAAACACTGTTCAGGATATATGAGAGGTAGGCATGTCCTATTCCGATTAAAAAATAAATTAGCAGACTTAACCCATTTCCAACCACTGTTGCGTTTTCGCATCAGTAACTTTACATATACTGTAACTAATTTAGTTTAAAATTAATGATAATGTATTATACATGTACATTTAGCTTGGAATGTTAACTAAACAAATTGAGGAAAAAAATTAATTCCGAGGAATTTTTACCTCCGGTAGAGCGGATCAAAAAAAGGTCTATAAAATAGATCTTTTTTAAAACTTAAAAATTCATTCGAAAAAAATTTACAAAACGTCTTGAATAACCTTTCAAACAATAGCCAAAACATCAAAAAATATGAAACTTTTCACTTTTTGACAAATAATTTAGGGAAATAGAAACAAAAAGCTCCCAAAAATTGGTGTTGCGAAAACGCATCAATGGTCAATTAGGGGTAGTTTAATTTAGCTACATTACGCAAGGTGGCGCATTGAAAATATGGAAATTTTTAAGGTAATATAGTATGTTAAAATTATACAAAATAATTAAGAAAAACATTAATCTTGAATTAAAGCTTCATGTGCGATATAATTTGTTTACTCTAGCTTTTTAAAAGTTGTATTCTACATTATTATGACTTATGTAATAAAAAATATGCAATTGTCAGCAAACTACAAGTGGTTATATTTTTTACAATCATTGAGAACAAATGTAAAAAAAAGAATTTCCAAATGATCGACGCTACCTGAATATAAAGTGTATTTTGTGAAGGATGCTATTATATTGAATATGATCACAAAAATTCAAGGAGTTACCTGAAAAATATCGAAAACTTATGAATGAAACAAATAAAATTATGTAATTTTTTGCTAAAGATTTTCAATTGTCTTAAAAAAGTGATAATAAATTTTTTTCAAAGGTCATAAAATTTGCTAAATAAAAACATAAAATTTGCAATTTTTATGATTGCAGTGTAATTATTTTTTATTCAAAGTATTAAAAAATTTAAAAAACCATGTAAAATCTCATATTTTTCGAAACAGCCTTTGAACTAGCTCTCTACTCAAAGTGCTAGTTCATTTTGGTTTTTCAATTAAATGACAATAAGTGGATATTATATACATATATAAACAAAATAAAATCTTGTAATGTATTCAAGGTATAATAAAAGAAAAATCTGAAGAAATGTGCATGGATAAATGAAAGCAAACTATTTTTTCTTAGTTATTTGAAAATTGGTACACTACTCCAATTTTCAAAACCTGTTTCAATTGAAATGCATCAGATTATGAGCCACTGCATTTGGTACTTTACCAGGATTTACGATTATACAATATTTGGGAATATTCTGCAAGAATAACAGAATTGATTTACGCAACATTTATGTTTGAAGCACAACGTGGTTAGGCAGCCTGTACGAAGGAGCAGAATGCTTTTCTGACCACCGTATTGAAATTCTAATCGAGATGACGCGCAAACAGATAATCGAATGTAATGAACATTACATTCCAAATGCTTTAACATGAAACATATTTTGTTTAATATATAATCCATTTTATACATTATATGAAATTATTTAGTCTTACACCGTAAGTTATTTAACGTTTTTACGTCATTATTTAGTTGCCTTAAATTTCAATTGAAATGGTCCACCTCCAATTTTTTTGGATCACATTAAATATATTTAACATACAATTTATAAAATAATCACAAAACTAAATTTAAATGACAAATAAAACTCATTTTGTCATACAATTTGTTTAAACGTCTACTTCTTATATGAGCGAAACAACATACCCCTAATTGACCATTGATGCGTTTTCGCAACACCCGATATCTCGGAAACTAAAATAACTAGGATCACAAATTTTTCGATTTTATGATCACAATCACTAAAATAGACCCCATACCAAATTTTATTAATTTATCTTAACGGGATGGGTTAAAAGCAGTCCAATTTTAATGTCTGGATAAAATTTTGACAAAATTTAGACTAGTAGTTTAGAAAAAATTTAGTTTTTAACTTCAGGATATATGGGAGGTAGGCGTGTCCTTGCACCAATTCGTATTTTCTTTGTATTTTTTCATTTTAAGCATAAAGTAATATGCGTACCAAATTTCAATTTTCAACTCCTTCTATTTTTGTCTCATCGTTGTATGAGACTGTGCGACGAGTGATCCATTCGAATTGTTTAAATTAAGTGAAGAGTTGAGGAAAAGTTTTTCTAAATAATATAATAATATAATTTCCAGATTTGTTCTAGTTCTAACATTGTCTATTTAATATAATAAAAATATAAAATTTTTTTCCTACCACCCAATTTATAAACGTTTTTGTAGATATGTTCAAAATAAGGGGAAATGCACAAACGCTTAAATGAAAAATTTATGGCAGTAATTAAAAAATATTTTTTTTAAGAAAATTAAAAAAAGAACTGGAAATATTAAAATTATTAATTTTTGTGAAATTATTAACGATACTTGAGATTAGCATGATTTAAAAGTGACATTATTTAGAAGCGATAAAACTTAAGGCTGAGAGAGCACTTAAATTAACATATTGCAATATGTAAAGGACAAATTATACTTACATTTAAAATGCTTAACATTTTAATTACTTACATATATTTAATCATAATGGATTTGTTTTTAATAATTCTTTTTAATTAGAGTTGGATTGAATTTCGGTTAGTATAAAATGAAGTAATCATTTCTGTTTAAATATATGTATGTATGTAAATGTTTGCTATGTATTTCAACACAATTACTTTGTTAGAAATTATATACAAAAAAAAAAAAAAAAATACATTAAGTAGAACAGAAAATTATTAACATTAATTTGTATTTTATTTAAAAGAATATAACAAATCAATTGAGTACCTACTATTTTATAAAATTGTATAAAAAGTTTAACAAAATAAAAGCAACATTTCAAACGAGTAAGTTTAGCATACAAGTACATACAATTTGGACATTTTATGCCATTTAAATTTCTTTATTAAATTGTAGCATACTTTAGGGGATGTACATATAAAAATCACTTTTATATTGATTGTTATTTGTAGTATGTTTTTTTCGTTTGTTTCGTTTACCATACGTTACGTTATTGGCCATGGTATGCAGACTTTGTTAAGCTTTACCATAGACGGAAACATATAAATGTCTGCCTGTTATTGATTTCAATAGTGTTTTTTGTGTTTGTGTATTTTTTTATACTTTTACTTTGGCAATATTTAAGCTTTATATTTGTTTGTTTTTTATTTGAATAATTCAATATACTTAAAACAAAAGAAAAAAAATACATGTACATCAATACATACATATAAGCACACATATACATATATATATATATATATATATATATATATATATATATATATATATATATATATATATATATATATATATATGTTATTACGTTTGTATATGTATATAAATAATAACACAAATTCAAAAAATAAACTCGAGGCCAGAGGAAAAAATATTGAATGCCATAAAAGTGAAATTGTTTTGGTAAAAATTCAACTTTTTCCAAGAATTTTCAAGTTAGATTTGTTTCAAATATTAGTTTCATACACACATATGTATGTATGTACATATGTTTACGTAGTAGAAGTAGATGAAACAATATCAAATGGCTTTAAGAGAATAATTTAATTTTTTTTTTATAATTCTTCAATTATTATATATATTTTTTTCAATATAGAAATCTTAACTTCTCTTTTTATACAAATTAAATATTCAGAAAAATAATTGGAGATTTTAATTTTAGTATTGAATATGTAAATAGGAATTATTTACATTCATTAATTTTGTATATACTGTAAAAGATGAAGAACTTTTTAATTATTTTTCTATTTTAAAGTGTAGGTTTCTAAAAAAATTAATGAAAAGTAATTTTAATTTTGTAATATTTTATGAATATCTAATTTTTTTTTTTTGTCTATTATTACACCGTACAACAAAAACCAAAAAATTTTCTCACACATGAAAAATTATTTAGAATTTCGTACATAAGGAGTAAAAATTGATAATTGTCTAAGCGAAGAAACTTTATCTGGTGACAATGGTGTACCTCAAGGTTCAAAAGTTTGCCCTGTCTTTTACCTAATATATGCCAACGATATGCTTACTATTCTAAATAATAGCAATGCCTTTGGATATGCTGACGGCACTGTCATCATGGTATGTAGCAACAACATTGAAGAAGCAAGGAGAACTATTCAAAATGAACTGAACGTAATTGCAAAATGGTGCCATGATAATAGGCTTGTTATCTATGTATCAAAAACCAAGCTGATGTCATTAAATCACCTCACTTTCCAAATTATGAAATTAAACTGAAATTTCATTCCCAGCAAAGCTTACACAACACAAACCCCTCTATACCAGACACATGCAATAATACAAATACCTAGAAGTAAATGTAGATGACAACTTTAAATGGTTAACACACATACAAAATATCCGAAAACAACTAAGAAAAGCAGCATATAGCCTTTTTCATTTGAGCAAATACACACCTTTCGAAGTTCTCAAGCAAGCTTACTTTTCTCTCGCTGCGGCTCTGTGGTCAATTGTGGATCAATACTTTTACTAAGTGTAAAATAAAATATACAAATTCAGAATATTACGCTAATACTAACATTTATATGAATTTATGCGCTTAAGCGTGATTCCCAAAAGTGGGTTTTTATGGGAGCTATTACAAATTATGGACTGAAGCTCATAGAATTTGGCACTGTGATTTCTATCCAAACAAAACTTATTTGTGTTGAATATTAACTTGATACTGACATTTTTATGGGACTTATGCACGTTAGAGTGTCCCGTACACAAATATTTTGTAGGAAGACCCCTCAAACGATGCGTAAAAATTAGCTGAATATGGGAAAAATATTTAAAAAAATTTTTAAATTGATCTTCAGTTCCCTACCAGCGATTGAAAGTCACGGGTCCAGAACATTTTGTCCAAAAAATAGTATTGAGTATTGTCTTGAAATGGGTATCAAAAATATTTGTAATTTTAAGCCAATTATAAAAAAAAAAAAAAAAATATTTTAAAAAATTTTAGCAAAATATTTGGTTTATAAACCATCATTTTAGTACATCATGCAAAAAAAAATTCAATATTTTTCTTAAGAAGTAGATAAGAATTTTATAATTTTGTTTCTTTTAAGGCTAAAATATTAAAAATTTGCATTGTAGTAAGAACTGTTGATAATATATAATTTTCCAGATTAAAAAAAAAAAAATGTCCAACAAAATACCTTAAAAAGTCTTCTAGCGAAACAAAATCCCATTGGAAAAAATTTTTAAATATTTTTTTCATAACCAGCATAAAATTACGATTTTTTTTATACCCATTTCGATTAAAAACTCAAAACTTTTTTTTTTTGTTTACCAAAATATATGGGACACATACCAGCGATTTTTCAATCGCTGGTAGGGAACTGAAGACCAATTTTAAAAATTTTTGAAATTAATTTTTTCGTATTAAGCTAATTTTTACGCATCGTTTGAGGGGTCTTCCTACATCGAAATCTCGAAAAAGGCTACTCTCGGGACACTCTAATGCACGTTAAAGTGATTTTCGGAAGAGGGATTTATATGGGAGCTGTAGTCAATTATGGACCGAAATTTGGCACAAATACTAACATTTATATAAAACTTCTTTGTGCCGAATTTCATTAAAAAATTGTATATTTATGTCATTTATGATAGTTAAACCTCAATTCCAGGAGGAAATTTGTATGCCAATTTAAATACGATTTGTCCTTGTGCCAAAATCTCTAATATTGCGACCTGTACTTTATTCACAAGGTTTACATGGACAGAAACCCATCCAACGTACACGAAAACAATAACGCACACGTAAGCAGCAACCAGCGTTACCGTTGAGAATTTTTAAAAAGTGTCCAAAAAAGGGGATTTCAAAATAAAAAGTCGCCAAAAAAAGGATTTTTTTAGAAAAAGGGGCCAACTGCTTTAAAACATAAAAAACTCCTTAAAATTTGTTTATTTAACAACAAAAACAATAAAAATTTTTTATTTTAAGAAAAACTACAAAATTCAGTTTTATTAATAACAAAATAATTTATAATTATTTTACAACAATTTGTATTAATGCAAAAATAAAGTTTTATTCACAAAAATATTTAACATACTCTTTTAATTAAACTTCTGTACTTTTGTACGAGTTCTTCACTCATACTCCAGTCTTTCAAATCCCCATCGGAAAAATTTAGGACGGAAAGCATGGATCCACAAGTTTTGGCTTAAGTCAGTTAGACAAATTATTTTTTATTATTGATAATTTAGTAAAAAAACACGTTCCCCCGAGGGATTGCTATGAAGAATGAAAAATATAAATTAGGATATAAGTATTCATCGAATATTTTTTTAAACCAGTCCAAAAAGATTCGGCATATGATGATATATAAAGCTGTTCATAAACTTTATTATTTTTAGTTACTAACAGTTTCAGCTCATTTATAAGGCTTTTTATATCACTATACTGTAAAACAATCTCAAAATGATGAATTTGTTTGTTGAAATTAATATATAATGAGTTATTCTACAATACTGGATTTAATTTTTGTAAATGATAAGGAGGAATGTTATATCAAACGATCCACTCCTATAACTCTTCCAGAGGACAGACATCATCCTACAATTGAAATGACTATATTTATACCAACAGAACGTACTTCGTCGAACTCTACAACAGCTGAAAAAGTATTTTCATTCAAGCAGTCAAACTATTATATGTTAAATCAACTTATTAAAAACACAAACTGGCATAACATTTTATCACTTGTTTCAAGTTCGTCTAGTTCTCTGCTACAGATTTTTGACGCTTTTTATGATAAAATATTCTCTATGGATCTATGTATTCCGAAAAAATGTTTTAAATCATTCTCTGGGCCACCATGGAAAAATAAACATTTGGCTATGTTAAAAAATAAAAAAAATAAATTCTGCAAAATATTTAAACGTTCTGGTTCTCCTGTTGACTATCTAAAATATTCTGTATGTCGTGCTGAATACACTAGATCAAACAAATTTTACTACACAGAAAAAATTATTACCGTCTTTTTTACAATTAACTAAGTTGTTTGATTTTGCATCAAAATTTAATAAATATGTTCAAGAAAAAATAAAATAAAAAATAAATTTTGGTATGATTTTTTTTCCTATACACATTTTTAATTCATTCAATCATCTACTTGATTGATTTAATTAATTTTTTAATTGGGAATTTTTTTCTGTTTTTTATTTTTTATAGTTTTTAGTAATTGATATAATCATTTTGGTGAGAGGTGCAAATTTAAACAAGTTAATAATTGAATGAATTATTTTCATATATATTTGTTAATTGGTGACTTTTTTCTGTGTACACACGTTATCTAAATAAAATTAAATCTAACTTGAATCAAAATCCAAAATCATTCTATAAATTTATCAGCTCGAAGAAAAAAACTACTGGTTATCCTTCTACAATGATTTATAAACAAACTGCATCAAGTGATGATGTAATTATAAGTAATATGTTTGCTGATTTTTTCGCAACAACATACTCCAGTTTACCCTATGATAACACTGTCAACTATCCATATAAGTTGGTCGTTGGTCATATCTTGATTCTTGCACTGTTTCAGATGGTCTAAAGAAGCTGAAATTCTCTTATAATTTTGGTCCTGATAGAATCCCAAGTTGTATCTTAATAAATTGTGTTGAAGCTCTAGCCATTCCGTTGACAATTTTGTTTAATATATCAATTAAATATGGATATATACCGAATATTTGGAAGGAATCCTATATTATTCCTTTATTTAAGTCCGGTAATAAGGCTGAAATTGAAAATTACAGATGTATTGCAAAACTGAGTACAATTCCCAAACTTTTTGAAAAATTTATTACTGATCACTTGTGTTATCAAGTTTCGTGCCTAATATCCCCGTATCAACATGGTTTTCAAAAAGGATGTTCCACCATAACTAATCTAATTCAACTTACAAGTGCAATAAATCGTGGCTTTTTTCAAAAGAAACAAACTGATGTCATCTATACTGACTTCAGTAAAGCTTTTGATAAATAAATCATTTACTTCTAATAAAATAACTACAATTGATGGGATTTACTAATTTAAGTACTAACTGGTTAAATTCTTATTTATCTGGCAGAACTCAAACTGTTCGATACAGAAACAAGTTTTCAAAAAGTATAAAAGTATTTTCTGGTGTACCTCAGGGTAGTCATCTCGGACCACTGCTGTTTTCACTATTTATCAACGACTTGCCCGCTGTAATAAAGTTTTCAAATATTTTAATGTATGCAGATGATGTTAAAGTCTTTTTGAGCTTTAATCAAATTATGGATTGTAAACTTCTTCAAAAGGACTTGGATTCTTTATATCAATGGTGTAATATCAACCAAATGGCACTAAATTTAAAGAAATGTAAAATAATGCGATTTGTCAGAAATACCCCTTTAACCGTGAATTATTTTCTTGGTGACTACCTAGTCGAAATAGTAGAAAATTTTCAGGATTTGGGTATTCTCTTTGACTCTAAATTAAATTTTGTACCACATATAACAACTATAATAAATAAAGCCAGGGGTACACTTGGATATATAAAACGTTGGGCAAAAGAATTTAATGACCCATATATTACGAAAATCCTTTTCACATCACTTGTACGCCCAATTCTTGAATATGGATCTGTAATATGGGACCCTATTTATGAAAGTCACTCCAATGCAATTGAATCGGTGCAAAAACAATTCCTGTTATTTTGTCTTCGTGGGTTACAATTTAACCCACTCAATCTGCCATCTTACTCTGCACGTCTTGCTCTTATAAAACTACCTACATTAAAAAGCCGCAGGACTATGTTAAATGTATCATTTTTGTTAAATGTAATTAATGGTGATATCTGCTGTGGATTTTTAATTAATGAAATTATTTTCAACATTCCTCGACGTCCTTCCCGTAACTTTATTCCCTTAATGGTGACATTTTTTAGATCTAATTATGCCGATGCTGATCCAATAAGAAGAATGTGCAATACTTTCAACCAACTGTACAGATTTATCGATTTTTCATTAAGTCCTGATATTGTAAAAAAATCTATAATAAGTTTCTTAAACTAATTTGTTAATTTTATACTTATATTTAATTGTAAATTTTTATACGTTATTATAAAATGTCTGTAAGGATAAAATTCCATAGACATAAAATAAAATAAATAAATAAAAAAAAAATAAATATATTTCAAATAACTTAGTTTCTCATCATTTAGCACATAGTCTTAAAAAGTCGCCATTTAGTCTCCATTTAAAAAAAGGCCAAAAAAGTGGCCAGGTGGTTGAAAAAGGGGCAAATGGCGACTAAAGTCGTCAAACGCTAACACTGGCAGCAACATAAACTTAAAAAACAACACTTACGTAAACAACAACAGCATTTACAACAACACACTTCAACAACAACTCATACGTAAATGTCAGCAACAACTCAAACGTCAACAGCGCATACGTAAACAACAACACACACTTCAACAACAATTCAAACGTAAATGCCAACAACGCACACGTAAACAACAACACCTCCGTAAACACCAACAACGCATACGTAAACAACAGTAGCAACTATAACAATACACTAGGGTGATCGATTATTCGACTTTTTGGAGAAACCGGTTTTCGAATAATTCGAATAGTTGGTATTTTGAAAAAACCGGTTGCACTTCTTTAAATTCAGAAAAACCCGGTTAACCGGTTTTTTTGCAGAAGTTAATATTTCTATCAAAACACTACATTTCTTAAAGAAAAATCAATAAATCTTTTTTATTTTTGGAAATTACTATTAACCCATTAAGAACGAGAAACAGAGATATAGTTGGTCAAGACCGAAAATACCCTACACCATTGTGTGCATCAAAATTCGAGGAGGGGTCTTTTTTTTAGATCTGTGGAATTGTGGACCAGTACTATGGTCAATTATGGACCGATCTTCATGAAATTCGGCACAGAAATTTAAACGTATAAGGAACTTAGATGTGCAAAAATTACTGCTACATTTAAGGGATTTATGATCGTTAAATCCCTTTTCTGGGAGGTTAATCGTATGGGTGTAATAATAAACCGATATAGATGTAATAATAAATCGATCATAACCAATTTCAACACGCTTCGTCCTTGGACCATAAGAAATCAAAATTGCGACCTGTATTTTGATTACAAGTTTTACATGGACGGACAGACAGACATTGTTAAATCGACTTAAAGCCGATTGGTACAAACTCATAATACAGGTTATAAAATAATCATCAAAAATGATATTAACATTTTCTTAGCAAAAACAGAAGCCATGGGTTAATACGGAAAAAGCCAGAATCAATTTTATTGAAACGATTCTGCAGGTGAAACTTTTTTAAAACAAAATCTTTGAAGAACAATTTCTTCGTTGAATAAAAAAAACTAAAACATTTAAATTAGGTTGCAAAAATATTAGAGGTGTTACAATAGATAAAACAAATTTCATTCAAGATAATTATTATTTATTTATTTATTTAACATTAAACTATATTTTTAAGACATTAGAAATCATACTTTATGAAGATTAAAAAATAATTATAAATTTCAAATCAAATATCAAAATTTAGTGCATGGTTTTTGAAATAAAAAGGTATTTTTAAAACCGGTTTTTTGTGTTTAAAAAAAAACCGGTCTATTCGACATTCGAAAATTGAACATTTTGAAAAAACCGACAGCACATTGACTGAAAAAACCGGTTTAAAAACCGGTTGGAAAACCGAGTCGATCACCCTACAATACACACTTTATCAACAGCTCGCACATAAATAACAACGGAACACGCGTAAACTACAACACACTTTTCAACAACAACTTAAACGTAAATGTCAACAACGCACATGTAAATAATATCAACTACAACAACACACACGTAAGCAACAACACAATTGCAAACAACAACATGAATGTAAACAATAGCAACACTTACGTAAACAACAACAACAACACCAACGTCAACATCCCCATTACAAATAACAACACTCTAGTGAACAGCACCAACATCAACAACAATCACGTAAACACAAACAGATCCATATCTACAAATAATATAGCCACCAAGTTACATGTGTTAAACGTAAAAAGAGACTATGATTTACATATTTTGTCAAGTAACAACAGGGTTTTTAACTCTGTGGTATATCCAAGAATTGCTTCGCTTACATAAATTTTATTTTGTGCATCAACATTTTTACCGTTCTTTTGTAAGGACATTGGAATTTCACAAATAACAATTTGTTTATAAATTATTTTAAAATCTGCTACTTGCTCAATATTTGGCCATCAAATGATAGAATATGATTTAGAAATTCCAGCAAAATTACTTTTCAGGACCTCATAATGTCAAGCATGTCCTTCAAGTACTTTATCCTTAAATATCCTTGAGATTTTCTAACAAATAATTATAATATTATAATAATTTTAAACTCATCACAATATGTTTTCCTAATCACACATTTTGTCCTTTTAACTTCAACAGTACAAATTTTATACAATTCTAGAAATGTTCTGTCAGTGTTTATGTGAATTTGGTTTTTGTTATATGGGACGTTATCAATAAATAAATAATAAATTTTTTGGTAATGATATTTTAAAAAAATTAGTTACAGATCTGAACTCACAAGACTTGAAACTAATAGAGTGCAACATTTTAGCACAATAGGTTTCTCTTCATAATTATGATTGTTGTTCAAAGTTCAAAAACATAGAAAAATGGCTAAAAATAGCTTAAGTTTCTACAATTTTTGTTCGCGCGTTTATACTTTTTGATCTTACTCTATCATAAGTAAACTAATCGGACTTTACAGATAAATTCTGTACCATCTTTGTTGTTGTGCAGACTTTCAACAGTTAAATACAGTGTAGTCAAGTTTGATGACAAAGTTTTTTTAGTTTTTAAAATTTTTCAGTTTTTTGGGCGGGATCTGTGCGCCCCTCAACCGAATACAAAATTTTAGATAGGGATTAATATTTGTTGTAATTGTTTCATATGGAATTGCTTGGGTTACTGCGTGAACTTAGTTTTTTGTTATTTTACATAACAAAATCAGAGGAGCATAAAAAATAGATTTAATACAAACATTTTATGGACTTTTTGAAAATTATGCAAACATTGCAGTTTTTGTTTTTGTATTTTTGTTAAGAAGCAATTTAGACAAATATTGAATATATATATAAGAACGGCGATAAATATAATTGATTGGGATCATGAAATTAACTATAATTGACATAATTAGTAGGTGTTATGCTTAAATTCGGAGGCGCATTAAAAATTTTTGAAAGTTAAATATTTTATGGACCAAAAAATATTTATTTGTGTTAAAAAAGGATCACATTATTAAAAAGCATTTCTTTGTAATAAACTCTAACAAAATATATTTTCAATTAATATATGGAGAAATAACTTAGATTCGATCCAAATTTTTCGCAAAATTTTTAAAAATCGCGATTTTCATTGAAAACAAAATTTTTTAAATTTTACTAGGAAACCCTAAAATATGCTGAAAATATCACCAATTTTATTTGAATAACTCAGTAGGTTTTGATATTACGTGTAATTTTGACCAGAATTGTACATAAACTTCAAGTTTGTAAAAATTTTTATATGTTCAACTTATTTCCGCCATAACTTTCGCGCCCTTCACATGAAATGATTAACGCGAACTGATTCTACATGCATTCGAGTCACTTTATATGTATACAAAAGGATTTTAATATGCCATAAAAAAATTCATATTTTTTTTTTTGAAGGGCTAAAATCAAAAATTTTTGATAATGGCCCATATATATTTAGTATAGTCGTGTTTTTATACGTAAGGACGAAACTTGTAGAAAATATTTCAAATCGGTCTATTATTTTACCTTGCTCCCATTAAAATGTTTCCCAGAAAATCGCTTTAGTTATCATAATTATCTTAAATATGCAAATATTTTTATGAAAATCTGGTAAAATCTGAAAGCGTGTATAACTACCATAAAAATGTTAGATTTTAAAATTTTGCACGATTATTTTTGTGTTAAATTTCTCAAAAATGTATCACTAATTGACCATAGCTGCCATACAACACCAATTCCAGAATGTCACTTTAAGCCGCATAAATAGCATAAAAATAATTTATTTTATGATTTTATTAGCAATAATTAAAATTTATAAAACTATAAATGACATCACTAAATTTGAGAGGATCGGTTCATAATTGAATATATATCCAATATTAGAGTCCTTCGAGAAAAACATATTAATGCACATAAATTTCACAAAGATTGTAGATTTTGAACTAAATTTTGCACAAATAAGTTTTGTGTAAGTATATAAACCGCACTATGATTTTCATGTATGTTTATAGTTTTTATATAAGGACCCCTCCCGAAAATAATTTGAGCTCGCATATATGATGATTTATGGTATTATATGGTTGCGCTTGACTGACTTCTACTTTGTTCTAGTTAATTACTTATAAAATTAAATATAATATAAAAATCATAGCCCACAATCTTTTCGTAGATTAAAATTATAAGTAAACGAGAGAAAAAGGTATAGTCGGTTAAGACCGACCATATGATACCCTACACCATTATGTATGATCATACAATTTCGGGAAGGGGATTTATATTAGACCAACACTTTTACTAAATGTGAAATAAAATATACAAATGCAGAATAATGCGTTGATACTAACATCTACTTGATTTTATGCAATTTAGGCCGATTCTCGGAAGTGGTTTTATATGGGAGCTATGGTAAATTATGGGCCGATTCTAATAAAATTTAGCAATGCTATTTCCACTTATATAAAACTCATTTGTGTCGAATATTAACCTTATACTAACATTAGTATGGGATTTATGCACGTTAAAGTGTTTTTGGGAACAGGGGTTTATATGGGAGTTAATAGTGAACCAATCACAACCAACTTCAATAGGCTTCGTTTTATTTGAATAAAAGTCTCACGTGCCTAATTTCATTGAATTATCTTTAAAATTGCGACCTGTATTTTGTGCACAAGGTCTACATAGACAGCCAGCCGTCCAGCCGTCCAGCCGTCCAGCCAGCCAACCAGGACGGACATCGTTAGATCGATTTAAAAAGTGATTCTGAGTCGATTGGTATACTTTAAGGTGGGTGTTGGATAAAGGATAAACATCAGCACAAACGCATAATACCCCAACCACCTATGGTGGTGTAGGGTATAAACATTTACAGTTAAATAGGTATAAATACTGAACTTACCACCGTTTTAACCTTCAAATATATTTTTAAACCATCCAAATAATGTTGTTTTGTTACATATAAGGTAAGAACAACTTAAAATTTAAAACCCATGGCTCAAAAATTACTATATTGGTTTTGCAAGGACAATGTCTCACTAAAATGAGAATTAAATTTGTCGCCTTGTGTTGTATATATGGTCGATTGGCACAAAGAATCTAGAGTCATTAAATAATTCATTTAAAATTTATGTAAGCGAAGCAATTTTGAAAAATAACCCAAACTGTTGCGCAATTGTTCATTTTGCTATTTGGCTGATTATTCACAAAATTTTGGGTGATTTTGTAGTATTTTGGGTTTTTTCATTTTTGAAATGCACAAAAACCTAAAAAATTGGGCCATTGTACATTTTTGGGTTTTGGGCGATTTTCCTTTGGTGGGTTATTCGTACACCTGGGGTCATATATTAGACCTGTGGCCAATTGTGGATCGATACTTTTACTAAGTGTAAAATAAAATATGTATACAAATACAGAATATTACGTTGATACTAACATTTATATGATTTTATAAATTTTAGGGCGATTCCCGAAAATGGGTTTATATGGAAGCAATTATAAATTATGAACCGAAACTTAAAAAATTTTCGCAATGTGATTTCTACTTAAACAAAACTTATTTGTGTCGAATATTAACTAGATACTGAAATTTTTTGGGATTTATGAACGTTTAAGTGATTTTCGGAAGAGGATTTATATGGGAGCTATGTCAATTATAGACTGAACTTGATGAAATTTGGAACAAAGGTAGACGCTTATATAAGACTTCTTTGCACCAAATTTATTAAAATAATACTATATTTAAAGCATTTCTGATCGCTAAACCTCTATTCTAGGAGGACATTTGTATGGGGGCTAGGTGAAATAATGGACCGATCATAACCAATTTCAATAGGCTTCGTCTTTGTGCAAAATATTTATTCGTGCCAAATTTCATCAAGATATCTTTAAAAGTGCAACCTGTACTTTGTTCACAAAGTTTACATGGACAGACAGGCAGCCAGCCGACTAGACGGACGGACGGAAATCGTTAAATCGATTCAGAAAGTTATTCTGAGTCAATCGATATACTTTAAGGTGGGGGTTCGAAGATTTTTTTTTTAATACAACAAACAACCAATGGTGGTGTAGGGTATAAAAATTGCAAAATTTCAAAATTCGTAAATTTTTGATTTCATTTTTATCACCGCATAACTTTTCAACGGTTT
This sequence comes from Protophormia terraenovae, assembly GCA_951394005.1. Taxonomy (NCBI): domain Eukaryota; kingdom Metazoa; phylum Arthropoda; class Insecta; order Diptera; family Calliphoridae; genus Protophormia; species Protophormia terraenovae. Next base: position 49,905,512 of record OX596073.1, read on the forward strand.
GTAAACAAAATATTTATTATACAGCAAATGAATTTCCAAGGACTTGTCTTTCGTTTGGCTAATGGTTTAAATCAAAAAGTTTTAAATTGTCAGTGCAAAACTAAAATGAATCTAAAAATCCTCGAAAGGTTCAACTCAGTTTTTTTTAATTTTTAGTTTTAAAATGCCAGTATTTCCGTGAGATTTTACGCGAATGATTTCAATTTTAGGTTTTCTTATTTATTTTATGAGATCTACAAAAAGCTATTGACACTTTTTCTGATTTTAAAACTAATTTTGGCAATACAAGACACTTAAAGTATGTTTCAAATAATTTCGAAATTTTTCGATTTTTCTCATATACATATACTCGTATATACACACAGAAAAATAATTTATTTGAAAAAGGTTACTATTATGAAAATTTAAGGAAAATAAACAAAACTTTATTTCTGGTATTAAAAATATGTAAATCTGGAAGATTCTCCATGTTTATAACTATGTTAATATGCTCAAAATTGAATATGTGTTACCACAATAAACAATATTATTAAGATAACCAATTATTTAGTAATTTTCCAATACTTTTGATGTAACCAAATTTTATTATTTCTGATGCACCTAAATATAACATATATTGGTAACAGTAATAAAAATTCGACTACATTATGTATTTCGAGTTCCAGTTATTAATATTTGGTTCTAATATTTAAAAAACAATTACGAGCAAGGAAAAGAATTAACTACCCTAAACGAATTCATATGTAGTTTATTTTCTATTTACATTTTATACAAAAATAAAGAAAAGAAAAACTAATCGAAAAATATTTTAGATGAATTTATAAAAAAATATGAAAAGCTAATATATGTATGTGTACATTGTATAGTAGATGCACTAAATAGATCCAATAGCGAAAGGTAAGTTGGATGTTACGTAATGCTTTTTAATAATGAAATATACTTATTAAGATTATTTTCTACAAAGAACGTAATTTATTATTTGGTTGATTGGTACATATACTAGACGAACGGTGTAATTCAAGAACTAATATTAAATATGTAAATATAGTACTGCAAAGTAATATGGAACAATTTGTGTAAAAACGTGGTTGTTTAAATTCTTACAGGATAATTCGTTGATTAACAAAATTTGGTACGCCTTGGAGAATGATCAATGTCCTTCAAAGTTCCATTACAAAATTGTTATATATAAAAATTGGGTATTCATCGTCTTCTTCATAGTAAATACTATTGAATTTGTAAACCATATGCATACATATTTTCAAAACTTTTTTGAAAAAAGTAAATTTTTCGGACACACTAATTAGAACACGATGAATTTTAAGCGGGTGGAATAGTGTTCGTTCTTACTAAAATTTTATGTGGAATTGATTACGCCATTGTTTTTACTGCTGCAAAAACCTTCCAAAAAGGTATGATATCTGAAAATCAAAATTTTCAAATTTACTCTAATATTTATATTTTATGTGTATTTTTTTTTTTAACAACAATAAATAAAATATGAAAATATTATTTTTGACGTTTTGTTATGGGGAAAAAATTATATTTTAGGAACCGAATTATTGGGTATTGTTTCAGTTGTATTTACCAATAATTTTAGTCATCCTAACTGATGAAATATAAACACCTACCAATAAGTTGCGACATCTAAATGAAATATTCTGTAATCAGAACCGTTTTTTGTGTTAGTTAGTGTAACCGACCAAATTTGATTTGCAAAAAAATTCGGTTGCCATAACGAAACTGTTTTCTCTGTGTATATATTTATACCGTATATCCGAATTGACTTAAAAACCCCGTGCGCCAGAAAATTTTTCACTTTGTAAACCTGTTTAGTCATTAAAAATTTAAAATAATAATAATAATAATAATAATAATAATAATAATAATAAATAAATAAATAAACTCAAAAATAAACTTTATTTTTTTAGTACACATATTATTTTATGATTTTCCACCTATTCGTTAATATTTTGTGTTATGAGAGTAATACCGATAAAAACTCCTTGTTTGAAAAGAAAAATTGTATGCGTTTGTTGACTCAAAACGAGGAGAAGAACCTGATGTGGGAAATGTGATATCTTGCAAAGCAATGCAGTAATGGTACTATTATATAGTTATACAAATTTATAATATAAAAAATCACCAAAACTTCCATTGAAATATATTGAATTACAGGACTGATCTGGCCAGACCATATTTGCTACGAATGTGATTTTTGATGAAGAGTTAATATTTATTTTTGTGTTAATATTGTAAAGATATAGACAAGATAAAAATAGACAAATATCAAATACAAGACAGACAAGCAAATTATTCACCAAAGTTGCCTATTGTGAACATCAAATCATATAAATTATATGATTTAAATTTTAATAACAATTATTATTCTCCAAAAATATATAAATTAAAGTTTAATTATTTATTTACGTATTTATATAAATAGAATTTTAAATTTTCACTTAGTTCGCAGTCATGTTAAGTTTCCTTTTACACTTAAATAAATCTCAAAAATCAATTTTCTTATATTTCTTCCGATAACATTAAGTATTAGTCTGTATATGTGTGTGTTTAACAGAAAAATCATTTAATAACATTTTCAATACAGGTTATCCACAATTCCTTTTCAATAGCTTTATAATGTAATAATTTTTATATTATTATTTTTTTCCACTAACACTTTTCGACATACTTAAGACGCACATCTTAATATTAGCTAAGGTTAAGTAAATGCTTTAGGGAAAAAAGAAAATATATGTATATTGAAAAAATAAAAAAAAAATAAAACATTTGCCAGCCAATAGATCTTTCAAACAGCTTTAAGTTTCTTTTCTTGTAAAATGGCTTTTTGCCCTCATACAGTGTTCAGTTCAGTTCATTGCAGTGTTGTATAGCTTCGCTTAACTTAAGCTCAATGTTATGTTTCCGTGTACACATCCTGTTGCCGTTTAACATTATAAAACAGGTTTGTGTATCTGTCTGTATGTATGTTTGCAGTTTATAAATATATGTATTAACACACCCTTATTTACGCATCCATGCATTACAATGCATTATTTCCTCGTTTTACTTTTCTAACTGCAACAGAATACAAAATGAGTACAAGAGTTTAAGCTTAACAAAGTCGAGCTGTTTGTGAAATTTATGATTATAAGTTTCAAAGTAAAAGCACTATTAAAAAAAAAAAAAATCTTAAAAGGAACAATATAACATCTACAGCAAAATCTACTAAAGAAATACATACTATGTGTAGAAGGATTTAGTAAAATGAAACAGTAACACATAAGAGAGAAACAGAGGGAGAGAGAGAGAAAAAATAGAAATGGTACATTATTTCCAAAGGCTAAATAAATGAAAAGCAGAGCTTGTTTTCTTTATGTGTGTTGATACACATAATTTTCCGGTAAAGAACAGTGGTGCGATTATGAATACCGGGCAGGACATACATACACACATTGTATTGTTTTTTTATGGGGAACTGAAATTGCAGTCATTAGTTATGTAAATTTTTAAAAGCATAATTTCGGTTCATATTTCTTACGTAAAAATGCATATAAATCCGCGCCTTAACCACCAAGAACCCAAATTCTTGGTTCCTAAAGTGAACACAGTGTGACCACATAATGGAAAATATTTTCCCATTTTTTGGGCAAATATTTATTTGATCTTACAAAATTTTTGTAAGAGAAAATAATATCAAATAATGGTTGTGTCGTTACATATTGTTTACCATTGAATCTAAATCATTAAAATTTTAAATATTTAAAGAAATGAGAAGTTTACAGCAATAAATTCCGCCAATATAGAGCAATGTTGCAGATCATTTTAATAATTTCATTAAGCATGCGAAAAAAATATTATAATAAAACAGGATATGTAATTATATGTATTATATATCATAAATTGTTACTCTAGGAAAATTAGATGAAAAATTACTTAACTTGTTGTCTCAGTTTGGCGGCACCAAAGCAGAGTTTGTGGACTTTAATTAGACACCAGCAGAATGGAATACATATTTTCTGTGCCACTACACACTTCATCAGTATTCGTGGTGTCTTATCCATTTCGGTTTAGTTGAAACCTAAACATGGCGCCCGCCATGCACTGGGTACAATATTGAGGGACTCAGCAGCACCAGGTAATTGGGGCAAATAAAGCAGGGGTTGAACCTAACGTCGTAAAGGTCTGGTGTCGTAGGCCGACATCGGGTTCAAAGGACCTTGTTGTCCCTGTTTGGCGGTACCAAAGCAGAGTTTGTGGACTAATTATACCAACCATCTTCTAAAAATATTTACTCTTCTGTACATATATTGTCAAAAAAATCCTTTCCTGATCCAATTAGGCAACATATTAAAATTACAATAATAAAATGAAATGACTTCGGTCACATACTTGATCAACTCAAAGGACTGTTCCTACAAGATGGTTCTTCAGCAAAATTGTTGCAAATTTTATATTTTATAGATGTTGTAATAGTATCAAAACACGTATGAAGCATAATGAGCGAGATATATGCAAAAAAAATATTTTTGGCACCTTTGATGACTTTTAGCAGTATGAAGACGTTATGCTGTCAGTGCCGTATATGTTGCGGCAATGAGGTGGACTTGGGCAAGCGGTTCAAGCCGAGATCGCCTAAGTCGATGAAGATTGGTGTTGAGGTCGCTGTAAAGGCAGCTAGTGATGCAGATGGGGTGCTGATTCTTCTTCCTCTGGCAAAGCTGCCACGGCACACACTAAGAAGAAGGCCACCACGTCGGTTGAGTCGGCCAGGTGAAGAAGATCACGGAGGATCTTATGGAGGTGGTGTTTGGGAAGTCAGTGGTTGACCTTCCAAAGAAGGTGATGGGGAATGATGGAAAATATGAGACTCATTGCTGAAAGTGAAAGGCAGCAGGGAGACCTTAATGTTCTTGGCGCTGGTAGTATGGGGGGCGTTATGTGTGGTATTGCTCGTGAACAGCCTATGCCACTGTCTTTCTTTTTCTTCTTATTTTTTGTTTTCTTCCTCTTCTAAAAATCAATCGAAATTGCTCTACATCATAAAATAAAAAAATGTTCATGATCTTTGTTTATTATATTTTTAATAAGAATAAATTTATTGCTTTCGACCCCAGCAAAAAAAGAACAACCAAAGAAGTCAATAAGATCCTGAACTTGTGATCCAGAAGTAGTGCAAATTCGGATCATTGCCAATGAATTTAACATAGGCTTGTCAATGGAGGATGTTCTCTTTTTTGACGCCTATTCACTTAGTGGGAAGTCATGTTCCCGATGTCATGAAAAATGTATTTTTATGGTGTTGTTTTAAATCAGTGCAAGTAATGTAATTTAAATTGCTTCTATGGATTTATTTCATTCAAATAGAAACAAATGTCGTTTTTAAAGTAATTTATATTGAAAATATACATAATTTTTTATGGTCAACAAGGTAAATATCTGCGATAACAGAAACCGTTTATCGATGTTTTGCAACAGTAAACTTCATTTGAATCGCTTTTTAATAACATCTGCGGATGCTGTTTAAATAACTTTTAAAGAAGAAGAAAACATACACTATTTGATACTTTGGAAGTAATGAAAAAGTACTTCCTCAAAAATGACTTCCATTTATTTTTGCTGGGACAGTTTAATGAAATAATTTTTGAAGACAAATAATTTTTCAAATGTGACCAATAAAAAGACATGTTTTCCTATTTGCCTGTTTGACTATATTTAATGTCTGTTTCAACAAACTAAAATGGGAACATAAATGTGCGCAATGTGACCAAAAAATAAACCTATTATTACTGTTGACAAGTTTTATGTACGTTGAATCAAATATTTGCCTAATGTTCATTATAACATTTTAATTACAATTTATTAAATTACTCATTGCCAAAATTATCCCTCTTTCACACCACTGTTAACTTCACTACTCAAGTTACAAAAGAATTGTTTGTTTAATTTTAAACTACTTGAGCTATAGTATAATGGATGAAAATGCTTACCTTTATTGGTTGCAAGTATTAAATTTTTTAAATGTATGCAATGTGTCTGTATAAATAGTACTTATGCAAAAAAAATAATAATACTTAAAACGGAGAAAAAGTAAGCGAAATGTTTGTTTTGTGTAACATTCACTAGTATATAAAAAACCAACATCTTTGTTTTGTACTTAGCCATACGTACAACTAGGTCAGACGTCATTTTGAAAAAATAAATAAATAAAAACGAGAGAGAAACTATAGTCGGTCAAGACCGACCATATGATACCCTACACCATTGCATATGAGCCAAAAATTAGACCTGTGACCAGGTATTTGTATAATTTATTTTACTAAATGTAAAATAAATTATACAAATACAGAACAATGCATTGATACTAACATCTATATGATTTTATGCTCTTTAGGCCAATTCCCGGAAGTGCGTTTATATGGGAGTTATGGTAAATTATGGATTTTGGCAATGTTATTTCTACTTATATAAAACTTATTTGTGGCGAATATTAACTTGAAACTAATTCGTATGGGATTTATGCACGTTAATGTAATTTCCGGAAGGTTTATATGGGAACTATGGTCAATTATTGACCGATCATGATGAAATGTGGCGCAAAAATTGACACTTATACAAAACTATTCCGGGAGGACATTTGTATGGGGGCTAGGTGAAATAATAGGCCGATCATAACCAATTTCAATAGGCTTCGTTCTTGTGTGAAAGTAATTGTTTGTCCCAAATTTCATCAAGATATCTTCTAAATTGCGACCTGTACTTTGTTTGTTGATTTTCTTGGTTACAAAAAATAATCACTTAATAGTTATTTAAAAATTAAAAATTAATTAAATTACATCCAATATTGCTTCAATGGTTCCAATGCGAAATAAAAGTAGTTACGCTATTATATTACAAAAATCTTCAACGAGTTTTCCTTAGTTCGAATTTTTATTTTATAGACTAAAATATAGAATATTTTCCCATTAAAAAATGAGATTTAAAACATTAAATTTTAAAGTATTTATTGTATTATAGAATACAAAAAGTCTCCTTTCGTCACTTTTCATAATATAAGTTTACAAATTCATTTCAACTTTTGAACCTGAACAGATCTAATGTAATTTAGGCAGCTGATTTGGGTTTTGTTTTTACTATTTTGAATTTTTTTAAATATTGGAAGAAAACATTTCATAAACTTTAGGTGTACTCTTTTAAACAAAAAAAAGTTTCTTAAAGCAAAATATTAAAATGGAACCATCAACTTTAAGTACTTTAGTGTATTTTTCTTCAAGTATTTGAACATTTTGTTTTTTCCAAATATTTTTATTATATTTTTAAAAATTGCCCTAAAATAAACTAATTTTTAACTTTGATGGAAGGGAACTTAAAAACAACTTAAGGTTGTTTGTTCTCATGTTTTTCTGGAAAATGGTTCATGTTGTTTGTTTTTTAATATTCTGAAAAGAAATGGGTGTATGTATAGCCCGATTGGGAAATTCTAATATTTTGTTAAAAAAAACTAAAGTATTTCTCATACAAAAGACACCTTAAATGAACTTTTTCCTTGATTACTTTATAAAACACTACAAAGTAGGGCAGAATCGAACATTTTTGGAAATTGATCTGTAACTGTTAGCTGCTGATTGGATCCACATAAAATTTCACATAGACATAACAGCTATGGGGGCTCAAAGTAGGGTACCTCTGACATAGAAATTGTTTAACCACTATAATATTTATAACTAGAATAATTGATTTTATTATTACCGATTTTTCTTAAATAGATATAATGAGCTGAACATTTTTGGAAATGGACTTAAATTTATTTTATTTCTGTGTTTTTATAGACAAATCTTTAGTTTTTCTTTATATTTTATTAACAGCTCTCAATTTATTTAAAAACAAAATTGTAAACCAATTAGGAAATTAATTATACCCAGGAAAAATTTTAGAACATGTTGCATAATCATTAGTTCTAGAACTGGTGTAATCAGGACTACTTCAGATTCTTTTATAACATCCTCAGAACTAGTGGTATCACAACCAATTCTGATACTAATGAAGTACAATCTTATTGTGATTTTAAATTCATTTTAAGGAATGTTTTACAGAACTAGTGTTTAAGAACTAATTCTGTATGACTTCTACATCACTCCTGAGAACAAATTACTAGTTCTCGAATAACTTCCTAGAACTGTTTAAAAAACTTCAAAAATTAAAAAAAAAAATATGAAGAGTATTTACAAAATTAAATTGATTTTAAAAGTGGCCTTTAGGAAATAATGCATTAGAATAAAAATTAAAAAAAAAACAGTTTCTGAAACCGTTCTCTAACGCATCTATAGAACTAGTTCTGAATGTGACAATTTCGAACAAAAATAATTGATTAAAGAACTAATTCTAGAACTGTTCTATAGAATGGATACTGGCTAGTTAACACTTCCACAGAACTAGTTCTGGAGGTGACAATTTCAAACAAAAATCATTGGTCGTAACGCAAAAGAAGAACAAGTACAGGCTATTTTCATGTGTTCTGGAACTAGTTGTAGAACTAATAAAATTTTTCCTGGGTATTAATAAATAATACAATTAAATTTCAATATAAAGTTAGTTAATAATTTTATTAAAAAAAAAATTGAAATATTTTTTTCTGCGAAATGCATAAAAAAGGAGATCGTCGGGTCTTTAATATTTCATAAATCGTCGAGGCACACCCAAGGCTCTAATTTAAATCGGTGAAAATGTATACCAATCGGTAGCTGTTATTATTTTTTACTCGATATTCTAATTATGTTCTTTTTTATAGATACATTCTTTACATAATACATTTATTTTTGATATCGGACTTAACATGTAGTTTTTACAATTTTTTAATTCTTAGGTAGCATAACATAGACAGTCATTTCCTGTAAATTAATATTATTTTAAAAAAGGTTTGATTGTCAAATAAAGCATTTTTTAATGAAATGTTAAAAAAATCACTATGATCACTATTATTTTCGTATCCATAGTTCGTATATATTATTTTACACTTAGTAAAAGTACTGGTCCACAATTAACAACAGGTGTAATATAAGTCCCTACCCAGAGTTTTGATGCACATATACAATGGTGTAGTGTATCATATGGTCGGGCTTGACAGAATATATCCTTTTTTCTCGTTATTTTGTATTTTAGACATATTGATGTGGGTTACATACGTGTAATAATTTTTAAATATTGTTGAAAATATGTTTGCACGATTTGTTTATTTTTATTTTTTGTCTTAAATCTCCATAACACTAACGTCGTAAACACACGTTTAAGTAAACGAATTTAAAGAAATTCCCATATGATCAAATCTAAAAAACCTGTAGAACCTACGCTACGGAATATAGCTTCAGTCACTTGTCAACGTACACGCAGAGAAAAAACATGGTTACAGCTTGATCACCACAACTATTCAATGATTATATAGCCGTTTTCTCGGTTCACTGAATTATAATATGTTTTTAAATATGTTTATATAAAATCATATTTATGAATAAATACAATCATTTAGTCAATTCTACAATTATTTAGTTAATTCTATAATCATTAAGTTAATTTTACAAATTTAGTCAATTCTACAAGCATATAGCTAATATTTTTATTTGATTTTAAGTCATATTTTGTTTTGCACAACTGTTGAATGTTTGTATTTGAAAATGTTTATGTTTTTCTCAAATATAAAATATTTGTTTTGGACTATAATTTGATTTCACACAACTATTGTATTTTTATGCACAACTGTTGAATGTTTGTATTTGAATATGTTTATGTTGTCCTTAAATATAAAATATTTGTTTTTGACTATAATTTGATTTCACACAACTATTGTATTTTTATTGTTAATCATATTTATTTTCTACATAACTATTGAATACACATTTTTGTGTATAAGTTCAGTAGTTTGTTAGGAGGCAAACGGTATAGCTGTGTATTTCTAGAAAAGTGTTCAATTTATTTGTGTTCTAAGTTTAAAAAATTGTGAAATAAAACCACAAAATAAAAAAATAAATGAAAAATATGTCCTGTTCTGAGATATGCAGGAATGGTTTTCCATATTGCAATGTATGAAAATATATTGCTCTAATGAATCTTACTATCTTTGCGGTCAAAGGCTTTCAAACCATGGATTTAACTCACATTTTCAAGCCTTTCAGCAGGATTATGAGGATTTTTATTTTTTAATATCTATTCTATAGCCAATAAAATTTTATAATCAAATCTTATTGGCTATATTTGCATTACCAAAGAAAACATAAAACTGTTGATTTAAATTCTTATGTAAATATTATAAAATATAATATGTAAATAATATTTAAACAATGAATATGTAAATATACGTTAAAAATTATTATGTAGAGTATAAATATTATATAAAAAACTATTAATAACTTATAATTTTATAATTAAAATTAATCAATTTTTATACCTGACAAATTTTTGTTCAATATTCTCAATAAATAAATAAAAATTTCAGATAAATGTGCTTTATTTTAAATATATTCAGTATTACAAAAAGGGGGTTATATATATGATAAAATGGGATTATATATATATATGATAAAAGGGGATTATATATATGATAAAATGGGATTATATACATGATAAAATGGGATTATTAAATGATTAAATTTGTTTATATATATGGTAAAATGGGAATTAAATGATTAAATTCTTTTATATATATGATAAAATGGGATTATTAAATTATAAAATTGGTTTATAAATATGATAAAATGAGATTATTAAATGATAAAAAAATTGGGAAATCGGAAGAAATATTATAAAAAAAGTTATAAATATGATTAAACCGAATCATTAAATGATGAGAAAATTATTAAATGGAATCAGAAAAATGATTACGTACGTACTTATTGTAACCTGGGATCATATATTACAATCATAGTATGTTGCTCTTAGTTTATGGTCACCCAAACCATACTTTTTCTTTGCGTGTATCTAATATGAAATTGGTTAAGGTAATTATGATCAGTGTTGTCAGGAAAAAAATTAAGCTAATTTAAACTTAAACTTTTTCTAACCAAAAAAATAAAACCAGAAAAAAGCTTATATATTGTTTTATTTAAAATCGCATTAAGTTTTTTGTTGTCATTAGTTTTTGTTACTCCTGAAAGATATTTTAGTGAATTTATAAATATAGCATAAATAGTTTTTATGGGTAATATAGTTTGTTAAAAAAAAATATATAATATTATTGTAGAATGAAGCGCCGCAGACGAAAATACACAACAATGCATAAATTGATGTTTCTGTAAAAATAAAATTAGAAAATTTAATAATATTTTTTGTTTAGATTTAGATGCTAAAATTAAAATTTTGAGGCTAAAATTAAAAAAAAAAAAACGCTTTAAACTGGCAACTGGAAATGCTTATTTTTTACTTGTTAGATTGACATGTACAATAACTTATTTAATTGGCAAGTTTTGTTTCATTCTATAATGCTTTCTTGCTAATTGTAGCGCAGTATTTGGTTGCATAAAAAAGCTCACTGAAATATTAAACAAAAACACAGACATGCACGGTTTGCATATCTAACGTAATATATTGTATTTTTATGACTAATTACATTGTGTTTGTTGTTGTTATTCTTTAATACCATACTATATTTCCGCTAATAATTGCAGCAATAGTTGTACTAATGGCATTTCTTGGTGTAAAAAAAGGGAGTTAAAGAAATTACATTAGTCGCACACTTAAAATCCATTAAAAACACTTGATTAGCTTGAGCAAGTATGAAGCGAGTAAGCACATCGTTGCATTCATTGATAAATTATGCAAATGAAAATAAAGCTTGACAGTAGAGACTGATGTAGTAGTAAAAAATAAAAATAAATGGAAACAAGTGGAAAGATGTTAAAATGGAGTGTTTTATAATTTACATAATTCAAGGTGTTGTATTTTATCATGTTAATATAATTAATTTGTATGCAGCCATTTTTTATAACTCAGTGCATTTTTATGTTTTTAATTGCAAAAATGAAACTTTGTTTAGAAACTAATTTCTATTTTAAATGGTTTCTTTTTGTAGCAGTTTTTTTTTTTTTTTATAGAATTTGTTTTTTTGTTGCTTCTGTCTTAATAAACATTTTTGATTTTTTCATTTTTTTTTTCATGCAGCATTATAAACATTTCTTTCGTTTTAGTTTTACTTTGTCGTTCTTTTTTTTTTTTGTACTGCTTAACAATACAAATATAAGAATAAACAACTTTTTAGTTCTTGACGGTTTTTCGCTATAATTCTTAAGTTGTGTTGTTTTTTTGCTGGTATTTTTTTTTATCAGATTTGGTCTTACGTATTTTATTAGTATAAATAGTCTCATAGTTGGTCGTAGTTGCTGGTGTAGTGTAAAGCTTTTCATAGACATAAATAAATGAAGCCATTTGTTAACTGAGTTGAAGTTACCTGCTTGTATTGTTGGACAACAAACTATTGTTGCAGGCAACAAAACTTTTACTTAATAGTAACACCTTTACCAAAGCCGTCGTCTCATACTACTCGCAATAAGTCTATGGTACGGTATGAATAAATATTTATAAGAAAAAAAATTATAAAAACTTTTTGCGCCAAGAAAATTGTTAGCTATTTCCATTAGTTACTTGTCATTATTATTATTTTGTGCAAACAGTGAGTGCCAAACAGGTGGAACAATTTCGGAAAAATTAAGAAAATTTACTTTAGATTTTTATACGTTCTTAGCGTTTGATTGATTTCAACAAAAAATTCATTTCAATTTTATTCATGCAAATTTATATTGTAATAAAAGAGCTCCTATCTTAAAACAATTTTATAATAGATTTGGGGTTTATTATTATTTTACATCTTAGACGCCAAATATTTCCTCTAACATACCTCTTACTGTACCACTTGCCTTTTATACCCCCTCAAGCTCAAATTCCATTTCTTTAACCATAAACATTTATTTTCTATACAGGAAAAACTTAGTTTTATAAAAAAAAAAAAAAATTGAATAAAACTTCTGACAAAAGAGAGAAAAATATTAAAAAATGGCAACAATTTTGCAAAAAAAAAAAAAAAGGAAAATGTTTCAGTTTTTTTTATTATTATCGCGCTTTGCTTGCAACTGCAAACATTTAAAATTTGTAGTGACACAAATGATGATTGTGTGTATTGTGTCAGTAATATTTATTTGCGTGTCTGTATATACATATTTGATAAATTTGCCTGTCTACGGTTGTGTGGGTGCAAGAGCGACTGCATATATTTTGTTAAAAATAATTTGCATAATCTAATAGATCAAAAGATTGTTTGATTGCAATTGTTAGCTTATGTAATAAAGTAGTCTAGAACAAAATAATTTATTTCATTGCTGTCACTAAGATAAGATTTTCTGTAAGATTATTGGTGTTTAAAATTAAAAAGTTGATAGTAAGTTTGTGGTATAAATTTATAATTAATTGTTAGGTACTAGTGAAAGAAACAATTAAGAAAATAAATAATTAAGTAATTAAAAATTTGATAGAGGAAAGCAAATGATTGCAATTGCACAGTGGTTCCAAAATGGTTTTTTTTTTTTTTGGAAATAATTCTCTAACTTGTGAACCGTTAGAGAATATCTCAACAAAATTTTAACATGGCCAGAGATCAGGTGTTTCTGAGTTGATTTGGAGGAGTACAGATTCCTAGAGGGTGAGGAGGGTAGTGGGTGGCCCTTCAAAGTTGGCCAATACTTTTTTATTTATTTTTTTACAATACAAAAAAATATTATTTTTTCATTTAGGAACACTTTAAAGCTCCTAGATTTTATTAGAAAATTACAATGACTGCATACGGTAAAATCAGTGCCTACTTCTAGGCTTATAACTTCTGACATAGTAAAAAATGATAATTCCGTTAACTTCTCTACATTTGTCATTATGCTCAATAGCCGTGTGCTACACTTTATGGTAACAGCAAAATTAGTTTTTCTTAAACTAGGAATTGAAAAAAAACACGCGAACACATAATTCAAATTTATAATGAAAACCCAAATTGGTTATATAAAACAATTGCTAGGAAGGCAGGTGTGTAACGAAATACAGTTTCTCGGGTCATAAAAATGTATAAGGGAGTCATGGTTACTAAAAGGAAACTAGGTAGTGGACAAAAAATTTAGATTTTAAGGCTGTAGGGCAGCAGGCAAAACAAAAAGAGTTTTTAGAGAAAATTCCCGTATCTCTGGAAAAAAAACAGTCAGAATTATGACTGCTGTATAATGAGCGATGAAACGTACGTACTGGCAGGCTCTGGCAACTTCCTGGCCAGGAATTGCAGATACTAGAGGGAATGCGGCAGAAAAACATCGTGTACAAAAAAAGTACAAATTTCCAAGAAAGTTTTTGGTTTGGCAAGCCATTTATACGTGCGGCGAAAGATGCACTTCATTCATAACTAATAGCTCCATTAACACGAGAATGAGAGCCTTCGGAAAAGATTTCTTCCTTTCCTAAAAAAACGCAGCGTGTCCTCATTTTTCTGGTTTGATCTCGATGGAGTGGTATCAAATATATGGTATTTTTTACCGAGAGAGCTAATTTACCAAATTGTCGAGAACTCTGCCCAATTGAAATGTATTGGACCCTAGTAAAAATAGTACTTAAAGGACACTACAACCTCAGCAAAATATTAAACGGAGTTTAAAAAAAGTAAACTTATTCTAGAAAAAAAGTAGACGAAAACACAATAAAAAATCTAATGGAGGGTATTCCGAAACATATTCGATATTTTATTAAAAACTATTAAGAAATATATAAATTTTGAAATTGAGAATAATAGTCATTAATAAAAATATAGCTTTAAAAAATTCGCCATTTGGTATAGTTTTTATAGCTGAAATAATTTACTCTTATTTGTATTATAGTAATCTTGTGATAATGTTTTAGCTCAAATATGAGCAAAAATATTTTGCAACTCTAAAATTCCTAACAAAATATAAGAAATTGTACATAGATTCTATAAATTTGTATAATCAATTAGTCAAATATACAATTACTAAAACTAATTACATTCTTCAATTTAATATTCAAATTTATTTGCAAATTTAAAATATATAAATTTTTCTATCAAATATACTTATAATTGTCTTGACTTGTGTCAGTTAGGCTGTGAAAGAATTGTGAAAATATGTTTATTAGTTTCTAAGATATTGCCATTTGAAAATGACAAAAAGAACACTTTAAATCACATAAGGAGTGAGATCGAAAAATTCTTAACATGCATAATATTCAATAACTTGGAAACGGTTGATCTTAGAGTTTTCATTATTTTTTTAAGCATTTGATAATTTAGCACAGATCACAGAAATATATAATTTGTATGGTTCTAACCACTAATTATAAAATTGTGGACCATTTTTGAAAACCCTTTGTTTGGAGATTTGATAGTTGCTTCAGTCACTTTTTTGGAACAGTGTGCACATCTTCTGTTAAAATCTTCTGTATTTTGGGACACCTTTTTTGTGCTCTTGAATTCTCTTTTCACAAGAGCTCAATATTTCTCCACTGGTCTAAGCTATGGACAATTTTGAAAATTGACCTCCCTTGGTACTAAAACTATGTTATTGATTTGGTACCACTCCAGAGCTTTCGTACCGTAGTGACATGATACCAAATGGGTCCAAAAATATGTGGACACGTTGTGCTTTCTTAAGAGAAGAAGTCTTTTTTGCAAATATTCCTTTATGCTTATTTTGGTATTTATAGATCCGAATGTATCAAATGACTTTCCTGTTTTGCCGCAACTGCAAAAAGCTTGTCATACCATGAATTTTGAGACACAAGCTGCGAAGATTCTGCCAGCACCTACGTTTCTTCGTCAATTATGCTGCTTGAGTATTTTTGTATGAAATTTGGTTTTAAATTCCGAGTCCTATTTTTGGCTTGTAATTTTTTTATTTTTTTTGCATTCCAGTTTGGAATTTTTCGAACTTTATATGTTATCAACTTTCCCATTAGCTTTAAATTTTCGCACCAAATAGTCGAAGCACTGAGAAAACTCAGCTGATTTTATACCAGATGTGTTTGGAGTTCCTTTCAATATGCCTTCCATTTTCTGGCCTTCCCAATATTATGTGGTCCTTTTTTCTTACCGAACTAGGTTTCACATCAATAGTCAAATTCTCCTGATACTGTTTAATAACATTAGAAACGGTTTTCGGACGACATTTAATTCTGTGGCCAATTATTTGTAAGACCTATTTGGATTTTTTGAAATTTTTTAATAACTTGTAGGACGTAAATCTTTTTCGTCACTTAATTTAATGAAAATAAGGACAAATTAACATGGTTGTTATTAAAAAATAATAACTGAAGTATTTTTCCATAATAACTAAATCAAAAAAATTTTGAATATTGATTCCGAAAAAAGTTATGAGGCAAAATGTGTGTTAAGAATTTTTCGATCTCACTCCTTAACAGGCATTTTATAGTATTAATGTTTGTAAATAGCTGCTTTCTAGCAATTATCTAATACAATTTTTATCTTATAATATTTTAGAGGAATTTCTAGCTTATGTATTTTTACTCACATAAGTAAAAATTTTATTCTAATAATCCAAAAAGCTACCATTTAAAAGGATTTAAAATTAACAAAAAACAAATCACATTTCTGTTTTTCTTTTCTGTAATTATTACTCTTAGTATAAGCTACAAATCCATAATTTACAACGTAATAACTTAAGCTGTTTTATATTTCTTTATGGAATATATAAAAGCAAAATCTTTATAATAAAAACGATTTTAAAAAACAAAACCGAAAAATAACTTGCGCATACAAAATTTCAGAAAATAAATGGATTTTTCCTTTATAACAAGCATGCATTCATTCAATGTAAGTACATGAAAATCTGCCATAAATGTTAATTCAAAATATTATTTTCAATGCTTTATATAGGATTTTATCTACATGTAGAGTTTAAAGATAAAATTTGTCTTACTTTTTTTTATGATGTCTTTTTTTATTTTCTTTCTTAAAATCTTTTTATACGCAATTCTAAGATGATAAGCAAAAAATAGAAGTAAAAACAGTTGAGTAAAGTAATATAGAATATAAAGATATTAACATAATATAATCTGTATGTAGGTATATTAGTGAAAAATATTTTATTAGTTTTTGCTAAATACATATATGTATGTCTTTAGCAATACATTTTTCTATTTATCTACTATAATTTTCATCTTAATTGTATGAACAATGCAATTGCATTATTAGTGGGTGTAGCCGTAACCATCATGCTGCTTATATTCAGATACATTAGCATTTCATTTAATAATCCTTGTATGTCTAGTAATCGTCGTTGTTGTACAAAATTTATACTTATACTTATATTAGGTATATTAGGCTGGACCAGTTTGTATGGAGGAAGAATTAGGTCGTGATATTCCCAATTAAAGTTAAATTTATTCTAATTATTTTTGTCCTTTCGCGAACTGATCGCAGGGCAAAGGTTTAAAAAAGTTTTCTTGGTTTTTGGGTTTTTTTTTCAAATTTCTTTCTATAGAAAAATATGAAATTTTACCACTCCATTAAATAAATTTTAAATATTCCTCAACTCAGATATGTTCTTTTAACATAATCAATTTTATAAATAGATTTGAAAAATCGGCGAAAAGTAACACCAAATTATAAATCAATCTTATTGTTTTAAAGCTGAAATATTGGTCCATTCTATATAATAGATCTCTTAGAATATTAAAAAAAAGTAGAAGATGTTAAAACAGCCATGAAATTTAGTACTTACATATGAGGCAAATCAAAAAATTTCGAAATTGTTTGAAACCTACTTTAACCCAAATTGACCTAGTGTACCCATATGGTAACGCAAATGTTGGTTAGATAAAAATCTGAATTACATTTCATTATTTGGAACCTTCTTAATAATATTAAGATGACGGAAGGTCATTTATATTATGTGTTTGATAGCAAATGATCGTTTAAACAAATTTTTGTAAAATTGTATAATAATTACGCCATGAAAAAGAAATTGATATATTTTTTCTCACTGTGAAGCCTTTAAGAAAAATATTTTACGATTTTTATATAACCAAGTGATGTTGTATTATAATGGAATAAGTCAATAAAATATATAAAATATTTTTATTCAGTTATATATCTGCGTTACTATATGGGTGCACCTGGCACAACATATATATATTTTTTTCGTAGTACATTTCCTTGAAAATTTTGAGAAAAAATTTAATTTTTTTGATACAAAACGTGTTTTCCCGGAAAATTCTGCGTCAATGAAGCTTTAAAGAACTCGAACGTTGCAATGATATATACACTATCGGACAAAATAAAGTGCGGTTTTTTACTCTTGCTATTTAGTTCATAATTATTGTATTCTAGGTGCATAACAGTCTACATTTTTGGTGTCCAGGTATTTGTCGTATTATATTCTTTAAATTAAAGAAGTTTTTGAAATATGTGTATTTCAAATATACACATATTTCAAAAACTTCTTTTGCATATTAATTTAAAGAATATAATACGACAAATACTTGAACACCAAAAATGTAGACTATTATGCACCTAGAAGACAATAATTATGAACTAAATAGCAAGAGTAAAAAACCGCACTTTATTTTGTCCGATAGTGTATATCAAATGATTTTTTATCCATTCGCCTAAAACTTATAATGATATTAGTGACAAAGGCGATGCTGGTAACGTTTCTTATAGTAGTATATCGCGTTTAGTCCTTGGCATATTCCTTTAAAACAAAACGTGACTGTTTATCAATTCAATATTCAAGAGAAACAATGTAAAACAGGTTTTCTATGTATCTAAATGGCATTTGTGTTGAATTTGTTAGTCAGCGCCAGGGTAAGTAGAAAGGACGTCTCAGTTAATTAGAGTTAAGGAGTCCAAAAGCCATTTAATACTCTGAAAATTATAATGAACAGATGTCTTCTAATATCCAAAAGCGGATTTTTAACACAATAAGTTTTCATGATCATGACGAAGGACATCTTTTAGCACCAACAGCTAAAATAAGACTTTATATTGGTGACTTCTCCATCTTAAACGGGTATACATAATGCTGCATATTCGGTATGTTAAAATTATTTATCAGAATAATACTAGAAATAATGTTAAATTTTATCTCCTTAAAAAATTATTATTTTTTTTTTTAAATTTACTAAATGTCTATGTAATGCCTGGAGTGACCATATTGTAACGGCCCATTATGTCCGATCTAGGGTCCAAAACGAAATTGTATATAATAGGTAAAGTTTTATAGGCCTCATAGAACTACATTTGAAAACTTCACCAATATCTGAAACAAAAAACATTCCCAGTCAATTTTGGTTGTGTCTTCTATTGCCAAAGTTTGTGTTAAAATTTAGAAAAGTTTTGATGGCTTTTTGTAGATTTTACAAAATATCTAAGAAATCCTAAATTTTAAATTTCTCTTAAAATCTCACGGAAATACAGCCATTTAAAACCAAAAAATGTAAAAAAAATTGAGTTGAAACTTTCGAGGATTTTTGGATTCATTTTAGTTTTGCACAGACAATTTACAACTTATTATTGACTTAAACTATTAACCAGATGAAATTAAGTCTTTGGAAATTAATTTATTGTAAAAGAAATATTCTGTTTACAATCCGTTGAAAAGTTATGCGCTGATAAAAAATTAAACCAAATATATATGATTTTTGAAACTTTGCAGTTTTGTTTTATAACAAATTTGCGCCATTCAGTGAATTTAAATTTAGGGAACAGAATTTTAAAGACGAAGTGATTACCTACAGTCTAATGTATAACTCGTTGATGTCAGCAAGCCAGACGTGGGACAGCATATTAACAAACATTCATATAATTGGCGTAAATATTTGTAAAATTATGTTTTTCGCTACTGACGAATTCCGCTTTTATAGAAATTATCCAAAATATAGCGTAAACTAGATTCATTAACAAATGACACGTCCGAGTCAAAATTGACGTTAAAAATTTTGAAATGCAAAAATTTTATGCAATTTTGAAAATTTTCACGAAATTTCAAATTTTTTCTGAATTTTTTCAGTGTAGGATATTAATTTAGATCATCGAAAAATATCTGTAAAGAATCATTTTAATGATTAAAATTGATATTATGAAAAAAAAATTTTAAAAACGCCATTTATATCGGCTACAGCGGTATTCATCTCTAAACTTAGTTCACTTGCTGAAAACTTTCGCAAAGTATAAATTATGTTAATATTGATATCAAATGAAAGTATTTTATTTGTTAAATACTAAAATTCAGATGGCGTCAAAATATTTTAATTGAAATTGTATGGAACAAAAAACATGTTCTTAACCTTAAAAGTCAACGAAACATATTTTGCATTAAAGTTAAAATTTTGAAATATCAAAATCAATTATCGATGTAAAATTTATTATCAAATAAGAAACAAGTTAAAAATTTTACTGAAATTCACTTTTAAAAAATTAAAATCGCGCTTTTTGTAAGGAATATTATTAATACTAATGAGTCATTCCATTTAAAACCAACACGAAAAATTCCAATTTTTAACTTTTCCTCTTTAATGATATTTGATACAATCATTATCTTGTCAAAACTAAAACTAATTCAAAATTTCAGATAATTTCATCAAGTGGTTCGCGAAATATTGCGGTTTGAAAGTGCAAAATAGCTCAAAATATGTACAAAGTTGCATACACAAAATTACAAATATCTTTCGTAGCATTTATTATATAAGATTTATTGAGATGTCATATTAATGGTATCAAAATTACCTTTAATATGACGTATAACACGACTTTTTTCTCAATATCAAAATGGTCCATATCTCGCGGTTTTTCGTTCGCGGGTAAATATCTCGAATGGTGGTCTTTTTAAAAATGTAAAAAAAATATATGTATGTTAATGATGAAAATGTTTCCTATAACCGTGGAAAGTGGCATTCTGGGACTCACAATATTTTAGGAATTATTACAACAAATGTCATAATAAATACGAACTATTTATTACAATTTGTATTGTTTTGTTGGTAATAAAATAGAAAAATCGACAATTTCGTCCAAAAATCATCCGAATCTAATAAAATTCGGCAAGAATATTAATATTGACGCTGGTAACGCAAATGCCAAGTTTAAGTTTGATTACCGCGATAGTTCGCTATTTATAATATCACAAAAATGAGAAAAATTTTCTTTTTAAAAAACAATATTAATATTCTTGCCGAATTTTATTACATTCGGATGATTTTTGGACGAAATTGTCGATTTTTCTATTTTACTACAAACAAGATAAAACAAATTGCAATAAATATTTTGTATTAATTATGACATTTGTTGTAATAACTCCTAAAATATTGCGAGTCCCAGAATGCCACTTTCCACGGTTATAGAAAACATTTTAATTTTTTTTTTGATTTCGTTGTAGGAAGACGCCTTAAACGATGCGTAAAAATTTGCTCATAACAAAAAATTCATTGAAGAAATTTTAAATCGAAATTGGTGTCAAAAATTTTGTAATTTCTTAATTTTAAAATTTTAAACATTTTTCCTATGTGATCTTGTTTCACTAGAAGACTTTTTAAGGCATTTTGATGAAGAATTGTTTGGTAAATTATTAATATTTAGCCACAAGGGAAACAATTATAAAAATTGTATCCATTTTTCAAAAAAATAACGAAAATTTTTTTTGCATGATGTACCAAAATGACGGTTTATCAAACAAAATTCATGCGAACATTTTTTTTAAATATTTTTTTTTTTTATAATTGGCTAAAAATTATGAATTTTTTGATACCCATTTCAAGACACAACTCAATACTATTTTTTGGACGAAATGTTTTAGACCCGTGACTTTCAATCGATGCACAGTGGTCCCAAAACGGAATTTTTTGGAAATAATTCTGTAACTAGAACTGCTGGATGTATTTGAATGAAATTTCACATGGGCAATCCTGAGGTGTGTGGCAATTGATTTGGAGGAGGACAGAAGAATGGGAAAAAAATAATTTTTAGCCCTTTTTCTGTGTTCTTGAACTTTGAACAACAAATCAATAAACTTATGATGCTAAAATTTTACACTCTATTAGTTTCAAGTCTTGTAAGTTCAGATCTGTAACCAATTTGTTTAAAATATCAGTACCATAAAACATATTAAGGATTTAAGTCAGTTTCAGCAAAATTAAAAATTTTTGATAACGGTCCATAACATATTTTTTTGAAGTAAAAAATTTAAATTCATTCCTATTAAAAATAATAACAAAGGTTTGTAAGTTTTTGGACTTGATCAGCTCAAAATGGTGAATTGGAAACTTCACTATTTTTTTAAAAATTAGCTTTTTTACAAAATATCAACAAAAATAATTATTAATATAAGACCGAATAAGCAGTTTAAAGTGATAAATCGAAATGCACCTTCTGTCTTACGTATTAGACTCCAAAAATAGATTTTCGTTAAATTTTATGTTTACTTTTAAGTGTAAAATCAAAATATCGAATAAAACATCTTAAACATATCAAATATGTTTAAACATATTTGATATCCAATTTTGTTATATTTATCCATCCGGGGGATTCCGTCGTTCATTAGTTTTCTAATATTAGATTTTTCAAATAAAACTATTTTATTTTTTTGTTCTTTAGGGCTTTGAAAGAGCTCTTGATAAAATAAGGTTCTATGTGAATTTGTGGCATGGACTTTTGACAAAACAAACTTAACTCAGGTTTTTCATTTTTTTTTTTTAAATCATAAATTTTTATGGAAATTTATAACTAATTAAATGTCAACAATATCTACAAAAATTGTCAAATTTAATGATTAATTAATATGAAGGTTATCTTATTTCAAAATAACACAGAAATATAATAAAATACCTTAATTATTTATATTAGGTTAGGGTTAGGTTCTTCAGGTTGCCGCCAATAAAACTAGATTTCGGCTCACTTGGGTCCTGAGAGGTCCCTTTGTGTTACCTGTAAGAAGAAGAGAAAAGGGGATATGGAAGGATGCAGGAGAAGGGAGAAGAAGGGGGATAGGATTGAAAGTTTAGAGTTAGAGAAAGAAGAGTAAACAATAGTTCAAAGATAATGCACAGAAGTAGTCTAGCGAGATAATAGTATTTGTAGTTGCATACAGAAAATGTAGAAGAATCTGTCGCTGTATAGACATCAAAAGAGTCCACGTGTTGGAGTTCTATTCCCGGAACCATCCGCATTCCCTCACGAATGAGTTAATGCCATTAATGCTGCTGATCGATAAATCGGTGAGGCTATCGAGAAAACCTTGTCCCAGATAACGCGATCGGAGGTTTTCCAGGGCAGGGCATGAACAGAAGAGATGGAAGATAGATTCCTCCTCGTCCTCGTTGTTACAGCTTCTGCAAAAATCATATGACTGGATTCCCAGTCTGTTGGCATGAATACCAAATCTGCAGTGTCCTGAGACTGCTGATACTACATTTCTCAGATGTGATCTCGAGAGATGCAAAAGGAAAGATGATCTAGCTGCGTCAAGCCTGGGCCATATCATCCTTGTAATATGATTAGTAATTATTTATATTGGAATGTTTTAAATTACAATATAAAATTTTATGAATTATTTAAAATATAATTTTGTAATATGTATTTCTCAAAAATAAAAAATAATATAATAAATTATAATTTGTTATAAAACGAAAATATTGAAATATTTCGAAAGAAACCACTACGAAAGACTTCGTGAATTTCATAAAATATTAAAATACTTTATAAAATGTATTTTCGTAAAATAAGTAAAAATGGATTTCAATTACGAAATTTGCAATATTAATTAATTTTTAATTGATTTTGCTCCAATCATCAAAATGATAATATTAATAACTAGAATACTTGATATTATTACTTATTTTCCTTAAATAGATGCAATGAGCTGAAAATTTTTGAAAATTTACTTAAATTTATTTTATTTCTGTACTTTTATAGACAAATATTTAATTTTTCTTTATGTTTTATTAACAGATGTCAATTTATTAAAAAACAAAACTGTAAATCAATTAGAAAATTAATTATATTAATAAATCATATAATTAAATTCCAATATAAAGTTAATTAATAATTTTATTAAAAAATTATTTGAAATATTTTTTTCTGTGTAGTTTGTAGTTAATTTAAAACCTAAAATCTGATTTTTAATTATTAAATTTACTTTCGATATAAAGAAAAAAATTTTCAAAAGCTACATATAATTAATTTTTGATATTTTTTAATTCTGAATTTTTTTTTAATAACTAAAGGCTTTTAAAATATTTAGCAGCAGTCACATATACTACTGTTGCCATATAAGAAAAATAAATTATTATTATTTTTTTTTTAATATCCAAATTTTGTCTTTAGTCTATATGTTTGAAAATCTCAAAGCATGAATCTACAAGAAGAATATAATTTTGGTGCTCTTAAGATTTTATTAATGGCTCTTTCCAGACCTGTATAAAATACAGAATTTGTGAGCAACATTAAAAAAATAAATATTTTTGGGATTTTTGCTGTTTTTTAGGAGTTAGATTCTTAAAAAAAAGCGAGATTCTTAAAAAAACTTAAAGCCATGTGTATAATATTCTATTACTATCTTATTACTTTAGTTATTTTTATGTAAAAATTAAAGTGTTATTTTGAAACATGAAGAAAAGAATAAGAAAGGAAAAACTAAACTAAAGGTAATTTTATGCAAATCAAATAAACTGTAGTTTGAGGTGGGAACATTAACATTTTTTTTTTTTTTTTTTAGGTCCCCCTAATGTATGTCTTGTATGTGAGTGTAGTTTTTTTGTGTAATGCAATATTATTGTTATTACAATATCTTATATTCCCTATTACAGTTAAATTATATAAAGATATTTCAGATATTCATATATTTGTAAAAATCTTTTTTTTTTTTTTTTTTTTTTTTTTTTTTGAGGTCACAAAAGATTAATCAGGAATTATTTAAAATTGGTTTGTATATATTTTCTTCATCTTGGGAATGATTGTGAAATACTTATATACTTATTGAAAAACATTCTTTATTCATTTTATTTTCTTATCATTGAATTAATTTTGTATTGGGAAAAACAAAAGTTTTAGCAACTAACTCCCCATAGAAGCGAAAAAAGTTATAATGTTTCCGACAATACTTCGGTTCTATAGAGCTGGATCATTTTTAAAGAGGGAGGTTTCATTTAAAATGTCTTTGGAAATCTCATCCATTGGTATTTGGGCCATTATCAAAAATTTTTGATTTTAGCCCTTCAAAAAAATATTAATTTTTTTGATGGCACATTAAAATGCTTTTGTATGCATATAAAGTGACTCAAATGCATGTAGAATCAGTTCGCGTTAATCTTTTTCTATGAGGGGAGCGAAATTTATGGCGGCTTTTAGTTGAATATATAAAAATTTTTACAAACCAGAAGTTTACGTATAATTCTGGTCAAAATTTCACATAATATCAAAACCTACTGAGTAATTCAAATAAAATTTATGATATTTTCAATGTTTGGTGGTATAAGTACAGCATATTTTACGGTTTGCTAGTAAAATTTAAAAAAATTTCTTTATAAAAAAACTCGTGGTTTTTAAAAATTTTGCGAAAAATGGGGATCGAATCTAAGTTATTTCTCCATACATTGAATGAAAATATATTTTGTTAGAGCTTATTACAAAGAAATGCAATTTCATATAGTGATCCTTTTTTAACACAAGTAAATATTTTTTGGTCCATAACATGTTTAACTTCGACTCCTCATTTTTATTAAGCATAACAAACACCTACTAATTGTGCCAATTATAGTTAATTTCATGCTATCCACACGATATGCCTTAGCGAAATGTGTTTTGACAAAAGTGTCCCGTTTTTAATTATTAACGACATTTGACTTAAGTTTATGATCCCGATCAATTATATTTATCGCCGCTCTTGGCGATATATATATAGGATATATAGATAATCCAATATTTGTTTAAATTGAAATTTTCTATATAAAAATAGAAAAACAAAAGGTGCAATTATTGCATAATTTTCAAAAAGTCCATAAAATTCTTGAATTAAATTTATTTTTAATGCTCCTCCGATTTTGTTATGTAAAATAACAAAAAAAAAGTTCACGCAGTAATCCAAGCAATTCCATATGAAAATGTGAATGTGCCTCGCGAAAAACTGACTTTTTGAAAAATTTTCGCTCTTGTTTTCCAAACTTTGAGACTATCTACCACATTGACTATTTCGGGGACATCAACGGGATGTAGCGCAAAATATGCACAATTACAACATGTATCAATCTCCATCCCAAATTTTGTATTCGGTTGAGGGGCGTACATACCCCGCCCAAAAAACTGAAAAATTTTAAAAACTAAAAATGTTGTCATCAAAACTCGACTACCTTGTATTTAACTGTAAACAGACTGCACAACAACAAAGATAGTGTAGAATTTAGCTACAAAGTCCGATTAGTTTATTTCTGATAGAATGAGGTCAAAAAGTATAAACCCGCGAACAAAAATTGTAGAAGAATGGGAAAAACTTAAGTAAATGTTAGCCATTTTTCTATGTTCTTGAACTTTGAACAACAATCATGATTATAAAAAGAAACTTATGGTGCTAAAATTTTACACTCTATTAGTTTGAAGTCTTGTAAGTTCAGATCTGTAACCAATTTGTTTAAATTATCATTACGAAAAAACTTATTAAGGATTTAAGTCAGTTTTAGCCAAGTTAAAAATTTTTGATAGCGGACCATATAATTGATATTTTAAATATGTCCCAGAGTGTCCTTAGTATTTTCATATTCCACAAAGTACATATTTATTTTAATTTAAGATATGTACCTACTTATTTTTTGTTTCACATATACTACGTGTCATCAGAGTAGAAACACAATAGTTTTAAATAGAATAATCTTATAATATTTCAACGAAGAAACATTGACGATTATAATTTTTTAAATCCACCTTTTAATTACCTGATAAATGAAGCATGCAACAATCTTTATATTAAACAAGTAAGAAAGATATAATCGATCATGCCCGACCGTATGATACCCTATATCATTGTGTATGTTTACCAAAATTGTGGTCTGATACTTGTCTTAAGTGTAAAATAAATCATACGAATATAGAATATTACGTTGATACTTACTTACATTTATATGAATTAATTTACTTTTGGGTGACTCCCGAAAGTGGGCCATATATGGGAGCTTTTGTAAATTATTGACCGATCTACATAAAATTTGGCACTACCGTTTATACACCCACTGCTTACTCCTCAGTTTTTCATAGTTTTATGAGGGTTAATTGAGAAATTCTTGACTTTTACAACTATAAGGACTTTTGCGGACTATATGTGCCATCTTAGAGTTGACATTTTTGTAGCGCCATGTCTTGACTATAAAACATAAATGGCTGATTTTCTCTACTTGTTACCCTAGAAAATTTTATAACATAAAAAATCCCCAGAGAAGCAAATTTTCTTTGGTTCTCAATGAGTTAAAAATGTGAAGTGATGGAAAATTTTCATGTTTCTTTCTACACTATATCAAGCCTAAGAAATAATAATTTGCAAAATTATTTGCGATATAATCTATTTTTTTTGCCATTTTGTTGACCTGTATAATTTAATAAAAAACTGGTAGAATAATCAATCACTGAGGACTCCACTTAATATAAACTCATTTCTATTTTTGAATTGTATCCATATTCAAAACCTAAAATGAAAATAAAAAAATAGGTTTGTTTATTTTATTATCAATTTATCTTTTAATAACAATATATTTTTTTTTTTTTATTTTCCTTTACACATACAGTAGCGAGCATTAAAAATGCAACGCTATGTGATATGATCTTTGTTCGCATATATTTTGCTTATAGCAAGTCCTAATGTAACATTACTAATGTAATTTTATTACTTGTGGTAATAGATACCTGTTGCATATAATTTTGTTGAATATTTTTGTGCGTAACGAAAATTATTGAACGTTTAGTAAAAGCAGTTGAAAATGTGAGCGAGCAAAAAAAAATGCAACTCTAAACAAATAAACATGATTTTTAAAATTTTGATAAAAATTTTGATTGGAAATGGTTGGAAACTATAGTGTTGTTAAAAAACATGATTTTTTTTATCGTTGCATATTGTCTAAGATACATGAAATTTACAAATAATATAAATATTTGCAATAAATTTCAATTTCAATAAATTTTGATATTTTTCTGAACTATTTTGGACATTTTTCAATAGAGATTGATATTTTTGGAATTATTACTTATTTTGTTAGTTGTATTAAAACCAACAAACATTTTCTATAAATAAGCGATCAAATATTTATGATAGTTTAGCTTAACTTCATAATTTATAATTGAATATGACCTTACGACCGAAATAACGCAACCACTTTCGATCGTTATTGAGATGGAATCAACAGCTTAAAATATTTTTTTCGCAATGATGTGACATTATCGAATGCCCTGTATCGCTATAATGTTTAAATATCCCTTGATTTTGGTCCTGGAACAAATTCTAACACAAGGAAAAACAGTTAAGAAATATACCTATTTTGAACTCTTCATATGTTGAAAAATTGAAAGTGCATCCTTCGTGATGATTGGACTATTGGACTTGTTTATTATTGGAAATTAATATTTAAGTAAGTATGTCTACCTAGATCGTCTAAAATTGAAATATATGGGTTTAGAGTCAAATTAATTCAAGTTATCGTAATAGGCTCTTAATTCCATTATACAGTACTCGTAAAAATAATAAAGGACCTGCCTCTAAAAGTAAAGGTGGTAGTTTTATATTAGTAAATAATATGTGTTCTGTTAGAAGGATATCCAGTTACCATATTTACATTATTAAATCAACGATTGCTGGCAATAGTAGCTTGAATGGCCAAATGTGGTCATTCAGATAATATAAAATATCTACTGTTAAATGACTTGTATCAATTGTTACAGGCATGATCGTTTCAATATTTTTTCTTTAAGATAATTTTTTAGAATCTTCATATTAGAACTACTTATTAATATTATTTCACTGCAATTATCAGAATGTTATTCAAAAATATTCGAAAATTCTTAAAAAGTATGGAGAAAAGAGTGTTTTCTTAATATCCTTTGTAGTTAAAAGTACCTTAAATTTATATGTATTGGTAGTAATTAGTGGTAATACTACCAAATTATAGTTTTTATAATTTTTTCAATAATTATTTTTATCAAAATTTAAAAAAATCTGATGATTTTTTAGGAGTTTCATTTTCTTTGCTCCCTTAAATTTACAACTTTAAAAAAAAAAATATTATTAACTGTTCGTATGCGTTACAATTTAGAACAAAATGACATACAATAGTTGGCTAAGGCCGAAAAGAATAAAATCACAATAGAATTGGCTAATTTAATGACGTTCTAGCCCTAATCAATATGATCAAAAATCATATAGCGTTGCATTTTTTATGCTCGCTACTGTACATATTTATTTGAATTTTATTTCTTTAAATGTTGACTTTTTCTGTGATTTATGTATAAATCACATATGAAAACTTTTTATTTACTCACACTTTGAAGATTATTATCAATTAGTTCTCATATCCTAAAATAATATTAGAAAACAACAACGCATTTTAGTTTCGCAAAATAAAAGGAGATTTCTTTAACCCCACCCTAAACTAAGTTTACTTAACTAATGAATGCAATCTAATCGTTTGTGTAACACTAGAACTTAAGAGTATTTACAAAAATCTAATATTTACATATCATTATTCATAAATTGCCAAATAACATAACGAAAATTTAACATTTGCAACATTTCATATAATAAATTGTAGAGATAAATAAAAATGTATAAATTTTATAAATTAAAACAAAAAAATTTTATTTAAATTATGAAAAATAAATTTATGATAATTTTTACAAATTTTCTCAATTGTAAGATAAAATTGTTTGATATTCTTAATTATATACATGTCTTTTATTTTTCATTTTATATATTTTTTTTCTTATTGCTTTTCTTTATCTTTATTTAAAGTAGTTTTTCTGGTTACTTAAATCATTTTTCATTTGTGTTCGTTTGGTTTTTATCATTGATTGTTAGTGCTGAAAAGTGGAATCCTGTCACATTTTCTCTCTAACCCAAATGACAAAAGACAAATTTGTTTAAATCATACTGACAGTGACACAAACTCACATAAATATATACATATATACGTATACACTTGTATAAGCAAACAATGCTGCCAACTAAAGATGAAAATAATAGAAGATTTTAATAACAAACAGTCAAGCAAGCAGGAAACTGGATCCTGTAAATGGGCCTAACCAGAGGCCCCGATTTTTATCCTTTCTGAACTATGATTTATTTTAAATAATGATTTTCTAATACAGTAGAACACGGTTATAACGAACTCGAAGGGATCGACAAATTTAGTTCGTTATAAACGTAGTTCGTTATATCCGTAAAATTCTATAAAAAATATTTGTTAACAAAATATAGGTACGTATTTGATTACAATACCCAGCAAAAAAAGAACTGAAAAAGTCATGATTTTAATATTCTGTTTTCATTGGAAGGAAGTACTTAGTGGTGAAAAAGAGCTACAGAAGTTATTTTTTTAACCCATGCACGCAAAGAAAAAATATGGCTCCTGTGACCATAAACTAAGAGCAACATACTATGATTGTAATATATGATTCCAGGTTACAATAAGTATATTTGTACGTAATCATTATTATGATTCCAATTTATAATTTATTAGTAAGGTTCATAACCTTATTAATAACTTTTAGTAAGTTTTATAACCTTTTCTTAAGTATTGCTTTCAATTTCATCATGTTTTTATTATTTAATAATTCCATGTTATCATATATGTAGGAACTGGAGGGGAAAATGGGAGGATCACTGAGGTTTTGCTGGACGGAGACGTTAGTTTAGAGTTTTAAGGGTTGGGTTTAAACAGGACGGGATAAGACGGAAAGGGAACGTGGGTATAAAAGACCGACAGTTTGGACAAACAGAGAGAGTTACTCAGTGTGAGTTGAACTGAGTGGAAGTAGCATTAACACAAAAGGAGTTTGTGTTAATGCTAAGCTATTTTTAAGTGTTGTAAATAATAATGTAAATAAATGTAAATATAAAATTGAACTCGTGTGTGTATATAATTTAAAATATAGAAGAGTTAGAGTGTAACAAGGAGATGTCACAAAACCATCCAAGTGTTCAACAAAATGCTTGTAAAATCTACATATATATAAACTAATTTCATCATATACATAATTCCATTTTATCATATATATTATTCCATACTATCATATATATGAACTAATTCCATCATAAGTCTAATTCCATTTTATCATATATATAATCCCATGTTATCATATATATATATATATATATATATATATATATATATATATATATATATATATATATATATATATATATATATATATATATATATATATATATATATATATATATATATCTATATATATATAATCCCATTTTATCATATATATGATCCCATATTTTCATATTTATATTCATTTGTACCACGATATGTGGTACAATCATCATACTGAATAAAAACAAAACTTGTCAATTTATATTTGTTCATATATAAACTAAATGAGAATTATAACGACTGGACTGATACACAAAAATGTGTATTCAAAAGGCATTAAAAGTTAATGGCTTAGTGGTTGTAGAATTAACCAAATTTGTAATATGAAATGAATGGTTATGTAATTAACTAAATTTTTGTAGAATTGACTAAATGATTGGATTTATTCATAAATATGATTTCATATAAACATATTTAAATACATATTATAATTCAGTGAACCATATTAAAATTTTGATTGTGGGTAATCATTAAATGATTAAACAGAATCATAAACGTTGCTAACATGAACACAGTATATTTAAATCAATGAAATACGGCTATATAATCATTGAATAGTTGTGGTGATCATGCTGTAACCATGTTTTTACTCTGCGTGTGGTTGTCATTGGTAGGATGTTTTTCTTTTATACTTCTTGTTAATTTTTTTTTTTTTTTTAAGTACTTCCTTTAAAACTATGTTTATACAATTTTTTAACAAAAATTCCGTTTTAGCGTTAATAAAAGGTAATAAAAATGCTTAAAAATTTGAAAAATTTTAATTTTGTTTAAAATTATTACCATTTGTTCCCGCTAAAAATTTATTTATTTTCACTTTTTTTGAAGTAATTATTAAGAACTTCCAAAAAAGTTTAAAATATGCACTTTGCTCCACTTTTGAAGTTGTGAAAATGTTCTGTTTTTGGAAGAACTATTTGTAATTAAAGCGTATTTCTTTCCTTTTAAAATGGTCTGTATTTATGAAAGAATATTTTTTTGCTTTTATGAGTCATTGTACAAGAGGAAACTGAGATTAATTATATTAATTTATTAAATTAAAGAAATATAAAAGTAAATTTTCCTTTTTTGTCCGATAATTTAAATAGAAATTAAAGAGAAATTATTTCTATTTGCAGAATGAATGAAAATCAGTTAGTTTTTACATTTTTAAAACATTTTGAATTGAGCAATTTTATTTATCCAAAATTTGTATTTGTGGCAGTTTGTTATAAACGTAGTTTTTTTATGAAATATTCTTCTTGGGACCATAAAAATGTGTTCGTTATAAAAAAAGTTCGCTATAACCGTGTTCTTTATAAATGTAGTTATTTGTATGACAATTTTGTGTAAAATCAATGGGACCGAAGAAAAGTGTTCGCTATAGTCATAGTTCGTTATAACCGGTGTTCGTTATAACCGTGTTCGACTGTATGTGAAATAAGGATACTTAATATTTTGAAGGTCCAATTAGTGTTAATAAAATTTTATTAAAACGATGTTAAAGACCATTATAGAAAAGGCCTCTTATTTTTACTTGCTGGGTAGTTGCATACATTCAATAGTGGATATATTTTACTTATGTGCGTATAAAACCACTTTGTTAAATTATATTTGTTTTTTATATGGCACTACTCATACTACAAAACTCTTATTGTGAAGCTATCTATAGGATTTTTATTTTGTGAAAAACAAAAAAAGAAATGATCTTAAGTTTGTTTTACACTGAAAATGTTACTCAAAATTAAATTAAATTTTCCTCGAAATACAATCGCATAAATAACTTTATAGTTACATTTTCTTCAAGATAGCTTCCTACTTGTTAGTCTATAAGTAGGAGAATATCAACCTAAACAAATATTTGCATATTAAACTTAATTTCTTTAAGTGTTTCCTTTCATTTTAATAAACCTCAAAGACACCCAAACCCCCTATCAATTTTCATCTTTTGCAAAAGTTCATTATTTGTACAAAGTAATGGTAAGGCAAATTTATTTATTATCGTGATTGATAATTTTGATGATTCATGCGTGTAATGTTCGTAACAATACAACATATTTCTATACAAGTATGTACACAAGTATATGTATACATATATATTTTAACAAATATATGTAAGTACTTAAACAAGAATTTATTCATGGCAAAACTATATACATTTCAAAAACAAAATATTTAAGGACTCCAGACCACAAAACAAAAATCTTGAAAAAGTTGTTGATGATGCTGCCGTTGTGTCTTTTTGATGACTTGTCAAAAAACTACCATTATGCTAAAATAACAAATATCATAGGTTATGCATTCGTTATAAATACTGTCTCAATTTTTCACTTTGTATTTACAATTAGAAGATGATAATATGTTTCTTCACCTTTTCCATGAAGGAACTGTTTCAAAAATGCACTTCTAAGGTAATCAAGGGTTATTTTTTTTTTTTGTGTATAAAAAATTACAAGTTTCTTTACTGATGTTTAACCAAGTCAGGTAACTATTGACTTGAAACAGAAAAGAAAAAATTATTTAAACCTTATACAATATTAAGAATTTGAATCGGAAATTTTACTTTATAAAGTTTGGAAATAGTGTAGTAAACAATCTCACAAAAGCATTCAATTTCAACGTATGAAGGTATTTTAAGTGAGCAAACAATTAAGTTTCTGTTGTCCTACATACATTAGACGAGTATGTTCAATTTTCACAGTATATTGTCTTTAGTTCCCTATTTATGCTTAATATTATATACAGCGCTTTTTCCTTAAAGTCAACAGAATAAAACATTTGAACCCTAGTGAACGGTTGCAAATTTTGAAGTAACTGAAATATTTTTGACTTTGTTAATTAGTTAGAAATACATAAAAAGATTTATTATTATTCGCCTAACCGCATTGAATGCCTTTTCGAAATCTATGAATGTCATGTATAGAGGGGGGCATTGAATTCGACGGATTACTCAATAATATTTCTGATCGTACTATTGTGATCTATGCACGATCTATAAGCACGGAAACCAGCTTGTGTTTTACTAAGCTGCTCTTCTAAAGCTTGCGTAACTCTTTCAACAATTATATTGTTAAAATGAGAAAAAAAGATATAGTCGGTCAAGCCCGACCATATGATACCCTACACCATTGTGTACATTATAATTCGGGGAGGGGTCTTTTATTCGACTTGGAGACAAATGTCTCCATACCCTACACCCCACCTATGGTGGTGTAGGGTATAAATATTCATAACTGTCGGCATTAGCGAAATACCTCTCCAGTTGTTACACTTCCTCCTATTGCATTTCTTAGGTTGCTTTACTATTACTGATTGCTTCCATTCAACCGGTATGATCTCACTTTCCCATGCGCGTCCAAATATGACCTCCAGAAGCCTGGGTCAGTCATCGTTCTCTCAAAGTGTCTTTTCTAAATATCGAGCTGTTGTTTCTTATCCGTAACCAGAGTACCACTCTTATCTTTTATTGATTTCGTAAAATTATCCCGCTTACCTGTCATGTTCTTAATGATTTTAAAGAGCTTCTTCATATCACCTCTACTTGTTGCTGCCTGCGCCGGGTTGCCCATGTCATTAAAGAAATTCGCCCTGTTGCGCTACATACCTTTCTTTATATCCTAAGATAATTCTGAATATCTAATATCATGTTCCCGCTTCCTATTCGGATTCGTTTCAGCAATTTCCTTTGTACGATTAACTGAATGGTGTGAAACACAAAAATAATTATTTTGAAAGAAATTTCAAGCATGAGTTTGTTCACTTTATTCGGTGCGAATTTTCTCAATAACTCAGAAACTATTGAGAGTCCCAGCACGATACTTACAGAGAACATTCCAAATGGCTCCATCCTCTACATATACATAAATTTTTATGAATTTAAAAGTAATTCGCGAATTTTCCACCAATAAAATTCAACATAAATAAACGTTGTAACTTCAATATTTTGGGAGATATTCGTATTTTTAAAAATAGAGTTTATATTATTTTTGACATACTATAAATCGCGAACCATTGCAAAAATCAAGTTAAAAGTCGTTATCAGTGTCAATGTTAATATTCATGCCGAATTTCATTACATTCGGATGTTTTTTGGATCCAATCAGCTATTTTTCTGTTTTATTATAAACAAAACAATACATTTGAAACAAGTAAAAGCGCTATATTCGGCTGTGCCGAATCTTATATAGCCTTCACCATCGTTGAGATGGAATTAGATTTGGTTTTAACTATATATATAAAAGAGTAATGAGTGAGTGATTGACTGACTGATTTAGTTGGTGATTCATCATCTCACAGCCCAAACGGTTTAGGCTAGAAAGATAAAATATGGACTGTGGATTGGTCTCCTACCGAATAGATCCACTAAGCCGGGATTTTTGGAAATTCGAATGGGGGTAAAAAAGAGTAACCTCATATCTCCTAAACTAATCGAGATATAATAAATAATAAATTAAATAGTTTGAATGTTTAATAATAATAATAATTCTATGACAATTAGGGTGATCGATTCGGTTTTCTAACTGGTTTTTAAACCGGTTTTTTCAGTCAATGTGCTGTCGGATTTTTTAAAATTTTAATTTTTCGAATGTCGAATAGACCGGTTTTTTTAAACACAAAAAACCGGTTTCAAAAATGGATTTTTATTTAAAAAAACATGTACTAAATACTGATATTTGAATCTATAAATATTTTTTAAAGTATTTTTCTAATGTTTTAAAAATATAGTTTAAGGTTAAATCGAAATTAATTCTGTAATATTAAATAAATAAATTAGTAATAATCCTGTAATATTTTTAAACCTAATTTTAATGCTTTAGTATTTTTTTTATTCAATATTTTCTTCATTTTTCAAAGATTTTGTTTTAAAAAAAGTTTCACGTGCAGAATATTTTCAGTAAACTAGATTCTGGATTTTTTCATATTAACCCATGGTTTCTGTTTATGCTAAGTAAAAGTTAAATATCATCATTGATGATTATTTTCTTACAATTTTGTATAGGGTATTATGTGTTTGTGCTGATGTTTGTAACACCCAAAAATATTGGTCTAAGACCAACCTTAATTTGTACCAATCGGCTTTAAGTCGATTTAACGATGTCCGTCCGTCTGACCGTCCATATAAACCTTGTAATACATAAATTAATGAAATTTGGCACACAGGTTTCCTATAGTCCAAAAACAAAGCTTGTTGAAATTGTTTATGATCGGTCCATTTTTTCACCTAGCCCCCATGTAACGATCATAAATCCCTTAAATGTAGCATGAAGTTTTGCACATGTAAGTTCCATATAAGTTTAAATCTATGTGCCGAATTTCATGAAGATCGGTCCATAATTGCACAGAAAAAAAGACACCTTCCCGAATTTTACAGCACACAATTGAGTAGGGTATTGTCGGGCTTGACCAACTATATTTTTCATCATCGTTCTTATTGGGTTAATAGTTATATACAAAAATAATAATGTTTAATAAATTTTAAATTAAACATTATAAGATTTATTGATTTTTCTTTAAGATATTTAGTCTTTTGATAGAGATATTAACTTCTGCAAAAAAAACGGTAACCGGTTTTTTCAGAGTTTAAAAAAGTAAAACCGGGTTTTTTAAAATACCGACTATTCGAATTATTCGAAAACCGGTTTCTCCAAAAAGTAGAATAATCGATCACCCTAATGACAATATTATATTAAAAAATGTCCGATTTGACTGATTTAAAAAAACCGAAACTAGAAAAAAAAATATGATCGATCTGTGCAAGAACGAAGCCCATAGCTCAAGCGTTTTGGTCTATAACTCAGTAAATACTGGACCAACTTAGTTTACTTTTTTAACAAAAAAAAAAAAAAAAAAATCAAAATTTCAGTGAAACAACGAAGCCTCTAGCTTACATAGTTCCTTCAAAAAGTTGAAAAAACGATATATGCCATAGTTCATTGTTGTTGTTGTTATTCAGGACCCATGAAAACAACAACTAAAAGGGAAACGCGCATTAAATTAATAAAATAAGATTTGCCAATAACTCGGTTGTTTATTAACCGATTTGGTTGAATCAAAAACCCAAATTCAGGAAAAAAAACTAAGTCTTATATAAAAGAACTAAGTAGCTTATAAAAGATCGAAAATCGGTTAAAAAATATATATTTTGGCCAATATCTCGGTTAATAATGGATAATTCTACACTAAAAGTCAGAAAAAATTTCTGATCTTTCGTCGTAAAAACGAAGCCAACAGCTTATATAGAGAATTCAAAAAATCGAAACCCAATTTTTAAAAACCGTTTTTTTTTTTAATATCTTTGCCATCTTTCAATTCAATAGAAAAGTTTTACAAAAAATGTCTGATCTTTTGACGTATCTATGTTATCGGAAGGCTTTATAAACGCCGTTTACACCATTTTTAAGGAAAATGAAATTGAAAAAAAGATTCGGCTGTGCCGTTATTCATACTTACAAATCTACATTTTTTCAAACTACAAAAATTTGAATACGAAAAAAAAAAAAAAAAAACAATCATAGCAACCTTTGATTTTAAAAAATAAACAACAACAATTCCATATTTATTTATTTTTGTATGTGTGTATATACAAACAGACTGCATATACAAAGGACAAAAACAATACTGTTATTCATTATATTACTGATGTTGCTAACTAAACTACTTGTCTTATAGGCAAAAACATCACTAATATTCATTACAATGCTTAATATACATGTTTGTGTGTGTATCTATATTCATAAGAGATATGTTTTAGTTCTTGGCCCATAACTCTGTTGATTATGAACGAATTTGGTTTATTAAAAAAAACGAAATTTTATAAAAATATTTATGACCGATCTATATAAAAATAAAAATCTATAGCTTAAACAGGAGCTTCAAAAAATCAAAAATGCGTTTTGCCCGATTCTCAGTTATTATGAACCGATTTCTTTAATTTCTTTTAGCAAAAAAAAAAAAAAAAAAAAATCAGAAAAAAATGTTCGAGTCCCTAGTATATTCATAGGCTTCAGAAACTGAAAAACCGGTTCTAAAAACCGGGTTTTTAAACATATCTCCGCAATGTATGAATCGATCTTGCTAAATTTCAATAGCAAAATTCTCGAGAGAATTTCCGATCGTTTGATATATATATTATATATGCCAGTTATCGGTGGGCTTCATAAACGCCATTTCAACCGACACACGGACGGACCTATCGTCATCGCTTCTTACAAGGATCCCGAAAATATAAACTTTTTTGCTCTCCGACGAAAATTGTATTTATTATGACATTTGTTGTAATAATTCATAAAATATTGTGAGTCCCAGAATGCCACTTACCACGGTTATAGAAAACATTTTCACTATTAACATATATTTTTTTTTTAAATTTTTAAAAGTACCATTTTTCGAGATATTTACCCGCGAACGAAAAATCGCGAGATATTTTGATGTGGAGAAAAAAGTCATGTTTTACGTCATATTAAAGGTAATTTTAATACCTTTTATATGACATCTCAATAAATCTTATATCATAAATACTTTAAAAGATATTTGTAATTTTGTGTATACAACTTTGTACATTTTTGAGCTATTTTGCACTTTCAAATCGCAATATTTCGCGACCCAATTGATGAAATTATTTGAAATTTAGAATTAGTCTTATTTTTGATTTGTACGCCTTTATACACGTCCATGCTTCAAATGTAAAAAAAAGAAACAGGGAAAAGGTTAAATTTAGTTATTTTACCCATTTCCTCTGTATTTTTAAGTGCATTTGCAAGAAATCTTATTTATTTTTTTCTTTTTAATAAAAACTCATATTTTTTTTTCTTTCTTTTCCTTAAGTACCTTTTACATTGATGTACATTGCTGTACATTTTTATATTTATGATAAGTGTCACGATAAGTTGAGCTTAATGATCAAATTAATACGGTCCCTACAAACATTTGGAAGATATCTTCCTAGAAGATATTTACGCAATATCTTCTTTTTATTATTTGAAAGAAAATCATCAAAGCAATATTTTTATAATATTATATTTTTATCAGCTTAGAGAAAATTAGGAAACAAACACAAAAAATAGATAAAATTTTTATTTTTTGTCATTTATAAAATAAAATTTATCATCAAATTATCGCCTTTTTTTCAGTAAGGTGATTATCCCCTCCGCAATAAATTGATGATATTTCAATGAAATCATCTAAAAGAAATGAACGCAATACATACTTTTATTTTTCAGTCACATTTTTTCATTTGTCGAAAAATTATTTAGAAATTAAATAAATATTGGAAATTGTATGTCTCTCAGCAAAAAAAAAAAAATGTATATCTTATGTTAGCGTGCAAATTTTACATGCTTTATAATGTGACGATATTTATGCATGATGGTAAAGCATTGTTTATCATATTATTTACAGATTTCTTTAGCAATTTATTATTCATAGATTTCTTTTGCAATAATATTGCTATTACATCTTCCGGAAGATTATCTGGCGTTATCGTCTTTTTTTCACATAGATGATTATATTGCTAATATTGCCTAATTTTCTTCCGGGCGTATTGATTTCTTATTGCTTAGATGTATCGCCGGTGACGCACAAACTCTCCCGATGGGGGAAACTTCCGAAATACGAATACGAACATTGCGGCGATAATATTTTTTCTTCTAAGCAATACGAATTCGAATCATTTTCGTATTATTTTGCTTGTAGGGGTAAGGTTAAAAAAAGGAAGAATATAGGGTTATTTCTATCATAAACATTTGATAAAGGTAGGTAACTAAAATATGATTTTTAAGTAATAGAAAATAAAAATATTATTAAGAATGTAAATGTAAAATGATAAACGAAAAACTTTTTTTCGTTTATAAATTTTATAAGTGTTTTTTTTTTTTTTTCTTTTTTTAGAATTAATGATTTTGATAAAAAAATTATTATAATAATATAAAGGAAATTCTTCAAACTCGTTTACTTTGTTCAAAAAAATTCGGAAAATTTTTAAGTGGCACATCAACGATATTTAGTACCAATATTCCTTGGCTCTAGTGGAACACAGATCTGTTCGCACGAATGACTTTTACCGAAAAAAAAATTGCCAAAATTCTATTTATAGTCCTAAATCAAAAATTATTGCATTTATGTACTCTACAATGCTGTATCTGAAATACAAATGTAAAATATCGCGATAAGTCAAGTATGCGTGGATATATTAGCGATTTAATAATTATTAAACCTTCTTATAAAATTTGCAAATTTCTGTTTTTAGTGATGTAGTGTTGTTCATATTCATCCATTTATTGCAAAATTCATTTTTTTTTTTTTTTTTTTTTAAATAAGTCATAAGACATTTTCATTTATATGCATTTTTTAATTGCACTTATTCAAATCTCTAAAGTTGCGTTAAATGAAAAATCGTACTTCTTTTCGAACGCCATGTTGATTTTGATATATGGTATTAAAGCAGCTACAGATTGACATATATCATCGCTAATTTTGATTAGCGCCTTGGGTGTGCCTCGATGATTAATGTTAAACTTAAAACATCGCGTTCTTAGCCCATGAAAACCATTGATTAATATTTTTGGTGAAATTATATTTTTTGCGTAAGTAAAACTTTACACAGGAACTTATTTCAGTTTAAAATTGATTTATAACGCCAACATCCGCTATAACAAAATATGCAAAATTGCTGAATTCTTTAAAATAGCTATACACGTTTAACAAATAAATATTTTAAACGCCACATTGATTTTTAAATGTCATTTGGAAACCTTCTTTGATAACGCTATACTCTAGCTTCACTGAAATAACGTTGCGAGTGTGCCTCGCAAAAAAGTCAAGTCTTGGAGCCATTCACGTTTTTTCTCTCCAAGTTTGGGTACCTCCTACAGCATTTCTGTTGAGGGCACATTAACGAGATATATGTCAAGTGATGCATAATTTTAAGAGCTGTTAGGCTTGTTTTCAATTTTGAAATATACGAAATAGCGTAAAATCACCAGTGAAAAAACTTCAAAATTTTAAATTTTTTTAAAATTTGGTTTCACGATTTTCTCACAACACAATTTGACACTGGTTAATTGAACGCTAATTAAATCCATGCTGGTCATTTTCTACAAGTGTTTATAGTCTAAGTTAGAACAATTGTACATTTATGCTAAAATCCACGACTACAGCAATAAAAAGAAATAAAAAAACTTGTTAGTTTCAAACACTTTTTTTTTTTGGAAATTTTGACTTTGGGTGCTTGCCGGCACCACATGGAACAGTTTCAGGTCTTGAATTTTTTTTGTGTTATAGAACCAAGTGTTGTTAACATAATTGCATCAAAAGTTGTTTAATAAAGTCAGAATTTAAAAATATATTTGAGGTTGAAGGTCGGTTTCATAAAGGCAAACGTAAAAAGCGAATTGCCCATATACATATGTATGTTGTTAGTATGAAATTTTTTGTAATATGAATTAAGCCCAAATTACATTAGCGCGTAGTCAGCAGCAGTGTGAGCTGCCACAATCAGCTGATAATTTAGAATACATTATTTGTTATAGAGTTGATTACATTTGGTCAGCAGTAGTTTGAGGTGATGTTTTATTTAGCCCTGTTTCTAAATTCACTGCGCCGCTTTCCGATTGAGAGCGAGATAAAGGGAGTGAGCAAAGAAATGGGACTCCAATACACAAGTAGAATAAAGCAAGATGGTGGTTGTAAATTGTCGCTGCCTACGCTTAAATGTAATTATAACGGCAGCATTATGTTATTCAGATAGTGAACAGCTGATAATTTTTGCTGATACTGTTGCTGACTACGCGTAAATGTAATTTGGGCTTTAATAATTCTTGTCTATACCACAACGTATGAGCAAATATTTAATGCAATAATGATAAAAAATAAACCATACGCAATGTAACTTTTTCGTTGTACTGATTTTGTGTATGTAATTTTGTAAAATTTGTTTTTCATTTTAGATTAAAATAATAAAACATAGTAGCATAACAAAAATATAACAAAATATGTTTTCAATATTATGGGTAATTTCTCTTACATATTTTGGTCATAAATCACTTTTAAATATAAATTAATAAATAACACATGTACTAAAGTTTGCAACAAATTACACATTCAATGTGTAATATAACAAGAAATTTATCGAAAACTTTTCAAATTGTTATACATTAAACTCATGACACCACCCACTTTGCGAACAAAAAAATCAAAATAATACCTTGATTTTTTGGAATTGATTTTTTTTTTTTTTTTTTTTTGTAGCAGATTATAACAAATAGAAAAATAAAAAGAACTTTAACTGCAAATGTTGCTCATTTTACTAAAAGAACTTAACGTTTCGTTTTTTATATGAACATTATTTGGGCAAAACGGAAAGAAAAAAATATTATAAAAGAAGACGAAACAAAATAATAAAAATATATTGAAAAATAAAATTTTATAATTCAACACACGTAACATGTTGCAACAATTCAATCAGTTATCGTGTCTGAACGATATGCATACATCCATAC
This sequence comes from Protophormia terraenovae, assembly GCA_951394005.1. Classification (NCBI taxonomy): domain Eukaryota; kingdom Metazoa; phylum Arthropoda; class Insecta; order Diptera; family Calliphoridae; genus Protophormia; species Protophormia terraenovae. Next base: position 49,948,372 of record OX596073.1, read on the forward strand.
AGATGTATTGAATATAAATACATAGAAATGCACACAAATGTGTTTTGTGTGCTCAAATCAAGATGAAAGCGAATGGGTACTTTTCACTGTGATAGAACATCATAATGAAACCAACTAAATAGACAGTGGGAATAATGATTTGATTTGTGGGTATGAGTTATACAAATCTTCGTTTTGTAATTTAAATTGTCATCTTTTAAATGACTTTATGGTGCTATAAAATAAGCTGATTGAATTATTTAAGAAGATTAGTTATTCTTTAAAAAGTAATCGTTAAACCTGAGAGGAAATTAAATACTTAGTTAAGGGGGTTTTACACTATAATACTTTGTACTAATACCAAAAATATTTTCAAATGTATAATGGTATAAATACCTTCAATACTTTGTATATTGAAATTTTGGAATTTTTGAAACGTTATTGCATCTCTTAAAGTAAATTTCCGCACACCTTTTTGTTTTTAGTTTGCATTCAGTTTAGTTCAATTTTTCGTTCTTAATTTTTTAAAAAATATTTTAATAAAGAAAATAAATAATATGACATTTAATAATACTTTCCATAATACATTTTTTGATATGTATTATAAAAAATGAAACTCTGGTATTAATACCAAGTATAATAGTGTAAAACTACCTTTACTGAAGACAATTTTACAAATCCCAGCATACGTATAAATTTAATTTCATAATTTAGTTTTTCCTTCAAAAAAATAATCACATTCGAGTCATTTAATTTCAGCTAGCCGAAAAAAAAAATTAAAATATAGTAAATATATGAGGCTAAATAACTTCATAGTCCTGCGGGAAAATAGTGGCAATTGCAATAATGATTGAGTACAAATTGGGACCTAACTCGTCACCAATGTTCCAGTAGAAAAAAAACACATGCTCTATATATTAGTTGAGAGTCATTTTAAAATATGCTTGTTAAGTGAGCATATAGCAGCTCGCGCTCTGTAACAATCTGTGGCTGAATGGTTAGCGTTGAAGACTGTTAAACTTTAGGTACGTCAGTAGAACGTGGATTTCGATTCGGGATGCCGCCATCAACATTAACGGAAATATGGAT